>PYSS01000101.1:95016-135422 GCA_003049465.1 Magnaporthiopsis rhizophila
AAAAAAAAAAAAAAAAAAAAAAAAAAAAAAAAAAAAAAAAAACTTACAGTAAAATCAGGAATGCTGACGTTGAACGCGTGCATCTTGATGTCGTGGTCCTGCACCGCCTGGATGAAGAGCGGGTACATGCCCTCGGGGAAGTCGGGCAGGTTGGCCCTCATGGCGCCCTCGAGGATCCCCCACTGCGGCGGCACGGCGCGGCGCGCGTCCGCCATGGGGATGGGCACCACCACCAGCGACCCGTTGAGCACGCCAGTGGCGCTGTTGGGGAACTTGGCCGAGATCGTGTTGGGCGCTGACGCCGAGACGCACGTTGCCGGTGCCGGTGACGGTGCAGCCTGGCGGCCCTCGAGCCGCGGCTCCGAGTCGTCGCCGGTGCTGCGCTTTTCGCCCGAGACGAGGGCCAGGACGGTGGCTATTACTGCGACCAGGACGACTAGCAGCTGCGCCCTGGGCGCGTAGGGCAGGGCGGGTGGGGCCATGGTGCTCTTGTTTTTGTTTTTGCTTTTATTACCGTCGTTATCTTTATCTTGATCCGTTTCTGCTGCTGTTGTTGTCGTTGTGGTGGTGGTGGTGCCAAGACGGCCAAGCCAGCTCTGTAGTCTGACCGGAAGCAGACTGTTGAGTGTGGGGGAAGGCATTTCCAAAATGTTAAACATGACCCCGGGGCACAGGAAGTGTGTGCTGTGCCTTTTATATGGAAGGAAGTACCTCGCTCGGTGTAGGTCGGTAGCTAAGATAAAAAGGGGGTTGTTTGGCTGGCTGGTTGCTGCCCTCGTCACTTGCCCCCTGTCGAGGTTGCAATGCGCCAGTCACCGCACCCTGCAAGGCGAAGCCGAGCTGGGTGGTCCTGCAGGCACCAGGGCGGGCGCGCCTCCTGCTGAATCGGCGTTTTTTTTTTGTGGGTGATCCCAGGCGGGCGGTCTCAAGGTTTTTTTTTTTTTTTTTTTTCTTTTTTTTCTTTTTTTTCTTGCTGGGATACGAAGGCGCGCGGACACGGCCCCTCCTTCTCTTCTTGTTGATGCGGGTTCCTTCCTCCGCCTTCCTTTGGGGCAATGCAACGTCCTTCGCACTTTCCAAAGGCAAAAATCTTTCCGCGCGTGGCGTGGCTGGCCTTGCTTCTGATGTCAGCCAAGTTGGAATGCCCTGGGTTGCGGCTGACGCTAGGTAGGTATATCTGGGGCTGAGTGGTTGCTATAGGTGCGTGCGTATAAGTCCGACGAGATGTGGAGGCGGTGGAGGTCAAATGCGAGATTGACGAGATATCCAGCAAGGGAGTCAACAGCTGGCCAGAGTAGCCTACTTATATATGTGCATATTGTACCTATTTACCTAGCTAGCTAGCTAATGCACAATTAAGTTCCGGCCTGCCTGCTCTCCTGGATGAAGAAACGAAACGGATCGGACGAAGCTCGAAGTTCTGGACTGGCATCGATCCCGGTTCCGTGCCGTCGGAAATCCCATCTTTCATCTTCACGCTTTCTCCAACAAGGAGTTGTGGGGCGTGTGGGGCATTGATGGCCCGGCCAGCTTCAGATTCTGTTGCAGCGACAGCAAGTGTGGGCCAAATGGTGGCCAGCTCCAAGCTTCATCAGGAAACCCAGCCAGCAGCTACAAAACGGGAGCCTGGATTGCCGTTCGGTCTTGGGCGTTTACGGTTTGGCCTGCTTTTGTCTCGTCTCGGCACGTCAGCCTCCCGAGCTGACTCGAGCACCCAGCTCCGTCCACGTGCCGCCAGCGCAACAGAGCTTGGGCTTTTTAAGCTTCGCCAACCATGAAAAAAGCCGCCCGGATTGAAATCTTCAAAGTCGTATGGGATTCTCAAAACAGCAATGGCGCCGTTAGCTCTCTGCAAGGTTTTATTTATTTTTTGCCGACTGTTTCAATGGTTGTTCCTTGGCGCCGTTAACTTTTTTGTCGCTAGGACCCGACTGGCCGGGCAGGGGGTACCAGCACTGGACTTGGACTTGACGACGCGCCGTCGTCGGATCGCTGCCCTTCCGCGCTTCCTCGCTCTCCTGTAGTCCGGCTCGCGCAGTCGCCGGCCGCCCCAGATGCAGCCAGTCGGCCACGCCGAGCAATCATCTCGGTGTCTATGTGTACCGTTCCTGCCGCCAGCTACTTTGGGCATGGATACCCTTCTGGCCTTCCGATTTGATGAGCATTGCATGACACAGCCATCAGCTGCCATCCCCGTAGGAACGCCCGATTCTGGGAAACTCGCACGACACGGATCGTCGGATGGCCGCTTTGTTCCCACCACCCGGACACCGACATGTCTCTGTCGTCGATCGCAGATCTGGTGCCCACCTGTCCGTCGGGCTGGTCCGGGGAAGTGGAACTTGTTGTCTCGGTTCTTCTCCTCTCGGCTTCCATGCTTCTCCCACAGACCATAGTGTCATGTCCACGGATATGCGCTGCCAGGCAATCGGCGTAAGCCGGCGGCGTAGGCAGGTGGCTTGGCAGCGGTGCCAGCTCCGTCCCAACCCGACCGTCTCGTTTCAATATGTCAGCCTGCCCATATTCAGCTGTGCCTAGCCAGTTGGTTGCTTTGTCGTTCCCGATTCGCCCATCAAAGGCTGTCCAGCTCTGTGACTGACCGGGCGAGCTGGTATCGCGTCTGGACGAGATGATGCTTGTGTAACCGCCAATAGTTGCCCGCTGCGTCCCGAGACACTATGCAGCCACCCGTCCAATACTTTCCCTACCCTGGCGACGGTTGTTCCCGGTTGGTTGGTTGCTCGTTGTTTTTTTTTTTTTTGTTATTACTATTCGAGGGGCTGTCTTTGACGGGATTTGCACTTTGCTGATTCTCGCAGTCGACGGGCGGTCTGGAAACACTGCTTTTGGCTCATTTGCTCTTTTGCTCCAACTCTAACTACTGTTTTCTTTGCGCAATCTGAAAGCCAAATGGGCTCGTGCCGTGACAGGATTTCGGTCTCGTACCAAAGAATTTCCGCTGTGTCGAGTTTGCAACCGACGTTTTCTTGGAATTGGCCAACGTGCCACGTTGGATTGAGATTTGATGGCAGCGGTTGGCATCAATACCGGTCAGGCTCTGTCTGTGGTATCCCAGTCGGCCTGCCACGCTCGCCCATCGGCCCGACATATCTGGACGATCGGTGCCCAGGTTGTTCCTGACAGGCGCCTGGTGGTTTGGCAGGGTATCGACCGTTGCTGCTATATGGGTAGGGAGTGACCCCTGAAGCTGCCTAAATAAGCCTAGCACATTGCGATTGGGCAACCAAGGCAACAGCAATTGCCTGGTCGCCTTCGGCGCATCGGGCCGACGCCGGGTCCGGACTACTGTCTGGACGTTTTCGTCCGACGACGCCCACCTGCGGACACGGATCAGTGGCGCTGGCTTGTGTTGCTATTCTGGGGACTGATGGGTCTCGATGTCTTGACTGAGCTGTATTTAGCTCGACTGAACCCAGAACGAACTCACCACTTTGTTCAGTGTCGCTCTTGACTTGTCCGTCAATACAGGCCGAAATCTTCCAGCCCAGTCCATTAATTTATTCAAACGCCGATGCTCGCCGATCGAACTCGCCGCTTTCGGCCCGCCCGTGGGGTCTGTCTAGTGGGGTGGCGTCCCGAGGCGGGGAAAAATCAGCAGGCGTCATGAAGGCGGTGGCGCATCTCTGTGTGGCTCTGTGCCCGACGATGCACACCCTCAGCTGTGCGCTGGTGACGCCTCTCAACTCTGACGGCCGGGCTCGGAGCCAGTCGTCTCCAAAAGAAATCCCCTGCTGCCTGTGGCTTGCTGCACGTCATTTATCTCTCTCTTGACCAGCAAGCCGCTGACTCCGAACTGCTCCAATATGCTGACCACCACAACCCTCGACGAGCCTGTGGCGGTCGTCCTCGCTTCTTCTTCTTCTTTCTTCTCCTCTTCCCTGAACGCTTGTTTCCCGGCGCCATGGCGAGCCAGGCCCCCGAACCCGCTGCCGCAACCATTATGCACGACGAGGCCTCTCCCCTGCTGCGTCCGGTCCTTGCCGGCTCCCAAACCGCTCCACCCAGCGATGCTGTCGCCACCGATCCAGAAAGTGCAGCAGGAGCCGAGCAGCCGGGCGCGGGCGGTGCCTCGGCGCTTTCCTCGGCCACGATCCTTGGCATCGTGCTCGTGCTAGTTGCGGGCGCCTTCATGGCCAACGTCGACGCGTCGTTGGTCCTGGCCACGCACCCGACCATCGCCTCCGAGTTTGACGCCCTGTCGTGGTCAAGCTGGCTCTTTGTCGCCTTCCAGCTGGCGGGGGCTGCCACGCAATCCATTGTATGTTACACCCGTGCCTGGCTGCCGTGTCTAATGTCCGGTTCGATGTGAACTGACCATTGTTGGCTGGGGACAACAAAAAGTACGGAAAATTGAGCGACACGTACGGCCGGAGGCCGGTCTTGGTTGCGGCTTTTGCTCTGTTTGCTCTGGGATGGCAAGTTCCCTCTGCCGAATTCCTGCCAAGAGTGTTTCTTGGGGACATGGACTAACGCAGCACCGCCTGCAGCGCCTTGATCGGTACCGGCGGCTCCATGGGTCAGGTTGTCCTGGGAAGGGTTATTTCTGGCTGTGGCGCTGCTGCCGGGAATGTTTTGGGCTTGCTTGTCATCACAGGTACGGCGGCCGACCCTGAGCATGCCTCGACAGAGGCTGGTCAATACACATACTAATGGGCCAGCACCACAGATATCGTCCCTTTGCGCGAGGCCGCCAGCTGGCAGTCTGGAATCAACCTCGCTGCCGTCAGCGGCCGAAGCCTCGGGGCGCCACTTGGGGGCTTGCTGGCGGACGTGATCGGTTGGCGCTTGTCGTTCATGTTTCAAGTCCCCATCTTCTGTGCAGCCATTGTCTTTTGCCTGTCCCGGATGCCCTCCAACCTCCCCAACCGGTCCCAACCGACCACCGCTGTAGTCACCACCGAGCCTTGCCCTGGCGACGGCGATGATGACCAGACTCAGACGTCAGAGGCGATACCGCCCAGCAAGCACGCGGCACCAAAACAACAGCCCCAAGGCCTCGCCCGGATAGACTTTCTCGGTGCCGCCCTCCTCGCGCTGGCCGTCGTGTGCCTCCTTCTGCCCGTCGAGATCAGCCGCTCCAGCGAGGCGCCGTGGACGCGAAACCCGGTCGTCTGGGGCCTGGCCGTCGCCGCCCTCGTCTTCGGGGCCCTTTTCGTCGCCGTCGAGGAGTGGTGGGCGGCCGAGCCCATCTTCCCAATCGACCTCGTGCGCCACCGCGACGTCTTGCTGGTGTACCTCATCGCGGGCACTCAGGGGGCCGCGCAGTTTGGTCTTATGTTTGCCGTCCCGCTGTACTTTCAAGTCACGCAGAGGTGGTCCAATGCGGCAGCGGGCGCCTCTCTCGTTCCTGCCTTTATTGGTAACGCCTGCGGCGCCGTCATTGGCGGCCTGGTGATCAGGAGGTTTGTTTTGCTCGCAGCCATTTTTGGGGAGTTAGAATCCATGGCTGACACTGTCCCTTTGTCCACTCGTCGCGCAGGACCGGTCGGTACAAACTTCCCCTGATCGGCGCCACCGTCCTTTCCTCGTCGGCCTACATTGTCCTCTTGCTCCGCTGGCACGGCCACACGCGCGCCTGGGAGGCGTTGGAAATCATGCCCGGCGGCATGGGGAGCGGCATGGTGCAGACGGTGTCCTTTGTGGCCATCACAGCCACCATTGACCCGTCGCACAAGGCCGCGGCCATATCCGGGCTGTTCCTTGTCGCCACGGTGGCTAGCACCCTCGGCCTCGCTGCGGTGAATGCCGTCACGTTGGGCGTCATGAGGGTAAGGCTGGATGCCTTGTTGACGCTTGCTGGCTACGGCGACGCCCTGCGCGAACAGGTGAGGAGTGATGCAAAGTTTTCCCATGTCTACAACAAGATCTTCAACTGAGGCATGGTCACTGATATAAATGGATACTTTCTAGATCATTGAAAAGGCGGCGGCCAGCGTCGACTACCTGGATGTGGCTGACAAGGGGGTCGTGGACGCCGTGGTACAAGCCTATGTCGACGGCCTATCTGCCAGCCATATCGTGTCCTTGGTTTGCTCGACTGTGGCATTCATTAGCGGCGTGTTTGTTAGAGAGCGTCGCCTGCATTGAGCGATTTCTGTTACGGCCGTTCTTAGATCATAAGGAGATATGAAATGCGTCACGGGGTGGAGAGATCTCCTTGATAAGCGTATGTCGATTTCCTACTACGGAAGCATCAGAAGAGTCTGGTTGAACCTGCACATCGCCATTCCAAGGACGAGTTCCCTGTGCCAAAACCGCCTGCTCAAGCCAAGGAGACCCAGAGAAAAGTTACCCAGAATCCTTTATGCCCTGGAACAAAGCCCGCAAGCAACGGGCGCATCCCCGCTGCCTCAGCCCTGTCCGTCCACTCGAGAAACGGCATGGTGTTGAAACGCGCCTTCTCCTGCCCCTCCTCCTGCTCTGACCGGGCTCGAGATATTCCTGCAACGTCCCCAGCTCCGTGAGCGGTACTCTCGCCGTGGTGGTGCACGTGCGCGCCGCTGCCTCCTCCGCTACTGTTTGTCATGGTCACCATCCTGCCACCATGTCACACCATACAAAGTTTAGAGGGCCCTCGATGCGCCCACCATCCGTCATCTCGTCATGTCAACGGCCCCAGCGGGCGTGGGTATGGCGGGACCTGGGGAAGGATTGGCGCGGCGGGCCCCACGGTCGTGGTACTCGGGGGAAGCCGGTAAATCTAGATACGGACAGAATGGGCCGATGGCGGCATCGTCACCTCAATAGTGGCCTTCTTCTCCGAAGGGTTTCGAGGCTGAAAGGGTTCGGCTGGGGGCGGTTGGTTTGCCGAGCCTAGGGGTATGACGAACGGGATGGTTTAGCACATGAAGGCTTTACATAAAAGGGACACGGTCCGTCGAGGGCGAAGGAAAGGCCAAGCAAGATGGCAGACGAATCTTGAGGCTGGCCCGCATGGAGGCCGATACTGCCCGGCACGGCAGGCACGCGCGTTTCTTCAGCCGACGGACGCGCTTCGAACGCGGGGCACGAATGGGCGGGTGGGCCGCCGGCGGAGTTTGGAGATCGGTCAGGATCAGCGGGGGAGGATGGACCCGGCGATGGACGCCGCTGGCAAGCCGGGAACCCGGGCTGTTCGGACAGCGACGAGGCTACGTGCGACAAACCTAGCTAAAATCAGCTGATGACGGCGGCAATCTTGAGCGAGGTCGGGTGCTTCTTACCGGACGCGGAGTTGGGCTTGTGTCGCTTGTGGGATTGCTCCTGTTGCGCGTCGTCACCAGCCCGAGACCTTTTCTGACGCGAAAGCAGGTCAGGGTCGCGTTGGGTGTTTTCTGGCGCCGTGGCGTTCTCTGGCAGCGTGGTGTGTTTGTCGGCGACGTGTTCGGACGGCGGCGGAATGGCCGAAGCGTGAGCGGCCGAGGTCGATCCTGTCTCAAAAACGACGTTAAAATGACGCCAGAACCAACAGAAAGTCGACGTGGCGCTTTACCCTGAACGTCGCCGTCGTCATCGTCGGTTACCCAACGATAGTATGACAATGCATGCAGCAGAGCTGAGCAATTCCCATTAGCGAGCTGCATATAAGAGGACGGGGAGCATGGTGGTATTACTTGTGGACATGGACGCAGCGAGGCGTTGTTGTCCATCGCGTCGAAGGTGGTCGATCACCTTTGCGGCTATGGTGATCGAACGCAATGGGAGGGCATTAAGTTTCTCAAGATACTCGTCGAAAATGTCCAGGTGTCTGTTGGCGGTCTTGAGCTGCGTGACGTTGAAATGGCGGAACATGGCGATGAAGGGTGCGAGACGAAGCTTTGACCATGTGCTCGACGTGGACGATTCGAATCGATTTTGGACCATGAGAAGCCCAAAGTCGTAGAAATGCGTCCCTTGTTTTTGTCTGCCTCCCTTGACCTTGCGCCCTTCCTCCTCATCACTTTGCTGATTGCTGTTTATGACCTCGAGCCATAACTGCCGAATTTGTTCGCGGTCGTAGGCTTCCACTTTTTGTTTTCGAGTTATTTTAGCGGGCATGGTAAAACAATGTGATAAGCGCGGGACGATTGGAAAAAAAAAAAAAAAAGCGGAGGATAGCGCGGGAGGGGAGAAGGCGTAAAACGATCCGTGAGGTTCAGGAAGGAAAAAGTTCAGGTGGTTGGGAAGGACAGGATGGTTTGGGGAAGAAAAAGAGCTCAGGGTGATTGGGAAGGAAAAGGGGGCAAAATAATTTCGAAAAGGAAAAAGGCGCAAGCCACTTGGTGCAGCCTGGCTCCTTCGTCCTTCTGGTCCGGCACGGCCCGGCTACTAGACAAACTCGTCGCGCAGCGCCCGTTGCTTGCGGCCGTCCCCGCTCCCGACGCGGCCCTCGTCTAGCGTGCGGTACTCCAACAGAGCATGCCAACAGTCCTTTTGATCTGCTCCCTCATATCCAGGAGGCTGTATTCTCTCGAATACAAGGCAGGCAATTACTCTAACCTCTTTGGGAGCGGCTGAAGCCACAATTAGCTCGAGTTATTTTCCAAATCTTTGCTGGAGCACGGGCATTTCGCCATTCCCAACGAGGTTAGAGTAATTGCCTTGTATTTGAGAAAATTACGGCAGCGACCATCATGTTGGTGGTCCCAAAGGTTCGAGACGCCTTCATAGGGCCTGGGTGCTCAGCTGCATTCTTCTAGGAATCCATGTCTCCGCCGATTGTTCGACCTCGCCGGCAAAGCCGTGGGCCAGGACAAGGATGGTGCGTGGGCACAACCTCGGCAAGCCGGACGGCCTCGGTGTGTGACGCGGCCACGGCCGTTTACCTGCACCTGGGCATACAGCGGACAAGTTTGTCTTTTCCTTGGGAGCTGGGGCTGGATTGACGTACCGAAGGCCGTTTGCGTGCATCCGCGTGCGTAGTGTAACACAGCTAGCTGGGCAGGCCTCCCTCCCCTCCACCTGGGCCACCACCCCGGCTGTGAGAACAAGCTTCAAACCAAGCATTTCTGCCATAACAAGCGAGCAAACCTAAAAGCGATTTTTGCGGGGCCGTTCCTGGCTGGGGCCGTTCCTGGTGCGGGTGAATCCCCCGGCCCTGATCGAGCCTTGGCGGGGTTGGACCCAACCGGAGTCCAGCCAAACGCTCCGCGGGAGGCAAAATCTTCCAACGTGCCATCCCGAGAACCCCGGATTATCCGGTAAACGGTTCTGTAAATGACCAAACGGGGTCCCGGTCGACCAGGATGCTGGAGCGTGACGAATCCTTCGGCGGAGCCCGGGACGCGGTCAACAGAGTCGGGCCTGCTACAACCCGCCGGCAAGATAATTACCTATCACCATCTCCCCACAAGACTACCCGAACGCCACGCATAAATACTACAGGGTCAGCACCAAAGTTTTTACAGGCCTGATTTTTTTTTATTATTATTCCAAGGAAGGACTAGGGCGAGTGGGAAGATAGGAAATCCCGACATAGGAAAACGTTTCCACTACTCCTGCACATTCCAGTCACCTCCACCCCGCCCCATTAGGTTGCTAGCCGCGAGCTGCAGTAGCTGCAGTCTTGTCAGCTTTGATAAACCCGGTCCTGCGGAATCAGAGGAGGAGGGTACAAACCCGGACTTGGTCGGGTTGCTAGACGTCAAGCTCAAGCAGGGACGCAGCGCGAGACGTCCTTGCCGCAGTAGGCCTAGATATAGAGCACAAGAGAGAAGATGTTTAGCGTCATTATCTCTTATCCCTCGAAAGGTGATCCCATCCATCACCACCAACAAAGCGGACACAGAGGGAGCTGGGGGGAAGCAGGAAACATACGCGTTTGCCAGCCTTGCAGGCGTAAAGCGCACAGGGGCCATGCTGGTCGCACCGGCAGGTGGCACCCTGGATGCGGACGGGCGAAGGGCACGAGGTAAAACGACAGGCGGCCTCGGCCTCGCGGCCGGCCAGGACGTCCAGGACGTCGTCGTGGGCCTCATCGCGGGCAACTTCCGGGATCACGGCGGCCGATGCGCCGAGGGCGAACAGGAGGACGGCAGAGAACTTCATCTTTGACTAGGGGAGGGGGCTTATCAAAAAGCAACTGTCTTTGCTGAGCAACCTGAGCAAGTGGCGGATGAAGTCCTGGCGGTCGCTGTGTGCTTGGAAGGGGTTGGGTGCGGCCTGGTGAGAGAAGAGAGGGAAGGAACAAAGAAGCACGAAGGGCCTACGGCTTTTATAGAAGAGAGTGAGGCTCGTTTGCCCATGGACTCTGACCTTGGTTTTTTCCCCCCAAAGGGTGTTCTGAGCCCGGTACCGTCGAAGCTTGACGCCGGCCAGGCAAAAAGAAGCACGGCATGACCTCTGTGTAGGATATCCGGCCTCGGACTACGACACCGTTCGGTGCCACGCCGAGGCTGGAAACATGGAGATTCCCATTCGTCACTTTTGCGGTCCAGCCGGCTTACATGCAGAATGGCGGGCATTAGGACCGCATGAGCAGCGCCGACTCGGAGTTTATTTTCTTCCACATTTGTACTCGAAAACGACGCTGGATAGTGAAATTGAGTACCAGTACGGCTAGGTGCATCGAGGGGAAAGCGGGGAAGATGGGGGAACTCGTATAAGCGTCAGCCGCCGCTTTCCGAACCGACTGCCGGTTATTTTCCAACCGATCAACCTATCACAATGCGCAGCGAATACCGGGAACCGCGGAACGGCAGGGCTTGGCAGCCGTGACAGCCGATATCATTGGTTGGTGTGGCTGCTTAATTATATGGAGGTGAAGCTTACATCTCAGCAATATCGTTTGGGAAAGTATAACCCCTCCTTGTTTGCTTCCGAGGGATTTATATCATCCATGGACACCAGGATCTTATAGCCACCCAAGCTACGTGGCCAAGCTGACGTGCTGCAGCGTCGAGGTCCTCGTCGAGAAATGAGGCCATAATTAATCAAACGTTCAGCTCTCAGCGTGCATTTTGCATTACAAATTTTTAATATCAATTATCATGACACCTTCCTCTTCCAACACGAGGTGCGATCCTTCGACGGGCAAGCGGAAAAAGGCCAAGCAAGTAAACACAAGACCCCGAGACGTGCGCTTCTGTGGCAGCTCGGCGGACGAGGGTTTGCACTGAACATGTTCGATTTGTGCTTTCTTAGCATCCCGCCGAGCGGGGTATGTACTGGCTGTGCGGCTCATGCGGCCTGTTGCGCGCTAGAGATGCGCGTAGTAAACCGTTTGGCTTCCTCATCTCCGAGGAACTGTAAACAGATGCTCCTGAGGTGAAAATCTTGTCTCGGCATCGTCAAGGGGCTTTATCAAGCCGCACTTGAATAAATAAAGGTTGGAGGTGGAGCCGTGCTTCGTCATGGCGGGGACCTGCTCCTCATTCCGGTGGAAGGGAAAACAACCAAACACGAAATGGTAAAAGAGCTTACGTAAGCAGTATGTTGGGATTTTAAACCTGGTACCGCGGGCTTAAAGTGTATACTGGTTTGGGTAGGAGGATTATTTAAAATAGTAAAAGCTGTTATGGCGTACGAATTTGAGCTTTTTTTTCCATTGCCTTTTTTTACATTTTAAAGCTCGGTGCCGGGAGAGCCTTGCTCCTGCTGCTCCTGGAACAGTTAACCCACCCTGCGTCCCTTACAACTTTTACAAGTACTTTAATACCGGTGGGGGAAAACCAAACGGCTTCCAGTCACATCGAAACAAGAAAGATTTTACTTATAAACTGTTGGAATGGCATTTCTATGCGCGTGCGCTCGGGGAAAAGGGCCTTCCACGGAAGGCCCCGGGATCCTCCGGATCCCCGCACGGGCCAACATGCCTGTCTAGACTAGAGCGGAGGAACGCCCTTTGGGCGATCGCCTCCCCGCATATAAGGGCCAGTCCTAGGCCCTCCCTTAGGCAGATAGATCTTTTCCTCTCTACGCACAATATAGCAGGACCGTTCCCTTCATCACCAAGATCGTTGTTCGTCACCTTTGGAGAGCTCCGAGCTGTCAAACAGGAGTACAGACCCTTACCAACATAAACCAAATAAAAATTGTATTAATACACGGGTTTTATAAATCACTTGTATATATGTGCATTTTATAACCTTTTACTTTTTTATGTGAAAAAGCCGAAGTGTAAGTCAGTCAGCTGGGTTATATATCTTTCCAAGCCGTCGATTTGGACGTTTCTCTTATAATAAACTGGATTAAAAGTAAGTCGCTAGTAACAGCCGAAGTGATACCATTTTGCTAAATAAGGAGAAAGGAAGGAAAAAGAGGATGCTCCCGTCGTGTGAGTTGTCCTTGGTTATATAAGCCTAGAAACGGCTCGGGGTGACCCCTGAGCCCTCAGCCCGTGCCTCCAGCACGAACTATGACATCTCCCGACACAAGCCTGGAAACTGGTCTCAAGCGGGAAGCTTGTAGCACTTGCTCTTGGCCGGCATTTTCTCGTTCGAGTCCCACTGCGAAATGGTAAGGTTCGGTATCCCGCCGTTGTGTCAAAAGGACCGATGTACTTACGTGCTCGTGGACGCAGCCGTCGACCCACCTCCACCGGTCGACAACGCCGTAGGAAGCGTACGACATGTTGGTGCTGGCGTCGAAGCACCAAGACGTGCCGGACTCGTTTCCGATCTTGCGGCCGGCGCAGAACAACGGCCAGATGTTCTGAGGCCCATCCTTGTACCCGGGATTGTGTTGCTGCGGCGATTTTCTTTTAGCAATTCGCCTTTCTTGGAGGACGAGCCATTGAGCCTCACCTTGTAAACGTTGTCGATGAGCGAAAACATCAGCCTCGGGTTTCCATCAACCACGAATGCGCGGTAGAACTGGTACGCGCGCTTGGCTGTCTCCTCCACCGTGGTCGCGGGGTTGGGCTGACAAAGCGCCGGGGGCGACTTGAGCGAGCAGAGGTTCTCCCTGGCAATAAGGTGCCCCTCCTGGGTCGGAGCAGCGATGCCGACGGCCGGTGCCAAGATGGCGGCGGTGGTGACGGTGAGGAGGCGCATGTTGACGGACGGTGAAGCGCAACGGGGGTGCGGTTTGAAGGTTTGGATCACCCGCCAATTACTCGCAGGCCATGGGGATCCGTGCGGCGTTATATAGCAGCGGCCGGGACTAAAGGAGGAAGAGGGAAACTTCGAATGGGCGGGAGGGGGTGTTTCGAAATTGGGACGCGGGTGAATGGCAACCTTTACCCAAAGGATGGAGGTGAAATTTATCCACCTTGGCCGGCCTCTAAACGCCCAACGGAGAACCGGCAGTCTCTGGCTAATTACGTTCCGGCCAATCGTTAGATTTTTTTTAATGTTAACTGGGCATATTGTTATATTACAGCGTTGCCTTTACATCATCTGCCGGTTACGTATGGAACGCCGCTTCCCCGCCCCCAGCTATAACAAAGCCGGCATTGGGAGATAGGTATACACAAGATCCAAGTGTCACATGCCTGTTCCTCCAATCCTAATCGCGTGGGTTCCTCCGGATTGCATGCGTTGGAATGAAAATCCGACAGCTTTGCAATATTTGTTATTAAAGAGTTGGTGGTTGCGCAGTGCGGCGCCCTCCGCACGCTGGGTTGACTGCACAGAGATCTAACCATGCCGCCGCGGCACGGGGTCGAGGATCGGCCCGCGAACGACCCGCGCTTCGTCGACGTCATGCCCACCGACTTCCTGGCCGACCCGATCGGCGAGGAGCGTCGGATATACGCCGTCGCGAGCCGCAGGCTTCAGCTCTGGTATCGTAGACTGTAGCTGATCTCCATGGCGAGCAAAACCGATGGCCACCGATTTCCCTAGTCCGTCTCTATGCTCCTCTTGATGTCCCTGCCTCGTCGGTCTTTGACTTTTGTGTCGTGTGCGTATAACGCTGTTGACACGCCTCTCGCATCCCCGCGAGCCCGTACGATTAAACCAGTCGCGCCGCCCTGGCGTTGAGGCAGTACTGGGAAGATTGCGCTCCCTTATATTGGCCTGGTTCATAAACAGCGGCCTGGGTCGCGGAATGGTTGCTAAACAAGACCTGCAGGGTCGGCGCCATAGGGTCGACCCACAAGGCGGCTAGCGACAGAATGGGACGCTGGGCGAGGGCTTAGCATAAGCGCTTCGCCGTCCGCGCTGTACGCAGCAGGGTCGCCTTCGCGGCAAAACCACCGTGCCGGCCAAAACCACCTTCTTGAAGGACCAGATTTGCCCGTGCTGGCCGTTCTGAAGCGGAAAAGCAACGCGACAACGCCGATGAGATGCGTAAGAAGGGCGGCGTTGGTCATCAGCATGGGGTCCCACATGCTGTTGGTCGTGACGAGTCTCGGAGCTGATGCGCGAGGAACGCGACGTTCCCCGCCGCCAGGCTGGCCAGCGCGTACTAGGCCGCCGATACCAGCACGGCGACGGCCCGCAGAGGAACAAGAAGGTCGTCTCGGCGGAGCTGGCGCTGAGGACCTGCAGAATGGCGGGCGTCAGCCCCAGCGTGAGGGCGGCGGCGGCGGCGGCCCTCGAGTTTCCGCGACTCGCTGAAGAAAGACGCCGAGGACATAGTCGACGACGAGCCATAGGCCCTGTATCGATTCATCTTGATAGTTTTGCAACGCCACCGTCGGGCGCGGCAGCCCAGCTAACGTATCTTGAATGTCTCCACTGGGCCAAGATAGCTCCTAGTATCCCCAAGTTGATCGCTGTGGCCTTCCGCGTCGGTCACCACGCTAGCCCATCTCGTCGCGAGCTCCTGGACACCGCTTTCCGAAAAATGATGCGGGCATGCCTGGATGAAGGTGGAGCAGTTGTTGTTCTGCCTTGCAAGAAGCACCGCTAGTCCGGGGTACATCTCGATCAGGACTTGGTCCTCCCCGAGATCCTCTACCTTTTCAGGTCGCACATCGTCCGAGCCGTCGACATGTCCGCTTCTGGTGAAGTGGCCGTTTAGGATTCTCGACCGGTTGATGATCAAAAAGCAAACGTCCCCCTCTTTGACGAACCCTGCTTCGCTGTCGCTGCCGACGGACCGGGTTGCCGCTGGAAGGTGTTTCCCCGCCACGGCCTTGTAGTTGGGCCACGGCACGCTCCAGTCCGCGGCCCACGAGGGCAGGCCGGGTAGGTTCGACTCGGACTTGAGGAGGCAGAGGAAGAATCCGGGGCCGTGGTGCCGGATGAAGAAGGCCGAGAAGCGGGTAAAAACCTCTTGGGCCGTCTCTGTGTAGTCCACTTTTAGCCCCTCGGACACATTTCTGTCTAGGAGATTCGCGATGCTGAGGACGCCAAAGATCTTGTCCCTGGGATCTTCCGACTCCCGATCCCGCGTTTCGATGAGGATATCCAGGAGGTAGGACTTGCCGAGGCCGCGCGACGCGGCGCGGACCAGGACGAATATCCGTGCAATGCTTGCGGCGGGATGCGAATGGAGCAGGGAGAGAAGATGCAAAGCCCTCATTGCAGAAACAGCCCTCGTGCCGCAAATAACGCTTGTGTTTCCAGGGTCCGGGAGCGCTGCTTCTTGCAGGACCCAGACGCGACGAAACCATCGCCGGGAGAAGAAGGCGGAGACGAGGTCGACGAGCTCCGACTCGGACATGTCGGCGTCGTTTACGCCCCCCACCACCGGCCGCGCTTGGATAAAGGCCGTGATGCTTTCACGAGCAATGTTCCGGTATCTGTCGAGCATGATCAAGAACCCGTCGTGAGGGCGGCTGCCGACTTCCGCGTTGGGAGGGATGTCGAGGCGTGCGGCGCTGAGCCCATTCAGCCAGTCGAATATCCTATCCGTCTGGGGCGTCCCCTCGCCGGTATAAACGATGACGCGCCTAGCCGACGTGAAGATCTGCGACATGATGGAAACCTGGTAGGTCCGTTCGTGGTCACTATCTTGATCGATGCATATGGCGTCGACCCACACAAGCCGCGCCTTTTTCCGCCGCCGAAGACGGCGCATCGCGGCGTCACAGTTCTTGGTGAGGCGGATGCTGCCCGCTCCGCCCTTCAAGGTGAGGTTGCTTGACTTGGTCGCGTCGCCGGTCTCGTCCGCCCACGTGTACGACAGCGCGTCGTACGACGGAGGGCGGGCGATGCTGCATGCCATGAGCTCCCCTTGGAGGGGGTCGCCGAGCGAGCCCGGCGAGAGGATGAGGACCCTGAACTGGTCCCTGCTCCGGAGCGGCGAGGATCGGTATGGTGCATTGGAACAGGTTGGAGGCGGCTCGACGAACAGGAGAGGGGAGCGCTCATCACTGCGGATTAGTAGATGTTCCTTTCTCGTTGGCTTAATGCCTAGAAGCCGAACACAAAATGTAGCCACGTCATCTCTTGTTTCCGATATCGCCGTCCGCACGTCCCTGCCCCGGCAAAGGACGAGGTACAGGCAATAGAAAGACAGCGCGATCAGCAGGAAAGGGAGGATGACCAAAGCGAGCGCGACTTCTAGGACAACGATGATGATGATGATGGCGACAATGAAAGGGGCAGTAACAGCTGGTGGGACGCCTCGGAGTTCCATTCTGAATCGTTTGACGTCCCCGGTTTGATACTAATAAAAAGTCTGTCAGCTACGAATCCATGGTATCACACTGATCGAAGCGCTTACACAAATGCTGATTAGCCGCTCGTGGGAGCTGCAAAGCCAGTGGGAGCAGGGCAGCGGTATTGATTGACAATAATGAGTATGTCCCGTTTAAGAGTGGTGGGCATACTCAAACCCTAGGATACCCCTTACTTGGGCTGCGTGGCGCCTGCGCGGCTGACGATAGCGCCGTGCTTCCCCCGAAATCTAGTCGGACCCGCTGTTAGAGTGACGCCAAGGAAGCACCTCATTTTGGTGTGTGGCCCACCAATGAGCCGGAATGCTCTAGCAAGCCATTACAGCCAGAGCTGCGAGGGCAGCCTGCTGGACTCGCTGACGGTGGCCCGATCCTTTATCCCTCGAAGGATGACTGTATGCGAGCTTGCCGAGGGATGATGCACGTGTTCATCACGACGGCATCTTGGATCAAACCAGTCAGTAATCTACTATTCAAAATGCCCATGTAGCCTTAGCCTATGCACAAAATATTAGCGGCTCGCAAAGCCGAGAAGCGAAAACGAACACAAACAACCAGAAACTGTTGACCCACTTCCTGCCGACGGGAATTCCCTCCCTCTCATCCTCCTTTCATCTATGCCAGAGATGTTTGTACCGAATCATCAGAGAGACAAAAAAAAAAAAAAAACACTCAACAAATACCCAAAAACTGCCTAAACTCGCCAATCACAAATCAATCTTAAACATTCTAATCAGCGCCAAATCTCCCCCAAGGCCCTCAGCTCAGCCCGGTGCAGAGCTTGCTCTTGCGGCACACGGCCTTTGTCAGCGTCTGCACGCTGCCGCTGCTGAGCAGCTCCAGCACCTGCATGTTGGCCTCGAACTCGCGCGTGATGAAGTTGCGGATCTCGATGGCCACGAGCGAGTCGAGCGGGTAGTGGCTCAGGCTGCGCGTCACGTCAATGTCCTCGGCCTCCATCATGAGCACGGCCGCGATCTTGTCCACGAGCCCGCGGCACACGGCCTCCTCAGCCTCGGCCAGCGTCGACGCCGCCTTGACCGCGGCTCCCGGCGACAGCATCGCCGACGCCGACGACGAGTCGCCGCCAACTCCACTGGCCACCTTTTCGGCCTCCTCGGCCGTCGCGAGGAGCGTCTTGAACTTGGCGTCCGAATGCCAGAACGGCTTGCCGGGTGCCGGGGGGATGCGCATGCCCGTGATGACGTGCCCTCCGCAGGCGGTCGTGGTGCGGCCCTCGACGCAGGCGCCAATGAGGGCAAGCACCTCGGCCTCGGAGATGGTGCTGTCGGCGCCGAGGTTCTTTGCAACCTCAGCGGCGCGCTCCGGGTCGCCGTCGGCGAGATAGCCCGCGTCCGAGACGGCTGTCAGGTCCAGGGAGGCGGCCGGGAGACCGAGGGATAGGCGGTGCTGCACGAGGGCGTTGAGGAATGTGTTTGCCGCCGCATAGGCCGCCTGCCCGCGGTTGCCGACGGCGCCGGCTGCCGAAGAGATGGCAATGAAGAAGTCAAGGGGCGACGAGGATGCCTGCAGCGCGTGGTGGAAGTTCCAGGCGCCGCGGACCTTGGACTCGATCACCGTGGTGTAGTCCTCGTAGGCCATCTTCTCGAAGAGGACGTCGCGAAGAACCATGGCGCCGTGGACGATGCCCCGGACTGGCGGGAGACCGTCGAGGCCGCTCGTGAAGAGCTCGTCAACGCTGGTCTTGTCGGCGACGTCGCACCGACGCACCACGACGTTTGCGCCGGCAATGCTCGCCGAGTCTATCAGCTCCTTGACCTTGCCGGTCGCAGAGCCGCTACGGGAGAGCAGGACGACGTGTCCGGCGCCCTTCTCGACCATCCACTTGGCCATGCTGCGGCCGAGACCACCAGTGCCGCCGATGAGCAGGTAGGTGCCGTCGGATCGGAGCAGGCTCTTGGCAGCCTTGGATGGGGTGGCCTGACGATAGTAGATAAAATTAGTTACGGGATTCGTGTGTGAAAAAGGGGCAGAGAATGGCTTACCATGACCATGTCCTGAGACCTAGGCGCGACAACGACCTTGCCTGACGTCTTACCGCCCTGCACAGCCTTGAAAGCCTCTTGCACTTCCGAGATGGGGAAGACGGCGCCGGCCTCAACAGCGCGGAGTCTACCCTGAGCCAAGAGTCTTGCGATGTCGCGGAGGACTCTCTGCACAACAGCAGGGCGTTCTGCGGCAAGGCTGAGCATGTCAACACTGAAAAATGAGGCGTTGCTACGGCGGCCGTCGCTGCCGAGATCCACGCGTGATGACGCAGAGGCAGTGTCCACCAGGCACCCGAACCGATCGAGACAGGACCAGGTCTCCCTGACGACCTCTCCGTCGGTGGACTGGTTCAGAACGACGTCGACACCACGCCCTCCCGTAGCTGCGCGGATGGCATCGCCAAAAGCAACCCCACGGCTGTGGAAGATGCGGCTCTCCGGAATATCATAGCATTGCGTGAGTAAGGCCGACTCAGCAGCGGTGGAAACGGTCGCGTAGATGTCCTCGACGGACCCTAGGATGTCCCTGGCCAGGCACAGAGCTGCCTGTCCCACAGGAGTAGCAGCGCAGTGGATCAGGAGAGTCTGACCCGCCTCGAGACGAGCCTGCCCGACAAGGGCGTGGTGGGCTGTAGAGTAAGCCAGCGGGAGGGTCGCGGCTTCGGAGAAGGCCATGGTATCGGGAATAGGGAAGGTGTTGGCGGCCGATGCACGGGTCAGCGTCGCATAAGCGCCCCGCTCGAGGGTCATGGCCGCGATACGGTCGCCTGCCCGGAAAGAAGAGACAGACTCGCCAACGCGGGTGACGATACCGGAGGCCTCAAGGCCGACGGGGGTGGTGTGAAGCTTGGCAGCGCGCTGAGCATCGCTCGGGTTCACTCCAATAGCCTTCACCTCAAACTCGATCTCGTCGGCGCCTAGTGCGTCCTGAACGGACTCGTCGTCGACAAAGTGAGGCTTTGCTCCGCAGACCATCTTGATTGGACGTCCCTCTTGAGTGAACGGCTGGCGCTCGATCACGTTGGGGTTCGTTTGGCGATGAACGTAGGCATTGGTGTCGGCATCATCTATGATGCGCGGCGTGTAAAGCTTTCCGGCCCGTTCCATGAACTCCATGTCCTTGGAGGCTGAAAGGCCACCAGAGAAGGCAAGTTTGACGACGTCAAAGACGGTCTTGGCCACCTTTTGCCTAGCCATGTCCTCAGACATCTTGGACGTCGCAGAGTCCAAGTCAAGCGTGGCAAAGGGAAGCAGCGTCTCCGATCGGACTGTCCTGCTGAGACCGCAGATCATGTTGGAGTCGGGCGAGGTAGCCGCGTCGTAGGCACCACGGACAACCCAGAGCAGAGCCTGGGCGGAGCCAGCCAGAGCGCGGACTGCTTCGAACTGTTGCTCGGTCGGGTCGGCCAGGAAGGGACGGTCGATCTCGGTCAGCACAATGCATAGCTTCCCCTCGGTGTCGATATGTCCGAGAGTTCCCATGGCGGGACACAAGGCGGTGGCACGCTCGACAACATCGGCGAGGCAGCGAGCCAGGGTGTGCTGGAAAGCCGTGTCGCCATGTACGATGACTACATCTGCATCAGGGAGCACACCCTCCTCAGGTATGGGAGCCAGAGGGGTGCTGCTGGACCGCGATGCTTCGCTTGTGTTGGCGGTATTGACGAGCGCGGGCTTCGGGACTTGCTCCCATTCGAGCTTGTAACAAAGCCCACGAGGGGCGTTAACCTCCACCTCGGCCTCGCCGTCCATGATAGGCGCGACTTTAAGATCCTGGATCTGGACGAGGGGGTCCTTGCTCCCTGGCGCCGTCGCCATGATGGAGACATTGGTCGAGGATGGTTCATCCTCAGGTTGAGGGAACCGAGCCTCACCATAGGCACGGATGATGCTTCCGACGTCCTTCGTGTGCTTGGTCACTTCGCGCGAGACGGTGATCTTGCCGACCGACGAGGGGAGGTAGACCGTCTCGGCAGTGGAACCCGCCCTGCCAGCACCGAGAATCGGCCAGTACATTTGTATCAACGACTCAAGGACGCTGGGATGCAGGACCGACTCGGTCATGTAGTGGTTGGGCATGTCCTGAGCGATATCGGCAGTGACCACGTCGGCGGAAGAATGGGTCGACGAGGCGATGCAGCCCTTCAGGCCCTGGAATGAAGGCCCAAAGGTGACTCCAAGCTCCTCCAGGCGCTTGTACATCTCTGCCTCGGGTACGTCGGCCACATTCTCGGATTGCAGGGCGGCAACCGCAGCGTCCATCTTGGCTCGGATCACCTGTTTCTGCCGCTCGCCGTCGACCTCGTTGTTGTCGTCGCACAGGGTCGCGATCTCGCCGGTGCAGTGCTCTGTCCAGCCATTGCTCTGAGTCCAGGACGAGATGCGGAAGGTCTTCCAGCCAATTTGCCCCTGAAGCTTGTCATGGTGCGGCCGCACGGCGATGGTCATCTCGACGTCTGCCTCGCCGAGTGCCAGCGGCTTTGAAACAGCCACATCGCGTAGCTCGAAGCGGTCAAACGCAGAGTCTTTGCTCCGGGCAAGCTGGGCCGCAGCCTCGAGCGCCATGGCGACAAAGCCGGAGAAGGGGAAGATGGTGAGGGACTGGACGCGGTGGTGGCGCAGCCATGGCAAGTCGTCCAGGTGCACAATGTTGCGCCATGCGGGCTCCGCATCAGTCGAGTAGATGGCCTCGACGCCGATGAGGTCGTTGCGCCCAAATTTGCGGTGCTTGTGCATCTGTGTCATGCGAGACTCGTGCCAGAACTTGGACGAGTGGTTCCAGACATACCTCGGGAGGTCCGTCAGCAATGTCGGTTGCTTGGGGCTGCCCTGGCTGGTGGTGCTGAGGGACCCAGCGGGAAAGTTGACAGCATTCATGTTGAGGAAGGCACCCTTCATGAAGAGCCCGCCCGCCAGATCGAGGGCTGTATCGACGGCACTCTTCTTGCGGAGGAGAGCCGAAGCATAGGGCGTCTTGGGCCGGCCGACGGCGGCGAGAATCTGCTTGATGGGACCCTGCAGCGCCGAGTGAGGACCAATTTCCACCAGCGCATTCACGCCTCCCTGGTCGGGTTTCTGCTCAAGCATGCTGGAAAGAGCCTCTGAAAAGCGCACAGGGCACGTCAGGTTGTCGACCCAGTAGCTGGAAGTGCACCTGTAGCCCTCGGCGCGGGTGCCGAACAACGACGAATGGAATTGCACGTCGGTGTTCCGCGGCTTGCTCAAGTGGTCGATGGAGTCGCGGTACTCGTCAGCCACGAGGTTCATGTGATGCGAGTGATAGGCAACGTCAACCTGGAGGCGACGGCGGAACATCTCGGGCTGCTCCTCCTCGATGACACGCTCAAGGTCGCTCAAGACTGCCGCATCGCCAGATATCGTCAAGCTGGACGGGCTGTTGTAGCACGCAATGCGGACTTCTTGCTGCTTGCGCTTGACTGCGTCCATCATCGGCTGCAGGTTGCTCTCGGAACCTCCGACAGCCATCATGCCTCCAGCAAGATCTGTGTGGCGCTTCTTGAGGACGGGGATCAGGCGACCGCGATGGTATGCGATGGCGACGGCCGAGTCGAAAGTGATGATGCCAGCCGCATATGCCGCGCAGATTTCGCCACTCGAGTGGCCAGCGACGGCCACGGGGGTGATTCCCCAAGAGCGAAGGAGATCGGTGACGGCCAGTTGAACGGCTGTGCAGGCCGGCTGGCTGATGTGCGCCTCGTTGACCTGGGATGTCTTCTCGTCCCGGTTGAGCTCTTCAACAAGCGACCAGGTGGCACCCAAGTCCTTCAGGCGGGCGTCTGCGCGGTCGAGCGCGGCCGTGTAAACGGGGTATTGGCCATAAAGCTCACGGCCCATGCCATGCCACTGTGCACCTTGACCGGTGAAGACGAAGCCTAGCCTCAGCGGCTCCGGCTGGGTCTTGGCCGGAATGACCTTCCCGGAGTTCAGCGTATCAACGAGCTCGAAGGAGGTCGCAACGGGAAGCGCCAACCTCCATTGCAGGTGCGACCGTCTTTGGCCGAGGGTGTATGCCACGTTCTTCATGAGGTCGGATTGGAAGACTTCTGGACGCTGCTCGAGGTAGATGACCAGCTTCTTCATCACACCGGCGAGCGATTCTTTGTCGTTGGCCGTCAGAACGACAAGCTTCTTCCCACCAGTCTTGGGCTTCTGCTGTGACTGCAGCTGAGGCTGCGTCATGATGACCGGCTCGGGGGTGTAGGGGGCTTTGGCGAGGACGACGTGGGCGTTGGTTCCACCAAAGCCGAAGTTGTTGACGCTGATGTACTTCTTCCCCTTGGGCCATGGGCGTTGGGTCTTTGCGACGGACATGTGCCACTCCTTCCAGGGGATTTTGCTGTTGGGCTTCTTGAAGTCATGGTTGGGCAGAATAAACCCACGTTCCAGCATCATCGCGGCCTTGATGACGCCAGCCAGGCCAGAGGCTGCTTCAAGATGTCCGATGTTGGACTTGACTGAGCCGATGTAGAGAGGGTCCCGTGCAGACCTCCCTTGACCCAGGGCGTTGTGAAGAGCTGTCGCCTCGATGGGGTCACCGACTCTGGTGCCAGTGCCGTGTGCCTCCACATATCCACAGTCCAGAGGATCCAGGCCAAAATTGCTGTAGACCTGGTTGATGAGCTTCTCTGTAGTTGGTGATAGGGTGCCATTAGTAAAGGTTCATGAGAACAGCCTAGAATGTTTGGCAGTACAAAGGGTCCTGCAGATGTGATCGGGACGTACCTTGAGCTTCGCCGCTTGGCATTGTTATGCCGGGTGTCTTGCCGTCTTGGTTGATTCCGCTGCCCATGATGACGGCGCGAATCGAATCGTTGTCTCTGACGGCTTGGTCCAGTGGCTTCAGGAGAATGACACCGCAACCTTCACCGCGGCCGAACCCACTGCCACGCTCGTCAAACGCGATGGAACGACCAGAGTCGGACAGTAATCTAGAAAAATAAGGGAATGTTTGATTAGAACCCAAATCATCTCGTCTTGATGCTGAATAGCCTCGTCTGGTGTGCGATAAGAAGGGAAGACATACCTGCAAGTCGAGAAAGAGACAAAGAACTCAGGCAGCATGTTCAAGTGGCAGCTGCCAACGATGGCCTGTGATGACTCGCCTGTCCTCAAGCTCTGGCATGCAAGATGCAAGGCCACCAGACTTGCTGAACAGGCCGTATCGGCCGTGAAGCTGGGGCCGCGCAGATCGAAAAAGTGTGATAGCCTGTTGGACTGCATGGCATGGGCGCATCCGGTCGCCTGGTGCATGGGGATGGTGTCACAGTCGCGGAACAGGTGGCTCTCGTACTCGGCAAAGCTGCCGCCGACGAACACGCCCACGTCCTTGCCGACTATCGAATGCTTAGGCACGCCAGCGTTTTCTAGCGCTTCGAAGGTGCACTCGAGCAGAAGGCGCTGTTGGGGGTCCATCGAGATGGCTTCCTTCTCAGTGAGGCCGAAGAACGGCGCGTCGAAGGCGGCGAGATCGACATCGAGGAAGTTACCACCCTCAGCGTGGTACGCGCCCGTCTTGCCGGGGTTGGGGTGGTAGAACAGGTCGTGGTTGAAGCGTTCCTTGGGCACCTTTGTGAAGCCGCTTCGCGCTCGCGAGCAGAGCTCCCAGAATTCGGCCGGGGTCGCGACACTGCCGGGCATGCGGCAGGCCATGCCGACGATGGCGATGGGCATCTGGTTCCGGGCGGTGGTGCCCGCGTCGCTGAAGTGGTCGTTCATGTGTCCGCTGGCTCCCATGTCGGCGGCCGAGTCCGTCTCCGAGTTGGCAACGCTGGGCATAGTGAAGGCGGTGCTAGTTGTGGGGGATGTGCCCGACGAGGAGAAGATGAACGTATGGGGCGCCATGGTTTCCTGCCCCTGGGCCGAACTCCCGTGCCTCTAGTGAAGTACGCAGAGAAGACAGGTACTTGTAGCGCGCCTGGCGTGTCTGTATGGAGTGAGGAGTACGAGGACGTAGCCTCACGTTGGCGTTGTCCGGATGAATGGCGGATATATGGAAGGGATTCAGGCAGCCTGGCCGCTCGTCAAAACCAGGCGGGCTGTTCCGGTTATTAAATTAGACAAAAGGGTACAGAGGGCAAGGAGCACCTCTAACAAGGAGGGCAGTTAACGACGGCTTCCGGAAGGAACCCCTTGCGGAGGGGAGGGGCCAAACACTCGAGCCAATGACGATGGCGTCTAGCGTGCTCTGATAGGGCCCCTGAGCTGATGGGTGAACGAGAGGATTGGGTTGATGAGGCTCACAGGTCAGTTTGGAGGGCAAAGCCTCAAGCTAAATGTGGATAGCGAGACGACCCAGCCAAGCAGCAGCTGAGAGAGCACTACGCGTCCCGGACGGTTGACATAAGCGCCCAGGCACCAAGGCTGTATGTGGCGCACTGCTATCAGCTTGGCAGGTGGCCTGCTCGGTCTGTGGACCCCGAGCCGTTCTTGCCACGGAGTTCTGGCACGCTGACGGAGACGCGAGTTGCAAGAGGGGAGCGGACGAGAGCATGGGGCCGCAGCAAGGAGGCAGGCTCGCTACCTATCCTCGTCTCGGGCGAGGCGGAACACAATAGTCGACGTCCAAGCCCGATGACCGCAGGAGCGAGCGAGCTGCGCCTGAACCATTACGTCTGGCAAGGGCTGGGCAACCCAGCGCGTATGGGAGTCCCGTCCCACGTGCGTCTGTGATGTCGCCATCCTCGGTACGCGTCGAGGGGGGGTGTGTGCGCTTGTCGACAGTGCTCAGCACGGTCCACGCAGGATCGCAGCATCTGCGAGCGCAAAGCCAAAAAGGAGAGTGGAAAACGTGATCCGATCGCGGGGAGTGTGGTAGAAAGATTGGACGGTGGCGGGCGCTTCTAGGATGTTGCCCTGGCGGCTCAGACGCCGGAGGAAGGAGATGCATTTGATGTTATCCTGGAGCATTGAGGCGAGCAAGCACTGTGAGAGTGCGGTTGGGGTTGTCCCCAGGCAGTTCCTGCCGCTGATGCTGCCATAATCCCTGTGCTGCTCTCCCGCTGGAGTGGGGCTTGCCCCGCCTCCACTGACGCCTGACGCGATGGCGTTGGGGAAGGAGCGTGCGACCAGGGATCTTGATGGGAGGCGGCATCGCCTTCTTGACTCTTGTCGCCGGCCTTGGCAAACCTAACACAACGGGACTTCGGCCTTGCAGCGGCCCGCATGAGGAGGATATTGCAGTGTTGCCGGCGTGGCCTCATCATCCGAGGCTAGCATTGGGACGAGAGCCGCTCGTGGTTTCAGACCACATTGCCACATCCTCCGCCTCCAGTCGCCTGCGTGCGTTTGCTGCAGCCCCGGGAGCGATGAGCAAAGCACCCAGTGCTGATCCCGTCCCATGGCCGTCACAGGCCATCGGTATTGTCGTCAGTCCGTAGTCCCATCCCCCCATCTAAGGAGGTGAGAGAGAGAGAGCGGCGACACATGTTTCGACGAGCTGTTTTTGGGTCGGAGACGGGCCGGAGACGGACGGCTGGGCACCATGTGTCTCTCCTCATCATCCACTGACGCGGCTGTTTTCACACACCTGTCTTGGAGCTGGCGTGGTTGGATGACGGGGATGTCCAAGGTTTACGTTGGTCTCCGTTGCCCAGCCCCGGGAGGCTGGATATATCACTGCTGAAACAGACAGACGCTGTGGCGGGTTTAACCCTTGGTCAGATCAGCAGACAACAAAAGCACAAGGGGCAGGCAACCATCCTTTAGGGAAACAAGGCGTTTTGGAATTCTCGAGAAGCATTTCTACAGCAGTCTCTCAGCCTCGCTTCTCCCCTACCCTAGCTTCGGCACTTCTAAACTTTTGTCTCCGTCCACCACTACCTACCAAAATGAGGTTCCTCTGTCTCCCCGGCGCCTACGGCAGCGCCGACAAGTTCCAGGTGCAGCTGGCACCCATCCTGAAGGAGTTGACCGACGATGGCACCGCCACATTCTACTTCACTCACGGGCCCTGCAAGGTAGAGCCGCCCGAGGGCTTCGAGGAGTTCTTCGGCGAGCCGCCCTACTACCGTTTCATCGAGCCGGATGAGGAGGCGGCCAAGATGCAGGACAACGACGTGCTCTCGCGCATCCGCGACTTCCCGCGCGGCGAGACGGCCGAGGACACGATGCGCGAGCTCATGACGGTCGGCGTCGCCACGTCGCACCGGAGCACCAGCCGCGCCATCAAGTACCTCAGCGAGGTCATCGCGCGCCGCGGGCCCTTTGACGGCATCATCGGCTACTCCGAGGGCGCCACCGTCGCGTCCACATTCCTGCTCCACGAGCAGCGCCGCGCCGCCCGCACCGGCCAGCCGTCGTGCCTCAAGTACGCCATCTTCTTCGCGGGCTGGCCGCCCGTCGATCCGACCACGCACGGCCTCGTGCTTTCGGACGAGACGGAGGAGCGCATTGAGAGCAGGACGCTGCACATCGGTACGTTTTTTTTTCTGCTGTTGTACCCTGACGACTACGCCTACGCGGTCATCCTGCAAAGCCGCGCATTCCCGCATGCATCTGTTTCAACCGTGCTTTTTTCCCCCAACGCTCGTACACGCATTTTGCAGCTCCCTGCTTCGGACCTCCGTTAGTCCTTCGTTTTCGTCATCGCCAAACATGTAGCGTGCCACAAAGTTTCTACTTTTTTGCTGACATCTCTTCTCCCTTCAAGTCGGATCACTAGATCCGTATCTCGACGGATCCATGGCGCTGTACAACGTCTGCGATCCCGACACAGCCTACCTCTTTGACCACGCCAAGGGCCATACGCTGCCGCGCGACAGGGAAACCATCAAGGAGCTGGCTGATGTCGTGCGGGAGGCCATTGGCGAGATGAAAGAAGAGGGTCTCCTATAGGCGGATCGTGGGGAAGCGGATAGGTTTTGGGGCGAATTTATTTTTGCTTCTAGCACAGATGATTCTATTTTAACAGCATTCTTCAAGGAGCTCCGCGGTTAAGGCTGGACAGGAGAGTCGCGTACATAACATATGCTTCGGCATCTCTAATACGTCACATGGTTTTAATCTTGACCCAAGTGGTTATCGCAAGGTTGGAGGAATTTGTCATGATGTCCCTGTAACGTGCACAAAAAAAAAAACAGCATCGATGCCTTGTTGGCTCGATAACCCGGTCGGTTCTATTCAAAGTACCTGTACCATCCGATCACCGATATCAGACACTTGTATCCACGGCCGTGGCAGATGACGGTAGCAAACAGGAGCGGTTCCATCTCCGCCAGCTCAGTCCGGCCGAGACGGTCGAGGTGCCTCGGCTGACCGATCGGACATATTACGTAGCCGGGTCAGCGCCCATCATCGAACGAAAGTGATGATACGCGTTGGCTCGTCTGCTTTTGATCCCAAAAGAACTGTTCTGCTTGGCCAAGTTGCGTGGCGCGTACCTGGCACACATATCGATCCGACCTTTCTCATGTAAGCCGGAGGGGGGTTTTGCCCAGAAACCCACCGAAGCTACATTACACACCCTTACACAGTGGGTGACAGCTGGAGACATGCCTCTGGGGTCTGGGGGTTATGGGCCGAGCGTTGACGCCACAGCGTTTCTGGAAACGAACACGGCCCGTCAGTCCGGATTAGACTTGGTCCGTGGAGCAAAAGGAGTTGGCGGAACAGTCCGACTTGACAGAATACGCAAGTGCCTATTCAGAAGCCTTTATTCTCCGGGCCAACTTGTCCGCGCCACGCCACCCCCGCTGGCACCAGACTTGGGGCACGATGGGACAAAGCTGCAGGGGGAGATGACGCGGGAAAACAGATCGCCGGACTAGCACCCCCCCACTTCCACACACGCCCCTCTCTGTTGCGGCTCACGGCATCCAGTAAGCCCATCAGTAGGGCCAGTCGTCACTCTGCTTCCTTGCCGGAATGCGCAGAGGCGTCAGTCACGTCTGAGGATGACCCTGCTGCGGTATTACTGCTGTCTAACCCCCTCTGCCACTCGCCTCTTTCCTGACATGAGGCGTGAGTTGCTTTGTTTCCTGGGTCGCTGTGGTTTCCAAAGTGCCAGAGGCGGCCTTTTTTTTTTTGTTACTCGCGGTTTGTTTCCCTCTGCCCGTCCTTCGTTTCTGGTTTTGTTTGCGACTCCCGGAGCGCATTGACCCACTACACCTGTCGAACCGTCGGGAACACTCCAAAGGCTGTTTTCTGGGTGATCTGCGGGAACAGCCCGCTGGTCAGATTTTGGGGTCGCCGCCTTCGGAGATACTGTGATCAACTCTCCGGGGTAGCGCAGCGAGATCCAACTCGGCTCTGCGTCTTCTCTTCCGGCCGGCCAAGCCGCAGGAAAACATCAAGATGTCCTCCGCTAATGGGGCAGCGGTAGGAGCCGACGCCGCCGGCGAACCCAAGGGGCGCTTTGGGCCGAGTGCAAAAACGCTGCTAACCTTGAGGAATTTTACGGTATTTATAAACGCTTTTCATCACCAAACTAACCACAATCCACCATGATAGCGGCGATTTACTAACCCGCTTTCGTCGGCGTATAGAAAATATTCAACTATGCAACGCTGCTGGACAGGATCGTGTTGGGGGTCTCGTCGGTGGCTGCCGTGGCCACGGGGCTGACCATTCCGCTGATGGTCATCGTGTTTGGTATGTGGAAAAGGCCACGGTGCTTTCATTCGAAAGACGGTCAAAGGCGGAGACTTACCTAGACTCTTTACAGCCAACCTGATTGGTGTCTTTACCGACTTCTACCGCCAAGGGTCAACCACAACGGGCGCAGAGTTCTCCAGATCAGTGAACCAGTGTGTGTAAGTTAGGTTTCCGGACTCCAATCGCCCTAGAAAATAAGAAGGAGCTTGGGCTGACACGAGATTTTCGGAAGTTTCTACATTATCTATCTCTTTGTCGCGAGGTTAGCCGCGTCGTACATCATGAACGTAAGCTCTCCCCTTTCCGCCCGTCCCCCATCCACACCAACCTGACATACCCTCCCCGCACAACAGCTCGGCTTCCGCGTAACCAGTCTGCGCATCTCCTCGGCCATCCGCGTCGTCTACCTGCGCTCGCTGTTCGCGCTCCCCATCTCGACGCTGGACGCCATACCAGCAGGCCAAACGGCCGCCATAGTGACCGTGACGGCGGGTCTGCTGCAGGTCGGCATCTCGGAGCGGCTGGGCGGCGGCCTGGCGGGGGTCGCGAGCGTCGCGTCTGCCATTCTCGTCGCCCTCGTCTTCAATTGGCTGCTGACACTCGTCACTCTGGCCGGGCTCGCCTTCATCGTCCTGGCCTATGCCGTCTT
Source organism: Magnaporthiopsis rhizophila (assembly GCA_003049465.1). Classification (NCBI taxonomy): domain Eukaryota; kingdom Fungi; phylum Ascomycota; class Sordariomycetes; order Magnaporthales; family Magnaporthaceae; genus Magnaporthiopsis; species Magnaporthiopsis rhizophila. Next base: position 124,775 of record PYSS01000101.1, read on the forward strand.
CACGCCGCTCGTCGGTCGGCAGGCGCTGGCGGTGCATGACGCCGACGTGAAGGCCGCCACTGTCGCAGCCGAGGCGTTTGCGTCATACCGCATGCTGGCCGCGTGTGGCGCCGAGTCCAAAGTGATCCGCAAGTATGCCGTGCACGCCGACGAGTCCTGGCGCAAGGGGCTTTCGATGGCGTGGCTTGTTGGCCTGCAACAGGCGCTTGGTGAGCAGTTACTACCTACCTACCCATCACTTACAATGGTCTCATGCTAACATGTCGGGCGCCCAAGTCTTCTTCGGCGTCTATGGGTAAGAGCCAACTCCAAACCGCATGCTTAATCCTTACCTAATACTAACCCAACCGTTCCAGGACGTTTGCCCTGGCCTTCTGGTTCGCCTTCCGCGTGTACGCCGTGGCGGTGGTCACGACCCCCCAGGACCTAATCGTGGTTCTGCTCTGCGTCATGATGATGGCCACCTCTATCGGCCAGATCTCGGCCCCGCTGGCGGCGGCTCACCAGGCCGCCGAGGCGTGCGCCATCTTCCACACCATCATCGACGCGCCCAAGCCCGTGTGCGGAGGCGCCAGGGGCGATGATGAGGTGCGCGCCGACGGCGACATTGCGCTAATCAACGTCAACTTTGCCTACCCGACCCGTCCCGAGGTGCGCGTGTTGGACCAGCTGAGCTTGACGTTTCCAGCCGGCAAGGTCACGGCCATTGTTGGTCCGTCCGGGTCGGGAAAGAGCACCATCGTCGGCATCCTGGAGAGGTGGTATGAGTTTGACGGCGACCCCGCTACCAACCCAATCGTGAGTCCCATGCCCTGCGATTCCCAGTTGGCTTGATGTTTCCTGACCGATATTTTGTGCATACTAGACTCTCTTCCTCCGCAACGGCTTCGTCACCGTCAGCGGGCGTCTCCTCACCGAGATCGACGTTAAGTGGTGGCGTAACCAAATCGGCCTGGTCCAGCAGGACAACGTGCTGTTCAACACGACGATATACAAGAACGTGGAGAACGGCCTGATCGGCACCAAGTGGGAGCACGAGAGCGACGAGAAGAAGCAGTTGCTGATCGAGGCAGCCTGCAAGGACGCCTTTGCCGACGAGTTCATCGCCCGCCTCCCAGACGTGAGTACATTGCAATCCATTTCCCACAACCCCCACGCTAACCGCGTTACCTTCAAAGGGCTACCAAACAACCGTCGGCGAGTCCGGCATCAAGCTAAGCGGCGGCCAGCGACAACGGCTAGCCATCGCGCGCGCCATCGTGAAGAAGCCCAAGATCCTGATCCTGGACGAGGCGACGTCGGCCATCGACGTGCGCAGCGAGCAGATCGTGCAGGCGGCCCTGGAGCGCGCCAGCGTCGGCCGCACGACCATCGTCATTGCACACCGGCTGGGCACCATCAAGCGGGCCGACAAGATCGTCGTCCTGCGTCAAGGCCGCACCGTGCAGCAGGGCACGCACGACGAGCTGCGCGCCCAGCGCGGCAGCACATACTGCCTGCTCGCCAACGCCCAAGCCATCGACGTGGCTGTCGGCGGCCCTGCGCCGGCCGTGGTTCTGCCGGCGGCGGCGGAGGAGGAGGAGGAGGAGGAGGTAGTAGCTGCCGGCGGCGGGGATGATAGTAGTCACCACCACCACTTTTTGACCGTGCCCGAGGGCGCAAACGATCCGGGCCGCCTTGACTCGTGGCACACGTGCACGACGCGGTCGGCGGCGGCGACGGCGCCGCCCGAGAGGCTGGTGGCGCGCGACAACGTCGGCGAGGAGGCGGCCGCGCCCTCCATGCTGAGCAAAACCAGCACGCGGGTCAGCACGCAGATCACGATCCCCGGCAGCGACGGCTCGTCTGAGGTGTCGTCGGACGACGAAGACGGGAACGTCAAGCTCGTCGAGGAGGAGAACCACTGGCTCGGAGGGTTCGCCGAGCTGCTCTCCGAACAGGGTTCCAAGTGGAAGCTGTACGCCGTCATCTTTGTGGGTGCTCTTGGTGCTGGTGGTAAGTGTTTTGTGCACCCTCTTCCTCTTCTGTCCCGTTCCTCTTCTTGCTCCAAAGTGACGGTGGCTGACTACGGTTGTAACCGCTTGATACAGCCAGCACTCCGGTCCAGGCGTACCTCTTCGCCATGTTGCTCAACCTCTTCTCTTTCTGGGGACAGACCATCCAGGGCGTCGCAAACTTCTTCTGCCTCATGTTTGTCGCACTCGCGGGAGGAGTCGCTCTTAGCCACATGCTCCTGGGTTGGGCGACTACCCGACTAGGATTTGTAAGTGCCAGTCTCCATCGAAAAACCAACAGAGTATCTTAGGTGGCTTGACTGACTGACCCCGGTGGGTTTACCAGAGCCTCACCCGGTTCTACCGCAAAGAGTACTTTGCCAACATCATCACCAAGCCGGCCGTCTTCTTCGACGAGGAGGAGCACACGATCGGAGCGTTGACGGCGCGACTGGCCACAGACCCCACGCAGCTGCAGCAGCTCCTGGGTGCCAACATGGCATTTGTCCTCGTCTCGCTCTTCAACGTGGTTGGGTGTTGCATCGTCGGCTTCGTGTTCGGGTGGAAGCTGACGGCGGTGGCGCTGGCCTCCACCATGCCCGTCATCGTGGCCGCCATGTTCTACCGCGTGCGGCACGAGGTGCGCCTCGAGATGGAGGCCAACCGGGTCTTTGCCGAGGGCGCCAGATATGCGTCCGAGAGCATCGCGGCCATCCGGACCGTCTCGAGCCTGACAATGGAGAATGGCGTCGGGGAGCGGTACGAGAAGCTGCTGACAGACCACGTCCGGGGGGCGACGCGCAAGGCGAGGTGGTCGCTGCTGCTGTTCTCTTTCAGCGACAGTATTTCGTTGTTGTGCATTGCGTTTGTGTTGTGGTAGGTCGGGCTGGTTGGGTTGGAGTGTGGATGAATTTCTTCTGGCTTGTGGACGATTTGCTGACCAGCGTGTTTTGTGCTTTGACGGCAGGTACGGTGGACGCTTGTTGGCCAGCCGCGAGTACACCCCGTTCCAATATGGTAAATGCGGCTCAACCAACCCCCATCAGACCCGGGTTAGCTCTAACAGCAACTCCAAACAGTGTTGGTGTATATCGCCGTCGTCCAAGGCGCCATGAGTGCCGGCCAGTGGCTGAGTTTCGGTCCCAGTGAGTCAACTCAAACCCGCCTTTCAAACCCTGCGTCCCATATGCCGTCTAACACGAACGACATCTAGACATCGCCCACGCCACCGCAGCCGCAGACCGCGTGCTCGACATGCGCGACATGGACTACGACGACGACGACCGCGTCGCCGTCCCCGGGCTGGGCCCGCACACCACCCTCGGTGGCGGCAGCGACGAGAACGAGAAGGAAGGCGTAGAAGTCGAGTTCCGCGGCGTCTGGTTCAGCTACCCGACCCGGCCCGGCCCCGTGCTGCGCGGGCTCAACCTCAAGATCCAGCGCGGCCAGTTCGCCGCCATCGTCGGCGCCTCGGGCTCGGGCAAGACGACCGTCATCTCGCTGCTCGAGCGCTTCTACTCGGCCGACGCCGGCCGGATCCTGTGCAACGGCCACGACGTCCTGGACATGGACAAGACGAAATACCGCGAGGCCATGTCGCTCGTCGCGCAGGAGCCGTACCTGCTCAGCGGCAGCATCCGCGCCAACATCCTCCTGGGCATCGCCGACGAGTCCACCGTCGTCGAGGCCGACGTGCACGCCGCGGCGAAAGAGGCCGGCTTGCACGAGTTTGTGATAAGTCTGCCGCAGGGTTACGACACAGAGGTGGGTGCGGCCGGCGTCGCTCTCTCGGGCGGGCAGAAACAGAGACTGTCGATAGCGCGCGCGCTGGTGCGCAGGCCCTCGCTTTTGCTGCTCGACGAGGCCACCAGCAGCCTGGATAGCGAGACCGAGGCGGCGGTTCAGCAGACTTTCGAGGCCGCCAAGGGCAGCCGCACCATGGTCGTGGTGGCACACCGGCTGGCGACTGTGCGCAACGCCGACGTGATCTTTGTCATGTCCGAGGGGAGAGTTGCCGAGAGTGGTACACATGCGGCCCTGATTTCCAGACGGGGGATTTACTACGAGATGGTACGTGCCCGAGTGTGATATCTCCGCGTTCGGGAGCTCCTACTAACGGCTTTTGGTGCAGTGTCAATCGCAAGCGCTTGATAGGTAAAGGATGTGGGCATTTACTTGTTAGATCATTATATAATCGCCAGAAGGTCTGGCAGAGGGCGGTAATGTCTAACACTTGCTGTTTTTTTTTTTGTTCCATCATGTACCCGCAGTCACCGGGACCTTCTTCCTGATTCCGTCCTTTGCATCCCAACTCTACAATCATCCTTTACACTACCAGCCGCGCCCATGAATATCAAGAATGTGTAGGTAGTTCCTGTAGGTACCTGGTAATTGAGGGGTGATACGCAACAATAGACAACAAGGAGCAAAATAATTCCCGGGATGTTGGTGACGGTGGTAGTGGTTGTGTATCCTGCCAGTAACAAACGCAGAGACGGCCCATCGACACCTCAGTCTCGTCGAGACTTGTCAGCTCCAGCCCGAACAGCCTCACACTTCCGCGCGCACCGTTCAGAGACCCTGAACCCGACGTCGACAATCCGCATGACCGTCTCGGCCGCCTCTCTCGCAAGCCTCTCGGCATCCACCACCGCCTCGTCCAAGGTCGTGGGCCCTTGCATCATGCATGCAAAAGCGTCGATGCCCGCGGCTAGGTTGTCACGCGCGCCCTCGCCGACGGTTCCAGCGATGGCCACAACGGGGACGCCGAGCCGACGCGCCCGACGCGCCACATCGGCTGGCATCTTGCCCTGGGGGGTCTGGCCGTCGATGCCGCCCTCTGCCGTGATGACGAGGTCCAGATCGCACCCGTTATGCTCCCCCTCCTCCCCCTCGATTCCCTCCCCATCAGGCAGCAGCGAACACAGCAGCGGTGAGAACTCGGCCATGACCTCGTAGCGGGGCCGGAGCGTCGCGCCGATCAGGCGCAGCGCCGTTCCCAGGCCGCCGGACGCGCCGGATCCCGGGGCACGCCCGACCTCGGAGGCTGAGCAGCCGAGTGCCCGGGCGGCGGCGTTGGCCAGGCGGGACATGCAGCCTGCCAGAACCTCGGCCTGGTGCGCGGTCGCGCCCTTTTGCGCGCTGAATATGCCCGCCTGCTCGCCGGGCCCCGTGAGGACGCTGGTCCAGTTGACAGCGGCCTCGATCTTGACCACGCCACAGCGGATGCGGGGGTCGAGCCCGTCGAGATCGATGCGGTCCAGGTGGCGGAGAGACTCGCCGCCGCTGGCGGCGGGGATCTGCTCGCCGTGGATGTCGAAAAGACGTGCGCCCAGGCACTGAAGCATGCCGGCGCCGCCGTCGCAGGTGGCGGCGTCGCCGCAGCCGATGATTATGCGGCGCGCGCCCGCGTCGAGGGCCCAGCGAATCAGCTCGCCGACGCCAAAGGTCGTCGTGACGCCGGGGTTTCGGAGGTGTCTTGGCACAAGGCTCAGACCCGCAGCAGCGGCCATCTCCAGCACGGCAGTCTCAACCCGCGGTGAGCTCGGCCATTCTGGTTCGATCCCTACGATTTCCGTCCGCGCTTGGCCCAATAGACCAAAGAAGGAACTGACAGGTTCACCCGTTGGGCCGGTGACCCGAACGCGATGGATGATACCGCCGCTCGGGAGGACTAGCCCGCGGGTGAAGCCTTCGCCTCCGTCGAGGAGCGGGGCCTTGAATATGCGGGCATCGGGCACGACGGAGAGGATGCCGGCCTCGATGCAGTCGGCGGCGACGTCGGGCTGGAGGCTCCCCTTGAAGCCCGAAGGGCAGACCAGTATCTTGAGCTTCTGGTTCGACATCGTGTTGGATCGAGTTTCCATATCCGAGAGAACGACACAATTGAGCGACACAATAGAGAACAACACAATGGGATAAAACGTATTGCTGTCTATGCCGAACGTTTTGTTGTGGTCAAGCTTTATCGCATCGCATCCCAGCTTTGACAAACTTGGATTCCCAAGTTTTTTTTCTCTCTTTCCCCAGTGAATACCACGGTGGCTGCTTCTTTAGGCTTCACCGAAACGTAAGGCGCGGGCATGTGCGAGGCAAACAGCTTTGTTGTCACCACGCTCATGCCGCTGTTTGCTGGAAGCGAGACACAGGAAGGAGCACACGCATCACAAGGTGGTAGTGCCCCGGAGCGTATCGGTCCACGCGGACTCATCGTGGCTCCTGGTGAGCTCGTTCCATGCACAGTTGCCGCTTTCAAGGTGGAAAGAACAACAGCCATGCAGAACCATTGTCGTTCGTGCGGTCTCCAACTCGGAAGGGGCCAGCTTATTCGTAGCCCATCCCCATCCGCCACCACTCGGTCAAGCCCCGCCGCTCCATCTCGCGGCCAAAGTCGGCGACAGACGCAACCTCGCGGAATCCCAAAGGGACGTCTGCGGGCGCCTCGGGCAAAGAGAAAGGCGTCGGCTTGCAGACACACCTGTAGTCCTTGTAGCGGAGAGCTTGAACGGCCTCGACCCAGTTCCGCAGCGGCTCCTCCCGGCTGGCCTCGGCGTACATGATGCCGGGGGAGCCGCCGCTGCGGAGCAGGACGAAGCGGAGGCCCTGGTCATCGGCGGCCTTGCGCAGGCGCTGCACCTTCTTGCGCGAGGTGATATGGTGGGTGCGGATGAGGGCGTTGAAGAGCTCGAGTCGCGGGCGGCTCATGTTACACCTTACACAAACCCCTCGTCTCGTAGAAATTGTAGCGCGGTGCAAGGTGCAGGACAGGGAATCGCCTGCAGCGTAGCGCCGTTTTACATGGGGCGCCTCGCCGTTTGACCGCTGGAACGGTCTGCACCAGTGGTCAAATCATGTGACCGCGCCAAATACCAAAGCTGCCAGAGCCGTCCGTGCTCTATGCCAAGCGCCCCACCTCCGCTATAGCCCCCGCAGACTGCTGAGTCGAGACAGGTCGAATTTCTTTTTCAAAACCGCAAATTTCCAAATCGGAAAAGCCAAGCTCACTGACGAAGGCCAAAAATACGAGGCGCAAATGGCCGTCAGCAGGCATCGGTAAGCATCAAGTCAATTGGACTCAGCTAACCCCAGCTGTCCCAAGAGCGTTTCTTGGGCTCCTTGGTTCTTGTCTTGAGTTGAGTCGCAAATCTCCCTGTACAAGAGACCCGACCTTGGTGTGATGGGGCGATGATGTCAATCAACTATCGCCGCGACTGCCGAGGCGCCAGCGCTGGGCCAGCGCTGGGCCATGGTGCCGGCAGGTAGAGCGCAAGGGCGGCTTGGCACGACTAGGTGGTCAGCCATCCTTTCCAGCCCTCTGTCTTGGCGGACGGTCAAGCGACGCGCCCTTGGCCCTTTTCGAAGCGCAGAAAGGACAGGAGGGAATAGGGGGCGCGGCGCCCAGAGTGCCAAGCTCACCGTCGCACATTGGCGCTGGCACAGCCCCCGCGGCGCCGAGACTTCTCGTCCTCTGATGGGTTCGGAAAGGAGCAAAGGGTGGCTGATCGACCACAGAGAGGGCCGCCTGTGTACGTTTGCGGGACTACCAAGCCCGTCCGGGGCGCGCACAAATGCCTGCGGAAGGTTGTCGCCAAGCGGCTACCGTGCCTAGCGGCCAGGATCTCCCGCGTCATGCCTGCCAGTGGAAAATCCGGTTCTGTGGTGTCTTCTGTTTTTGCCTTTTGCCATTCTCCTTTGTCTCTCTTCCCCATCTGCGTCCTACGTTATTCTGCATCCCAGCCAACAGGAATTCTGTCTGCTGGGCGGACCTTCGACGCCAGTAGCGTGTTCTTGCTTGTCCCTCAAAAAACGACTGAATATCAAGTCGTGCCGGTCGTTACATTTGCACCAACCCACACAGTCTCTCGCCCTCCACTTTTTCCGTCCGACCTCCATCGAATTCGCTGCTGGCCGTCGAGACGACTCGTTTGACAGGCCGCCCAAGATAATCGCGAATATTGATCGCTTGCTCACGGACCGGATTGGTGCAACTCGTCGCTCGCTACAGACAGCAATCCACTCGACATTCATTTGGCCCAGCATGTTTGGCAGTTCCAAACTGTCGCCCGCCGGCGTCCTCCTGCTGGCGGCGGTCGGTAGTCTGCCGGTGGTGATGGCTCAGGCTCCTGCACCCGCGCCTGCGCCCGCCGCTCCCGCCGCTCCAGCCGGAGATCCCCATCCGTTCTACAAGATCAAGACGAGAGGTATGTCGACGGATGTCTAAGCGCTGGCCTGGAAGCCAGGAGCGTTTCTAACCAGTCTCGGCACTTCGCCATTAGAGCAAATAATACAGTCCGCGCGAGACCTCGCCTGGGAGGTTATGGCTCTCTACCCCGGCAACCGAACCGGCCATGAGACGGGCATTCTACCTGGACCGCCAGATGACGGCAAGGGCCCGTACTACTGGTGGCAGGCGGGAGCCATGTGGGCCGCCATGATCGACTACTGGCACTTGACGGGGGACACGACGTACAACCAACTGATCACGGATGGTATTCTGGCCCAGCACGGACCCGATCGCGACTTTCAGCCACCCGCTCATCGTGCGTCGCTCGGAAACGACGACCAGGGTTTCTGGGGCATGGCCGTCATGCAGGCCGCCGAGATGAAGTTCCCCGATTCGCCCAAGAAGGGCGACGCACACTGGCTTGCGCTGGCACAGGGCGTCTGGGTGACACAGGCGTCCAAGGAGAGGCACGACGAGCTCTGCGGCGGAGGGATGAGGTGGCAGGTTCCGCCGACGAACACGGGCTACAACTACAAGAACAGTACGTGTGGTGGCCCCCATGTAGCTGTGGCTGTCATGCTGACCTTGTGACTTTGGTTTCTAGCCATTGCCAACGGCATCTACTTCAACCTCGGCGCTCGTCTTGCCCGATACACCGGCAACCAGACGTACTTCAAAGAGGCCGAGCGAACTTGGGACTGGCTATGGGCTGTGAACTATATCGACCACGAAACGTACAAAGTTTACGACGGAGGACACGTTGAGCACAACTGCACCGACATTAACAAACAGCAGTTCTCGTACAATGCCGGCGCCCTTGTCCAAGGGGCTGCGTTCATGTATAACCAGGTGCGTCACTATCCTCTTTGCGGATGCGGGTGTTGCTGGTCTAGATAACTAAACTCTCGTGCTTCAAAAACCACAACAGACCAAATCCCAGAAATGGAAGACGGCCGTCGAGAAACTGACCGAGGGCATCTTCCGGGACTTCTTCGAAAAAGGGACGGCGTTCGAGATCTCGTGCGAGCACCTCGAGAACCAGTGCACACAGGACATGGTCATGTTCAAGGGCTTCGTGGCGCGCTGGATGCCCGTGGTGGCGCAGCTGGTGCCCGAGATGCGCGACACCATCCTGCCTGTGATGCGCAAGTCGATCGAGATCGGGCTGAAGCAGTGCACCGGAGGGCCCCGGGGCCGCACCTGCGGCTTCTACTGGAGCAAGGGCGTCTTCCGCGACCCAAACGCCGACGGCACCACGGGCGTGGGCGAGCAGATGAACGTGCTGTCGGGCGTCATGTCGCTGCTGCACGAGTTCCCCAACGACCCGCCCGCGCCCCCCGTCACGCTCGACACGGGCGGCACCAGCAAGGGCGACCCCAACGCCGGTCTGCGGCACACGCCGACCAGGTCGTTCAAGGAGATTACGACCGGCGACAGGGCCGGTGCCGGGATCTTGACCATGCTGCTGATTGGTAGCGGGCTGGGCATGTTTGGATGGATGAGTTACACCTGAGCCTTACTTTTTTTTTTTGTGTGTCTTCTCCTTTGTTTAGCATTCGATCTCAAGGTGCCGCATCAAGAAAGTCGGTCTCATTATTGGGCCAGCAGCATAGCCTACCGTTTGTGTTAGGGTGGCGTTCCGGTTGGTTTATTTACTGCACAGAGAAGCGTTCGTTGGGCCTACAGCCAGGCCCCAGACTTTATGATATTTTATTTCCATAATACATTCTGTCTGGGTGGTTCACTCAGTGCCCCCCGAAATTCTGAGCTCCCTCTCTCTCTCCCATCGCCTCTTGATGGGTTCCCTTACAATGCAATCGATATGATCTGACATCCCTTCCAATCCTTCCGCCTCTCACCCTCGTCATGCCGGCCCTGCCAGAGCGCTGGAAACCACGAGCACCTGTACCAGGAGAATGCTCAGCGCTCTCCTCGACGAACTTCTCCCTCCGGCCCCACTACTGGACGTCGTCGTCGTCACCGTCCCGCCGCTCTCATCCGGCCCCGGCGACGGCGACTGCACCAACACGCAACGCGACCTGTACGCCTCGGTCGTGTTGCCCAGCAGGCAGCCGCGCAGGCGCTCGGCCGGGTCGCAGCCGTCGTTGCGACTTTGGTCATCCCCGCGTCGTCCTCGTCGTCGCCGCCGCCGCCCCGCCCGCGGATCGGCGGCGCACCAGTGGTTGCAGTCGTCGCCGGCGCGCGTCAGGCGCTCCGGGCGGCAGCACTCGTTTACGCGCCGCGGCTCGACGGGACCCGCGGTGCTGTACGCGGTCGTCCATTCCGCCGCGCCGCTGCCGGGGCTGTTGCGCGTCCAGTAGATGAGGGTGGCGCAAGGGGTCGGTTCGGCGTCTAGGGACATGATGGGATGTCTTGGTGCTGCGTCTGTTCTTTTCCGTTTTTTTTTTTTTTTTTTTTTTTTTTTTTGTGG
>PYSS01000102.1:0-145268 GCA_003049465.1 Magnaporthiopsis rhizophila
GGGTGTTTCCGTGCAACGGTCTGTAATTTTCGCGACTTTCCAAGCGGCCGCGGCGACCTTTTGCACGCAATCCCACCCGGCGACCTTGATATTTCGAAAAGGTGGCCGGTTAATGCTTCCGTATCCCGGTAATGGGAAAATGGAAGGTTTTAAGCCGCACTGCTTAATAAGCCTTCAGTAGTCCGGCAGTTCGCAAAAACGGGGGATCGGCTTACCGGGGGACTGTATAACCCCATGCTTCAGGATGCGGAAGCGGTTAAAATTCGTCGATGGTGCTGAAAAGAGCGGGGTTGTTGCGGAAGCAAGGCCCACATTTCAAATATAAATGGGTACAGCCCCACCGTCGCAGCCAATCGTACCGTGTGACAAATGATTGGCTGTTGGTAATCATTTTTTTTCCGTCGCGGAAAAATCGTGTGGTCCTTCAGGTGTATGAATGATATATATAATGCACAGTTCCGTTCGCTTCACAAAACGCAGATGATAAGGTTAAGGCGAGACAAGCGCAAACGGCGAATCCAACGGAAATTTTATTAACGGCCTCCTTTTGCCTTTCCGTTATATTTATGCGGTAGCTATAAACTGTTTCTAGCGTGTGCAGTGCTAAGTATTACCATGCGGTCGCGTGGTCGAAGGCGCGACCCGGCTTCAACGGAGCCAGAGTAGCAGACGCGGTGCAAGCGGCTCGTGGTTGGGCCAATGAGAGCCGTCTTAGGTCCACGTTCAACCACACCGGCTGTGGTGCTCGATACCCTTGCGTACCGCGAGCTGTTGCTCGAAGGCACTCCCTGATTTCTTAAGCTGGGACCCAAACAGCGGTTTCGCTCTGCCCACCGGGGCGCAGTTCCTTATGAGCAAGCACAGTATTACCGAGGTTTAATCACTCCAGTACGGCACGCCTTTCGAATGCCATTGTAAGGTTAACGTCGCAAGTTGAAGAGCTGCGAAGAGAACAGCCAGAGTTCTGCGCTAGGCCCGTGAGGAACTCGCACCAGGACTCGTTGCCCACAGTCGCCCGTGGAGCCGTTGCATCAGCCCTAAAACCACATCGTCCGTGAACGCCGGAAGTACTCAGGCGGTCTAGTTCTATTAAAGGAACCCCTTTCGACCCCGTTCGTGCCTATCGTGATGCCGTTGCAAAAAGTAATTCTTCCAAAAAGTACAAATTAACAGGCTATCATACAATCCTAATATCCAAACGAAGCCGATCTTTAAACTTAGCCTTTCCTCCTTTTTGTTACCCTTGGCACTGAGGTGTTTGGAGTCAGCCTTTGCCGCTTAGCGCTGCTCGACTGCGCATTCCGTTCGACGGGCTTTGAAACGGAGCCAGCATTTAACTGCATCAAGGACCCTAACCCCTGGGAAAGCCCTGGTGCCTTAAAAAGCGGCGGAATATTAAAGTTTGATGGAGGTGCGCGACGACTGGCACCCAAAGTGATTGGTATCTATTATGCTACTTTACTTAATCGCAGGCCAGGACCGGTGCGAGGCCTAAAGCTATAAAACACTAATTGCCACCCACGTAACTCCAGGCTATTTTAACACCCCCCTATAAGCCATACAACAGCCCTAAAAGTATCACAAGCCCGTAATTATATAATAACCATCCAAATCCGTAATATTTCCTGTAAGCCGTTTATTACGGCATTTGCTGCATTTCCAGCTGGATAACAAACTTTGCCTATCCTTCCGCCGTTAGGCTTTTTGTAAAATTGTCCGCCTTTATATTGGCCGTACTAACAAATTTAAAAATAAAAAGTTAATATTTTATAATATCGATTATTTATTTGTAACAAAAGTTAATTATGCGGGTGCGGGCTAATTTTAATAGGTTTAATACTATTGCCTGGGTATTAGCGCTATTTATATATACCACAAATATTTTTTATTAAAGGTATCCAGTTTTTTTCAAAATGCCCTCGATCCAAAACAAAGCCCGGCTTATTAGTAAAAGGTTAACAAATTTTGCCTCCGTTATTAATATTATCACAAAAATCTGCTTTTTTAATTACCAGTAAATAAAACCATCCGCCAGCATAACGATTATATTGCCTATAAATACCCTTGTACAAAAGCAATTGGCAAACGAGGCATTTTTATAAACTTTTAAACCTATTATTTTAGCACTATAAATAAAACTGTTATAAATAAATACAAATTTTTTAATACTAATAATATAATGCTAAAAATATTTCAGCAGTGCCAAATATTTATTACTGGGATTAGCATTAATTTTTTGCAACTTTTTCACGGTATACATAATATTAAAGCAAATAATACTAATTAGGTAACCAATATTTATTATTTTCGATTAATAGCACAAAACTTTTTTATATAAAAAAGGGTCCCAAATGATCGATATTACAAATCCAAAAGGCTAAGGCATTTTCACTGCTTTTAGGTCCTTCTGTCCGTATTTGGTAATAATTTTATTAATATAATTGCATTAATAAAAGTTTATAATCCTTTACTGGTAATTTTTTACAACCTGTATACCAAAAAACATTTTTGTATCACCCAAAACAATTATCTCGAATCGGCTACCCATTTCGGTAATAATAATTTTAATTTTCGTAACTATATAGGCAATAATCTGAAAATCGTTTATATAAAATAATAATATAACGCCCGTTTTTTTTGCAATAAAAGCAAACATTTTGGTAAATCAGCCTAAAATTAAATATTTTAAACTCCAGAATAATCGTTTAATACCATTATAAAAGTAATTTGCAAAAACCGTAAAATATTTTTTTCAAACGGCAATAATAACTTTTTTGCCCAACCGGAATATCTTAAAATTGCTATATATATATTATAACGTTATTAAATATAATAATACCAAAATAAACAGTTATAAAATCGAACTGGCGGTATTTAAAATTATTAATAATTATAAGCGCAAAAAATACCTTTATAAATATTATATAAATAATTGCTGCATATATTACAGTTTTATTTTTATCCAAAATATTATTATAATTGCCGCAAATAACCTAACGCATTTTAATTTTTTTTAAAAATACCGTTAAGCGTTAGCTTAGGCATATATACCCATTTACCCGGTAATATTTTAATATCCGAAAATAATTTTTCCACCATTTATATACCTTTTTCGAGCAGCATATTAATTATTTTATATTGCCGGTTTATAATATTACTTATATTCAGCTTTATACTTTATTATATCGTAATAATAAGCTAAAATATACAATATTTCCGGCACCATAATAATACCGAAAAGCACAAAATCGGGAATTTCGGGATCGCTAATTTTTTGGGGCAAAACAATATTATTAACCGGGTATATAATATTAACAAATGCAAAACCCGTTTTTCGGGCAATTTTTTTGGCAGCCTTAATATTTATATCAAAATTATAAAAATTTTTATCATTTCCGGTCCTTTCAGAATTATCCGGATCCTTTTCCGCCACCTTTTTAATATTTTTAGGCTCAAAACGAGCCGTTATAAATACTTTCACGGGCTTCCTTTTTTTGCAAATTTTTAGTATTAAAACACTTTTATAATGCTTAGGGCCTGTTAAACGCTTTTTTAATTACCGATCACTCGGCAAGGGCGGCGGCCACTTCCTGCAGGTCCTTTTTTTGGGCATTACGGGCACCATAACCTTTTTATTACCGTACTTGGAAATTTCCTCAGGTATTAATATGCCCGGGCCGGCAAGCTTTTTGGGTTTTGCAACAGTAGGCTTTTTATCCTCCGCTTCGGTTTCCCCGGTCTTTTTCGCAAATAATAAATTATTATTGCCTCCAAAACTGGTAATATCGCCAGTTGCTCCAGTATTATTATTATTATTATTATTAAAATTAGCAGTTAGGCCAATATTATAAACCCAAATGCTTATTATAAAATAAAGATTGTTAATAACAGTTTTATTAACCTTATTAATAATAATCGCTTTTTTAACAAAATTATAGGATAATTTTCGGTATTTATTAATACTTTTATTAATTTGTGCATTATAATAACGGAAAATTTTATTAATACTGTTTAGCTTTACCAGTAAAATTTTGTTATAAAGGCTTTCCCAACCCATAAACCGGCCCTTTGTTACCCTGGGGGCCATTTTATTAATTTTGGCCTATTTGCCGTTTTTGATCAGCATTTAAACAATTGCGCCCCAAATGCGAAAAATACGGATTAATAATTAATAATATTTTTCGTTAAGGCCGATTATTTTTGCTTATGCCTTATACGGGCTTTTTTTGCCGCTAAGCATTATATTTGAAATATAATTTAGTATTTTTTTTGTTATTTGCAAAGCATATACCTAATACTTTTTATACAAACTATTAGTATTAATCCCGGTGCAAATTGTATTAAATATGGTG
This sequence comes from Magnaporthiopsis rhizophila, assembly GCA_003049465.1. Lineage (NCBI taxonomy): Eukaryota > Fungi > Ascomycota > Sordariomycetes > Magnaporthales > Magnaporthaceae > Magnaporthiopsis > Magnaporthiopsis rhizophila. Next base: position 4,353 of record PYSS01000102.1, read on the forward strand.
CGATTAGCATATTTAATAATACCATTTATTTCCGGGCATTGCACCGGGCTAATTTTGCAAATTTTGCTTCGAATAATATAATAAACTTTCAGTTTTTTTAAATTAAATTTCGTATTATTATTTGTATAAATTATTTATATTTTAATATTTAACTGAAGCTTAATATAATCAATTTAATTGCAGATTTTTATAAAAATTTCCGTACTAGTTTTATTAATTATAAAAATTACCCAACCAAAAATAATTGCCTTATTAATAATATAAATGACATAATTATATCCGCCGTACAAAATAAGCGAAATAATTAGTATATTTATATAAATACGGCCTAAAAAGCAGGTAATACAGCAAAAATAATAATTATTAATAATTTGGATTATTTTATTTTCCAAATAACCGTTACAGGTATATTTTAATATTTTAAAATAACTAATTTTAATATCCGCAGCGCAACAGGCCGTTATTACCGCTTTTTTATTAACATATATCAAATACCAATGCATTATTATATAAAGCACCGGGCATTTTGTTATAACCGGTACATTAGCTTTTATTGGTCGGTTTTTTTCGTTAGGTGCATTATTTAGGGCCATAAAGCCCGGAGGCGCGCTTATAAGTATATTAATATTAATAATTAATATATTATTATTAATTTGGTAACTATTTAACCATTTATTATTAAATATTACAAAATAATCGATTTAATTATTTTTTAAACCTGCCTTACGTATCCTGCTAAGGTTAAAAAAATAAAGGAAAATTTAAGCGTAAAAATTGCTTATAGGGTAATTATAATAATGCTTGCTTTATTGCGCCAATATATTTTAACAGTGCCCTTTTTAGCGGAAATTTGGGTATTATTATTAACCGTGGTAATATTATAAAAAAACTTGCGCTTTTTTAACAAAATAAATTATTTGCAATTATTAAAATAATATTTAAACAAGCCAAAATTGATTATTATAATATTACGGGTATTATTAATATTACCCAAAGCAATATTAGTTATAATATATTAGCTAGCACTGTTTTAATTAATTAGTATACCACTAATATAATCGGTAATTTTTGGGTTAATTATAACCTTATTAACTGTTTTATTATTTTGTTAAAAATACCGCTCCGAATATTTAGCTTTCCAGATTTTCTTAAATTTAAGGTGCAAAAACCAGCAATTATTATTGCTATCTTTATAATACTTATCATACTTATTATAATAAGGGGCACGCAAAATAATAATATAACCCTTTTTATTATAAAACTTCGGTTTTTTCCTTATTTTTTAAAAATTTTTCGATTTTTTATTAGTATTAATTATAATTTTTAATTCCGAAACCTTTATAATTGCCGTATTTTTGAGCATTTTTAAAATAAAATTAGCAAAAATATAATGCTTACCTTTATAATTTCCCAAAATTATAGCTATTATAAAAAAATAAATAATACTAAGCCTATTAATAAGGCTTTTTATAAACATTCGATCCAAAATATTAATATTAGCCTAATTTAAGGCTTATTTTATTTATAACCAATGATTTGTATATTTTTTAATATTATTATTAAATTTTTTTATCAAAATTATATAATATTTATTAATTAAAATATCGAAACAGCCGTTAATAATAATTCTAATAATATTAATTATTTTGTTCCAAAAAGCCTTTGGGTTCTAATCCTTGTTATTTTTGGAGCAGTTCCAGCCGGCTTTTTTCAGATTCATGGTTATTTTTTCGATATTATTACAGATATAATACTATATTAATATTCTTTTAAAAGCTTATAACTGTACAGTTTTATTATTTTTTGCTCCAACCGGTTTGGCCGAAAAATTAGCAAATATAAAAAAATATTACAGGAAACGGTTAAATGCACCTGAATGGTGCATTTTTTTATTTCCAAATTAAAAAGCCCCAGCAGGTCCGGAACCTTTATTATAATTTTATAATATTCCGCTATTTCGGCAGTTTTGTTAGCCTTTTTAATATATACAAAAGTGCTAAATTGCAAAAAAAACAGTGCTTTTAGGCGCTAAAAGGGTTATTATTATTATTTTATTATGGTTATTGATCAGCACCGAACATAACCTTATTAATTATCGTTTTAATAATTTTTTAATTACTGCGCCTCGCCTGTAATTTACGGTAAAAAAATACAAATAATAATAAACAATTCGTGCACCGTTAATTTTTCCAAATTAGGCAAAAATATCGTTAGCAGTGGCGCAAGGGCTTATAACCTGATAAAGGTGCGCAACGATTGGTACCCAAAATGATTGGTATTTATTGTGCTACTTTATTTGATTGCAGGCCAGGACCGGTGCAAGGCTTAAAGTTATAGGGCACTAATTGCCACCCACGTAACTCCAGGCCACCTTTGACAAAGTCCACCTCCGACGGTAATTGATCAATGGCGGAGCAAATGTTTTTGAAATAAGCGGGCATCCATGTGTTATGAACGTTTTTGGTGAATCGATACGCTATTATCACGGTTAAAATCTTTACAGCTTAAAGGCTCGAGGAAAATCGTCAATTTAGCTAAAAAAATAAAGTGGTAAAAAAGTTAACAAGTGGTGCGGAGCACCCAGGTGCGCGCGATGGTACCGTGACAAAAATATTCCATACCAAATATCCGGATATATTAGGATTATTATCAAAGGTGGCCTGGAGTTACGTGGGTGGCAATTAGTGCCTTATAGCTTTAAGCTTTGTACCGGCCCTGGCCTGCAATCAAATAAAATAGCACAACAAATACCAATCATTTTGGATACTAATCGTTGTGCATCTCCATCAGATTATAAGCCCTCGCGCCGCTGCTAATAATATTTTTGCCTAATTTGGAAAGATTAACGGTATATAAATTGTTTACTGTTATTTGCATTTTTCTGCCATAAATTACGGGCGAGGCGCAGCAATTAGAAAACCGTTAAAATAATAATTAATAAAACCGTATTTGGCGCTAATCAGTATTTATAATAAAATAATAATAATAACCCTTTTAGCGTTTAAAAGCATTATTTTTTTTGCAATTTAACGCTTTTGTACGCATTAAAAAAGTTAACAAAGCTACCGAAATGGCGGAATACTGCAAAATTGCAATTAAAGTTCCGAACCTGCTGGGGTTTTTTAATCTGGAAATATAAAAGCGTACCATCCGGGTGCATTTAACCGTTTCCTGTAATATTTTTTTTATATTTGCTAATTTTTCGGCCAAGCTGGCTGGAGCGGAAAATAATAAAGCCGTATAGTTATAAGCTTTTAGGAGGATGTTAATATGGTATTATATCCGTAATAATATCGAAAAAATAATTACGGACCTAAAAAAAGCCGGCTAGAATTGCCCCAAAAATAATAAGGATCAGGATCCAAAAGCTTTTTGGGATAAAATAATTAGTATTATCAAAATTATTGCTAACGGCCGTTTTGATGCCCTAATTAATAAATATTATATAATTTCGGTGGAAAAGTTTAACGGTAATATTAAAAAATATACGGACCGCTGGTTATAAGTAAAACAGGCCCTAAATTAGGCCAATATTAATATTCCGGATCAAATATTTATAAAAAACCTTATTAACGGGCTTAGTGCTATTTATTTTTTTGCGGTGGCTATAATTTTGGGGAATTATAAAAGCGAGCGCCGCATTTCCGTTAATTTTATTTCGAAAATATTTAAAAATATAGCGGTTATAAAAGCCTTAAAATTAAGGGTTATGGTTAATATTAATAAAAAACCGGAGAAATTTTAAAAAACAAGGGAAAAGCCGAAGCCTTATAATAAAAAAGGTTATATTATTATTTTGTGTGCCCCTTACCACGATAAGTGTGGTAAATATTATAAGGGCGGCAATAATAATTGCTGGCTTTTGCACCCTAAATTTAAAAAAGCCTGAAAAGCCAAATATTCGGAGCAGCGCTTTTAACAAAATAATAAAACAGCTAATAAGGCTATAACCAACCCAAAAATTACCGATTATACTGGTAATATACCAATTAATCAGGATAATATTAACTAGTATATTATGGCTAATACCGCTTTGGGTAATATTAATAATGCTTATAATATTATAATAATCGATTTCGGCTTGTTTAAGCATTATTTTAACAATTATAAATGGTTTATTTTGCTGAAAAAATACAAATTCCTTTATAATGCTACCACGGTTAATAATAGCGCCCAAATTTCCGTTAAAAAGGGCACCGTCGAAATGCATTAGCACAATAAGGCGGGCATTATTATAATTATCCTATAAGCAATTTTTACACCTAAATTTTTCTTTAACCTTTTTAATTTCGGCAAAATACGCAAAACAGGTTTAAAAAATAATCAAATCGATTATTTTGTAATGCCTAACGGTAAATGGTTGGGCAATTATCAGATTAACGATAATATATTAATTGCTAACGTTAATATACCTGCAAATATGCCCCCAGGCTTTATAATTTTGGGCAATGCATTTAACGAAAAAAATTAACCGATAAAAGCTAATATACCGGCCATAACAAAATGCCCGGTACTTTATATAATAATATATCGGTGCCTGATATATATTAATAAAAAGGCGGTAATAATAGCCTGCTGCGCTGCAAATATTAAAATCAGTTATTTTAAAGCATCGAAGTATATCTGTAACGGTTGTTTAAAAAATAAAATAACCCAAATTATCGGCAATTGTTATTTTTGCTGCATTACCTGCCTTTTGGGCCGTATTTATATAAATATACTAATTATTTTGCTTATTTTGTACGGTGGATATAATTATACCGTTCATATTATTAATAAGGCAATTATTTTTGGTTGGGTAATTTTTGCAATTAGCAAAACCAGCACGGAAATTTTTACAAAAATTTACAATTGGATTAATTATATTAAGCTTTAATCGGGTATTAAAATATAAATAATCCGTATAAATAATAGCACGGAATTTAATTCAAAAAAGCTAAAGGTTTATTGCATTGTTCGAGGTAAGGTTTGCAAAATTAGCCCGGCGCAATGCCCGGAAATAAATGGTATTATTAAGCATACTAACCGCACCATATTTAATACGGTTTACACCAGGATTAATACTAACGGTTTGTATAAAAAATATTGGGTATATGCCTTGCAAACAGCAAAAAAAATACTGAATTATATTTCGAATATAGCGTTTGGCAGCAAAAAAAACCCGCATAAGGCATAAGCAAAAGCAATTAGCCTTAATAAAAAATATTACCAATTATTAATCCGTACTTTTCGTACCTGGGGCACAATTATTTGGGTGCTGATTAAAAATGGCAAACAGGCCAAAATTAACAAAATGGCCCCCAAAATAATAAAAGGCCGGTTTATGGGCTGGGAAAACTTTTATAACAAAATTTTACTGGTAAAGCCGGATAGTACTGATAAGGTTTTTTGTTATTATAATGCACAAATTGATAAAGGTGCCGATAAATGCCGGAAATTGCCCTATAATTTTGTTAAAAAGGCGATTATTATTAATAAAATTAATAAAACTATTATCGAAAACCTTTATTTTATAATAAATATTTGGGTTTATAATACTGGCCCAACTGCTAATTTTAACAATAATAATAATAATAATACTAGGGTAACTAATAATACTGCCGGTTTTGAAGGCAATAATAATTTATTGCTTACGGAAAAAACCGGGAAGACCGAAGCGGAGGATAAAAAATTTGCCGCTGCAAAACCCGAAAAGCCCGCCGGCCCGGGCATATTAATATCCGAGAAAATTTCCAAGCACGGTAATAAGAGGGTTACGGTACCCATAATACCCAAAAAAAAACCTGCAGAAAGCGGCCGCTGCTTTTGCTAAATGACCGGCAATTAAAGGAGCGCTTAACAGGCCCTAAACATTATAAGGGTTTTTTAATACCAAAAATTTGCAAAAAAAAAAACCCGTAAAAATATTTATAACGGTTCGTTTTAAGCCCAAAAATATTAAAAAGGTGGCGGAAAAGGATCCGGATAACCCTAAAAGGGCCGGAAACGATAAAAATTTTTATAACCTTAATATAAATATTAAAGTTACCGAAAAAATTGCCCGAAAAACGGGCTTTACATTTGTTAATATTATATACCCGGATAACAATATTGTTTTGTTTCAAAAAACTAGCGATCCCGAAATCCCTGATTTTGCATTTTTTAATATTATTATAGTACCGGGAATACCGTATATTCCAGCCTATTATTATAATACGGTAAAACACAAGGCCGAATATAAATAATATTATAAACCGGTAATGCAAAAATAAATTAATACGCTGTTTGAAAAGGGTATATGGATGGTGGAAAAATTGCTTTCAGGTGCTAAAATATTACCGGGCAAATGGGTATATATGCCTAAACTGATGCCTGATAATACTTTTAAAAAAATCAAAATGCGCTGGGTTATTTGCAATAATTATAACGATATTCCGGGCAAGGATAAGGCTATAATATACGCAGCAATTGCCCATATAACATTTATAAGGGTATTTTTTGCATTTGTGGCTATTAATCATTTTAAATGCTGCTAATTTAATTTTGTGGCCGTTTATTTTGGTATTATCGTACTGTTACGACCACAGCTGGCAGGGGGCGGAAGGGCTGGGGCTAAACCCCCAGCGGGACGCCTTTACCCCGCAGTCATGCAAGCCATAGGCCGAATAACTAAGGCCAGGAGGAAATCACGTGACTAGGCATTTACCTAAGCACGGGTAACATGATTAATATATTTGCTATGTAACATAACAAATATAACACGGTAATATGTTCGCTATACAATATAACAAATATAGCACAATAATATGTTCGTTATACGATATAGCAAATATAGCACGGATATGGTAAGGGAAATTACGGGTATATAAGGGAGGATTTTTACTGTGCTAGGTAATTTTTAATTAAGGCCTCGGCATTAGTTAACCTAAATTAGCTCCAAAATAATCCTTTGGGCAAGCAAAATACAAACAATTATTTTACCAGACCCCCAAATCACGTGCAAGGTAACCTTGCACCCCAATACTGCTCAACACTGCCCCTAAATGCCCTACCCTAGGAGCAAAAGGCCTATAATAATAACATTTTAACTGATTTTATTTAGCACTTACCGGAGGTACAAGTAGTAAGTAATTATATTAATTGCAGCTAAAAATATCGAAACTGTTACTATTAACAGCAAAAATTATAATAATTTTGCCACTATTTTGAAAATCTTTATTAAAAAGTTCGAGAAATTTAAAAAATAGTTTAAAATTATTTCGATTTATAAGTTTCCCACCCCAAACAAATATAACAGAAAGGAAGGCAAATTTAAAATTTTTTTTATAAAATGCAAAAATTATTTTAAATTTTACCAGGATAGTTTCCAGAACGATTACCAGAAAATGGCCTATACCGCTATTTGTTTTAATAGCAAAATTAAAGACTGGTTCGAATCTGTATAGGCCGATTACCTTAAAAAAAACGATAAATTAAGCGAATTTATTAAGCTAGTATTTGCAAATTTCGATAAGTTTGGCAAAAAAATTGCCAAAATATTTGGGCAGATGAACGAAAAAAAAATGGCCGAAAAAAAGTTATTTTAATTATGCCAAAAAGGACCAGCATCCATTTATGCTGCCAAATTTCAGTAATTAATTAATAAATTTAACTGAACAAAAAATACCAAAATATTTTAGTTTTATTAAAAATTAAAGGATAATATAAAAAATAAGCTGGCCAAAAAAAAAAACCTAAAAATTTTGTTGATTATATTACCAAAAATATTTATATTAGTAATAGGTTATATAAATAATGCCTGGAAAAAAAGGTTTAGCAATTCTAGCCAGTGCAACAAAATAATAAGGCAAACCAGAAAAAAGCCAAACAATAATAATTTATTACGTATAGGATGCATTTAAAATTTATGGATTTGTTTGCAAAAGTTATATACCCTTAATAATAAAAAAAACTGCACAAAAAACAAAAATATATCAAGTAGCAAAACGCCAAAAATAAAAGATACTTTAAATACGGGCAACAAAAATATATTAAAAAAAATTATCCCCAAAAATAGCAATTAGCAATTATTCGATACATAAATCAGGAAAATAACCTGTGTTCAGAAATATTATTTAGCTGGATATATTATTTTAATAATAAATGCTATATGCACAAATTGGACAAAAATAAATCAGGCTGGTATTTTTAACAAAAGCTGGCAACCACCCGATAAATTGATAGGTTATAATTTTAAAAAAAAAAAATTAAAAACCAGGAAAAAAAAAGTTCAAAAGAAATAGGGCAATTATATTAGTCCAATAAAGTATAAATAAATTTCGAAAATAAAAAGCCTGTCCGGAAATTTACCACGGTACTGTTAAAAAAATAAAGTGCATTTTGATAAGTTTTATCGATATTTAAAGGGTTATTAACCCAAAAAAAAGTATCGGATATTTCGGTCAGGAATAAAAAAGGAAGCTTTGACCAAAAACCGCTTAAATAAATGCACCTAACCAAAAGGCGGAAAAATAAAAACTTCAAGTTAAAAAAATTTTGGGCATTTGCGGAAAAAAATCCCAAAAAATATAAAAAACAGCGCACAAATATAATAAGCAAAAGAAAAATATATACCATGCTTAAGGATAAAAACGGAGCATTTTATTAAGGGGTTTATATTTATACCTATAAAGTACCGGCGTATTTATTATTCGAAATATAGCCTAATAATTTGGAAAAATCCGAAAATCGCAAATTGTACCGCAGGGTGCCTGTAATAAAAAATAACGATCGGCGCCTGGATTAGGGCCAAAATAATTAAACTGTTATTTATTATGGGAAAAATATGCACTAAGCACGGTATTAAAAAAACGATCCGTTCCTATACTAATAGGATTATATAATTAGTAAGGATTATAAAAATTTGGCGGTAAATAATCCGGGGTACGCAGGAATTTTTTGGGCAAAATGTTTATATTATACTTATGGTAATTATCTGCCTAAAAAGCTAAAAAACGACTGGTTTCCAATAAAAAATAGCAAAAAGTTTCGAGGCCTGCTAAAATAAGAATAGCAGTTGCCCAAATGGCAAATCGTGTTACGCAACCGCATTAAAAAAATAATAATATTCGCCCCAGCACCCTATTATTTTATAATATATATAGCAAGGTTATTGCTGCATTATATTTGCAAAAAACCAAAATATAAGCTTTATACCGAAAAAAAGGCCAAAAATTAGCAAACTGGACAGTTTTATCCAGGTTACCAGTACAAGCTAAAAAATTAGGGTATTTTACCGGAATAAGGGCTTGGTATAAACAAAAAAAAACAAATTAAAAAGATTTTAGCAAAAATTATAACAAATTATCCATTTTGTATTAAAAAGGTAATTAAATAACAAGGATAATAATTAATAATAATAGTTAATTGCGGATTTAACAGGAATTATATTATATTAAAAACGGTAATAAAGCACAGTATACCGATATATCAAAAATAATAATTATACAGTTTTAAAACCGTAAAAAAAAACCAGTTATTTATAATAATAAAATAATTGATTCGGAAATAAAACGATTCAGATTTAAAATTGTAAGGAAAATTTGTAAGGTTACCCTGAATATTATAAATATAAAAAAAAAGGATCTAATTTTGGGTTTCCCTTAATTTAAAGAATTTAATCCCCTGATAAATTGGGTTTCGGAGAAAATCCAATGGAGAAAATTATTATCGGGAAACGAAAAAGCCTAATAATTATAAGCCCCGAACCATAAAAAACAAAAGCCAGATAGGATTATTATAATAATAACAGGATTTGGCAATTAACCCTGGCAAATTATACTGATAAAATTATACTTATCAGGTAATATTAGCCTTAACAGCAAAAAATCCCGAAAATAAAGGGCAGGCTGTAAAGAAAAATACCATCGGAACCGCAACCCAAAAAAAAATGCGGTTAAAAATAAAGGTTCAAAAACAAGGGCAATAAAAAATTAAGGCCAAAATTACGATCCGCCTGGTAAATAAGCGCACCAGCACTTAAAAAATATTTCCAGGAAATACTATAAATACTGGAGGTTATTTTAGGAAAATCTGGAAACCGTACTTCCAAAACATGGGCCGTTCGACTATAAAATCAAATTTAAACCAAAAATATAATTTAGCTATCAAAAATTGTACCGGTTAAACCCCAAATAGCAAAAATTGTTACGAGAATAATTTGCGGAAAATTTATAAAAAAGCATTATCCAACCTTCAGATTTTCCAATAAAATACGGAATTTTGTTCGTTCCAAAGAAAAATGAAAAAAAACGGATATATATTGATTACTGTCCGCTAAACAAGGCTATAATAAAAAATTGGTATTTTTTGCTTTTTATCGATAAATTACAAAATAAATTTGGCAAAACCAAATGGTTTACGGCTTTGGATTTATATAAGGTATATAGCTTATTAAAAATAAAAGAAAAAAATAAATGGAAAACCGCCTTTCGGATTTGGTTAGGAACGTACAAATTACTAATAATAACCTTTAGGTTTATTAATGCACCAGCCACTTTCTAAAGGATAATTAATTATATATTACAAAAGTGCCTGAATATTTGTGCATTTGCTTATTTAAATAATATTTTGGTTTTTTCGGAAATATTAGAAAAATATAAAAAATATATATATAAAGTTTTACAAAAATTGCAGGATGCAAAACTTTTAATTAAACCCGAAAAATGTGCATAGCATATACAGAAAGTTATTTTTTTAAAATATATAATTATACCGGGTTAAATACGGATAAAATTTAAAAAGGTACAGGTTATAAAAAAATAGCCCAAACCGATTAATATTAAAGAAATACAAAGTTTTTTGGGTTTTTTAAACTTTTACCGATGGTTTATCCGGAATTTTAACAAATTAGCCCTCCTATTTATAAATTTTACCAAAAATAACCACTAATTTTATTGGGGGATATAAAAATAAAAAACTTTTAACCTGTTAAAGAAAGCCATAATATAAAAGCCAGTATTAATTTTACCAAATCCAAATAAATTTTTCGAGGTTAAAATTAATGCATCGGATTTTGCAATCGGGGCACAATTTAATTAAAAGAATAATAATAAAAGGTTACACCCCTGCACTTTCCTTTTGCATAAACTTAATAGATCAAAATTAAATTATCCAATCCACGATAAAAAGCTTATAATTATTATTTAAATATTGGAAAAATGGAGGGTATATTTATACCAGGCAAACCACCAGGTTATGGTTTATACAGATCATAAAAATTTTGCGCATTTTACCATTTGCCAAATGCTAAGCAAATAATAAATCCGGTAAAATCAGTTTTTTTAGGATTACGATTTACGGATTAAATATAAAAAGGGTTCGGAAAACGGATAAACGAATATTTTAAACCATTAATTGGATCACAAAAATAAAGTGCTGCTAAAAATATATATAATTTTAGCACAAAAATTAAACAGATTTTTGGTTCCAGTATAACGGGTATTAGCAAAAACTATACCTTAGAAAAAATAAACCCCCGAAAAAATCTAACAAATTTATAGCCAAATAGCCTATAATTATTAAAAAATAACCAAAATTTGGAAAAAATTATAACAGCACCACGGGTTTAAAAAAACCCGAGCTATAATCCGGGAAATAATAAAAAAATACAAAAGCTGCGTTAAAAATAAGGCCAATAAATACAAACCTTACGGATTACTTTAACCTTTGCCAGCACCTAATAAAGCATAGCAAAAAATTACGATAAATTTTATAATTAAGCTTTCCAAATCAAAAAAGCCCCTAATAAATGTCCAGTACAATAATATCCTAATAATAATAAACAGGTTTACCAAATATGCTTTATTTTTATTTTAATAAAAAAAGCAGCAATATTATAAAACTGGCATATATTTTTATCAAAAACGTGATATTAAAGTACGGAACACCCGATAAATTAATTATGGATCGAAATAAGCTATTTATAAATAAATTTTGAAAAAATTTAACGGCCAAATTTAAAACAAAGCACGTATTATTAACAATTTATTATCCCGAAATAAATGGATAAATGGAACGGACAAATCAAACCATAAAATAATATTTATATTATTATATTAATTATAAATAAACTAACTGGGTATAATTATTTTTTATAACCCAATTTGCTTATAATAGCTTATTATACAAAAATATAAAAATTACCCCGTTTTTTGCAAATTATAAATTTATATTTATAATATATAAAAAACCCAAAACAAAAAAAAACGCTTTAATAACAAAAATACAGGTTACCGAAATAACCAAACTATATAAATATTTGTAAAAAAAGCTCGAAAAGCTTCGAAAGCGTATATCCACCCAGACAAATAAAAAAGGCTCGAAAAACCAACCTTTAAAAAAGGGAATAGCATTTATCTTTTGCGTTGCAATATTAAAATAAAACGGCCAAATAATAAGCTGGATCACAAAAAATTCGGACCGTTCAAAGTTAAAAGGGTGATTTTGCCAGTTAATTACGAATTTCAGCTACCGCCAATCATAAAAATCCATCCTATTTTATATATTTTTTTGCTAAAACCGGCACCGCCTGGTTCGGAAAGCATAAAATTAATAAAAATTAACCCGGACCAAAAATCAAAAATCAAAAAGGTTCTCAATAATAAAGTATACTATTATAAACAGTGATATTTGGTTAAATAGGCAGGGTACGGATATAAGTATAACATATAGAAAAAAAAAACAAATTTTATAAATTGTTAAAAGGTTTTACAGAAATATCGACAAGGGCAATTATAAAAAGGTTAGCAAATAAAAAAAAAAAAAAGTTGCACTGGGAGACAAACCCAAAACCTTTCGATAAGGATCGAGGTGCATTATTATTGCGCTATATAATTTAAGAAAATTATTAAAAGCTATCAATTGATTCGGTTAAAAAAAGGCAAACAGATTAAGGTTCGGATTAATCCCGAGCCCGTCCCAACCAGGAGGTAAAAAAAGGAAATCGGGGACCAGCAGGTTTAAAAGCGCGGCAGGGGCCTGTACGGCCGCTTTTTCGGCCTTTTTTCGCTCGATCCGCTCCAATTTTTTCATAGCATTACTCCTATAACGGATTGCACGTATTTTTTTTTTAAACCACAATTTTTTTTATTTCCAAAAACGTTTAATTTTTATATTAATAAAACGATATTTTTCTTTAGCAATTTCCAATTTGGATTTAAATTTAAGGTGCTAATAACTGAGCTTTTGAAACTGCTTTTAGGAAAAACCCAACACGTTGCACCAAAATTGCCCTTGGCGAATATATTTAATATAATAGGATAAATTTCAAGGAAAAATCTTACAGCAAGTGCGGCCCTGGGTTTTACAAAAAAACAAAAGGGTATATTAAAAGGATTTTCGAAAAGAACGGAAAAAAGTTTATTATGGCGAACCGAAAACAAAGCAAAAATTTTTCGTTTCCGCACCCGACCAAACATTTTGTTAAAAAAAAGGGGACGAAAGGTGGTAAAGAAAAAAGGTATTTACCACCGATAAAAGGATGGAACTGTAGGGTTTTTTTGGCCAAAAGGATTTGGCCTAAAAGGGAAGATCTGGTATTACAATTATAACTGGCAGGGGGCGGAAGGGCTGGGGCTAAACCCCCAGCGGAACACCTTTATCCCGCAATTATACAAGCTATGGGCCGAATAACTAAAACCAGGAGGAAATTACGTAATTAGGCACTTATTTAAGCACGGGTGATATAATTGATATATTTGCTATATAACATAGCAAATATAGCACGGTAATATGTTCGTTATACGATATAGCAGATATAACACGGTAATATATTTGTTATATGATATAACAGATATAGCACGGATATGGTAGGGGAGATTACGGGTATATAAGGGAGGATTCCTACTGTGCTAGGTAGTTTTTAACTAAGGCCTCGGCATTAGTTAACCTAAGTTAGCTCCAAAGCAATCCTTTGGGCAAGCAAAATACAGATAACTGTTTTACCAGACCCCCAGATCACGTGCAAGGCAACCTTGCACCCCAGTACTGCTCAACACCGCCCCTAGGTGCCCTACCCTAGGAGCAGAAGGCCTGTGATTGTAACACGTACCTAATAATATTATGGTATATATATAGCAATTTTAGGGCATTTTAGTTGGGCAAAAAGGTTATTATTGCTGTTTAAAAAAAATATTTTACGGTTTTCGCAAATTGCTTTTGTGGTAATATTAAACGATTATTTTGAAACTCGAAACATTTAATTTTAGGCCGATTTACCAAAATATTTGCCTTTATTGCAAAACAAAACAGGTATTATATTATTATTTTATATAAACGATTTCCAAATTACCGCCCGTACGGTTACAAAAATTAAAATTATTGCCACCGAAATGGATAGCCGATTTAAAATAATCGCCCTGGGTAATATAAAAACGTTTCTCGGCATGCAGGTTATAAGGGATTGCCAGCAAAGGATTATAAGCTTTTATTAATACAATTATATTAATAAAATTATCACCAAATACGGACGGAAAAACCTGAAAGTAATAAAAATACCCCGGCTTTCTGGATTTATAATACTAATTATTTAAAACCCTTTTTTGTACAAAAAGGTTTTGCGCTACCAATTGAAAATAGCAAATATTAGTTATTTAGCTAGCATTATTTGCCTTAATATTATATATACCATAAAAAGGTTGCAAAAAGTTAATATTAATCCCGGTAACAAACATTTGGTATTACTAAAATACTTTTGGCGTTATATTATCGGCACCAAAAAATTTGTATTTATTTATGGCGGTTTTATTTATAATACTAAAGCGATGGGCTTAAAAGCCTATAAAAATACCTCGTTTGCTAACTGCTTCCGTATAAGGGCATTTATAAGCGGTATAATCGTTATATTAGCGGGTGGTTTTATTTATTGGCAATTAAAAAAGCAGATTTTTGTGATAATATTAACAACGAAAGCAAAGTTCGTTAACCTTTTATTAACGGGCCGGGCTTTGTTTTGGATCGAGGGTATTTTGAAAAAAATTGGATACTTTTAGTAAAAAATATTTGTGGTATATACGGATAGCGCTAATACCCAGGCAATAATATTAAACCCGTTAAAATTAGCCCGTACCCGTATGATTAACCTCCGTTACAAATGGGTGATTGATACTGTAAAGCGTTAATTTTTTATCCTTAAGCTTATTGGTATGGCTAATATAAAGGCGGACAGTTTTACGAAGGGCTTGACAGCAGAAGGACAGGCAAAATTTGTTATCCAGCTGGGAATGCAACAAATGCTGCAATAAACGGTTTACAGGAAACACTACGGATCTGGACGGGCTTGTGATGCTTTTAGGGCTGTTGCATGGCCTACAGGGGGGTATTAAAGGTGGCCTGGAGTTACATGGGTGGCAACTAGTGCCCTATAGTTTTAAGCTTCGCACCGGCCCTGGCCTGCAATCAAGTAAAGTAGCACAACAGACACCAATCATTTTGGGTGCCAGTCGTCGCGCACCTCCATCAATTATCAAAACGGCTGAAAATTTGGAAAAAAGCGGCAAGGCAAAATACCACAGCAAAAAAGCACCCCAATAACGATAATCCCCAAGGAAAAGGATACCGGAAAACCAGAAAAAAATTAATAAAAAATAAAAATCGTGAACCTTTTTTTTTGCGCGCCAACCGGGAGGAGGGGGGGGAATATTATAGCGCGGCGTGCCTTTACGGGCAGTTGCCCCACAAAAGCCAGCGTTACGTAACTTAATCATGTAACTTTGCGTGCATATAAAACGGATTCCTTATATAAGGACCAAGCACGTCGTAGCCCTTGGATATGACAACGTTCCCTTTTGCTTTGGTGTAACGGGTACTGCCTTGGTCTAGTCCCGTGACAGTTTTTATTGCCAGTGGCGCATTGCATAAGTTATTGGTATTGTATTACGTTAAATTAGGATTTTATCCTTTCTACTAAACCTGGTACTGGAAACGATAATAATAGGTTTTTAAAAATAATATTTTGTCCAGCTCGAACTTTTTTTTACTATTAATAATTTTTGTTTCGGGGCGCTTTGGTTTTTATCCAGGCAAAAGGTTATTAGCAAACCGTTAAAATTGATTGGTATGGAATATTTTTTAAGCCCTTTAAATTTTGGGTAATTTTAATTTGTACAAATAGCCTTTTAATATTTTGATTCGGTAAACAAACCTTATTATCGGGAAATCCAGCTTATTATTAGGCTTATCCGTTAATAATAACCAGCCTTTTTTAATAATAAAAACCCAATTGCCCATCCCGAAATTGGGCTTTTTTATACTTATTGGCCTGTTATATTATATGCTCCTGGCTGTATAATAATAACTTTCTGGCCAGTGATATAAAATTTTCCATTTATTTAACCACCCCCTGTACTTTTTTCAGGAAAATTGCTTTTTAGCTGGTAATTTTGCCAATATAATTCGCTTTTCCCAATCCCAATAATAAAAAATAAAAAATCCTCGGTTAATTTCGTAGGATAATAATCTTTCCAGTAATTTATAAGGTAAAGTTAATTATACCAGGTTAAAAGCAAGCAATATATCGGACCAGTTATTTTAAAAAAAAATTAACAAATATTTGCAAACACTGATCCAAATATTTGTTTATAATTTTCGCCTGTCCCGCCCTTTGAAAATATTCCGCTATTAATAGCTTTTATTTGATGCCCAAAATTTTCGATAATTTGTTTGTAAAATCCGATATAAATTAAAATTTTTTATTTAACCCTATAATTAATAACAAGTTATAAATTTTATAAATTTTTAATAATAATATAATTGTGCTATTTTTTGGTTATGATTATAATTTTGCAAAAATAGGTTAATATGTTTTGCTAAAATAATTTATAATAATTAGCATATTGTTATATTTTTCCGGTTTTTCGGTATATTTTTAAAATTTATAATAAGGTGCTGCTATATTTGTATAAATAATACAATGGAATGTAACAACCTGGAAATTTTGTTCCTCGGTACCTTAAAAGATTTGTATTTACAGTTTTTTACAAAACGGTGTATATTAAAATTTAGCCCGAGCTATTAATATTTGGCAATTATTAGTGCATATATTTCGCAATATCCCAAATAGGCTATAATTATCCTCAAATGCACCTTGCAAATAAACTAAACTTGTTATCCCTTTTTTAAACTAAAACTATTAGACATTTTTGGTATAAAATATATTTACAATCTGCAAAAATCCACCCTTTTTTTTATTTGCGGGCTTTCTTTTGCATATCCTCCAGGCTATAAAATGTTTCGTTTGCCCGTAATAATTTGTTTGTTAATAATAATCCCTATATACCGGGTGCTACTTTTTTTAATATTAATGCAACCTTTTTTGATATTAGCAAACTTTTTCCGGTTTACCGCTTATTTATTATAATAAATATTAAAAAAGTTTTTTAATTTTGGTTATTATTACTGGCACAAATAATTCCCGGTAATATTTTGCCTTTTTTTAGCCTTTTGGGTTATGGTATTTGTTACAAACGGTTCTCTGCTCCTAGGGTAGGGTACGCTAGGAGAGGCGCTGAGCAGTATGGTCTTCACAAGGTCGCTTGTGCTGGGGGAACTGGGTAGTAACAAAGGTCTCGATTGTTTGCCCAAGGGGATGCCTTGGAGCTAACTTAGGTTGACTGATGCCGAAGCCTCAGTCAAGAACTATCTAACACAGTAGGAATTCCTCGCCTTATATACCAGCGACCCTTCCCTACTATGTCTGTGCTATGTCTGCTATGTCGCATAGCGAACATATCACTGTGCTATGTCTGCTATGTCTGCTATGTCACATAGCGAACATATCAGACATATCACCCGTGCTTAGGTAAGTGCCTGATCACGTGATTTCCTCCTTTTGGCTTGGCTTTGGTCATTCGGCCCCTGGCCTTCATGACTGCGGGGTAGAGGCGTCCCGCTGGGGGTTAGCCCCAGCCCTCCTGTCCCCTGCCAGCTGTGGTCGTAACAGTATTTTCCAATTTCCGAATTAGGGTATCGGTAGCTTTATTTTCTATTTTTGGCTTATAAATTATACAAAAATAATAATTAGCAAATAAATTTCCCCAAATAATTTGGCGAACGTTAAATTTTGGTTTTGTTCCAAAAAATTTGAAAGCTTTATGATTAATAATTATAAAAAAATCCTCCATTTGTTTTACCAGCTTTGCCCGCTAATATTTTAGGGCTTTAATAATAATTAAAAGCTTTTTGTTATGGATAGGGTAGTTTTGTTTCGCATTTTGTATTATTTTGAAAAAAAAAGCAATTAAATGCCAGCCGTTTTTATATTTTTGGCTTAATACACCCGTATAAATATTATTAAAAGCGTTAATTTTAATTTTAATATATTGCCCGTGTTTAAAATGCTTTAAAACCGGGGCTAATCATAAGCGTTTTTTCAGCTTTTCGAAAATATTTTACTAAGCTAGGATCCAAAAAAAGCCTTTTTTGCGTATTAGGGCTGTTAAAAAGCGGGTTATTGTGCTATACTCCGGTACAAATTTTTGGTAAAAATTGCAAAAGCCCAAAAATAATTGTACTTTTTTTTAGCGTATTTAAAAGCAGCTATTATTACACGATTTTAATTTTGGCAAGGTCGATAATTATTTTTTTTGTACCGATAATAAAGCCCAGGAATTTGGTTTTTTGAACCTAAAATTTGTTTTTAGCAAGGTTGGCCTGCAATCCGGCTGTTTTAAATTTGGCCAGTATTATTTGTATATATCTGTAATATTTCTTGGGGTTTGATAACCAAATTAGGATATTATTAATATATACCGAGCAAAATTTATCGAAATAATCTATGCTTAAAATATTATTAATAAACTGCTAAAAGGTGGCTAGTCCGTTAATTAAGCCAAATAATATTATATTATACCGAAATGTTCCGTATTTTGTGCAAAAAGTGGTCAGGTTTTTATGGTCCGGATATATCCGGATACGGTGAAATGTTTGGCGGATATCGATTTTGGTAAAATATTTTGCCCTAATAATTTTGGCCAAAATTTTTCGATTAATAATAAAAGGTAAACGTTTTTTTGATAATAGTATTTAACTGTTAGTAATTTATGCAAAATTTGAAGTTATTATTTTTTTCTGGGCAAAAAGGACGGGTGCCGCCCAGAAAGTTCTGCCGGTTTTAATAAAACCTTTATAAAGGTTATCGAGCATATATTTTTTGCATATTTCTAATTTTTCTAACAATATTTTGTAAAAAAAAAGGAATAGTAAAGGCTAGAAGGATCGATATTATTTTCTAATTTGATATGGTAGTTAATTTTCGGCCGAAATGGTAATATTTGGTTTAATTTTATTTTGCTAGAAATTTTTAACAGGTTATGGTATTTTTGGGGGATTTTTTTAGCGGCCTATTAAATTTTTTTATTATTATATTTCATAATTGCCTCGATTTTAACCTGTTATTTTTTTTGCCTTTTTTCGATAAACCTCTTAACCTTATAAAAATTTGTGGTGTATAGCATTATTTTTTGTTATTAGGCATTAACAAATTTTAAGGTTTTAATAAAAGTTATATTATAAGTGCAATTTTTATACCAGCCGATTATATTTTTTTTAACTGGTACGGGCTTTATTGGTTCTCCTTATATTTATCCAAACAAAGAACCGGGCAGATTTTTTCTGGTAAAATAATCGAAAAACGCATCGGCTTTTTGCTTTATATTATCCCTTTTCTGGTCTTTTTTTTGCCTTTATCCCAGCGCTTATACGGGCATTCCTTACTAAAATTTATGCGGGAATGCGGTATAATCCTTTCGAGCTTTTTTATAAAAGCCGGTGCCTTTTCCGTAACTGGCTAAATTTGCAAAACCTCCAATTTTTCGATTTTTTTTTGCACTTTAGCTAACTGGGAATACTGACCGTCCTTTTTTTATTTTCCTTTTTTATTTGCTGGGTTTATTATTTTGCATTTTTCGTATAATCCGGGCTTTTAAAAGTTGCACCCGACTGGTTTATACAAATATTATATACTTTTGGTATAACAGGAAAATATTTTGAAAATAACAGCCTATTTCGTTTATAATTTGGCCAAATATCGTATTCGGATATAAATTTTCTCCCCATAATTATATTATTCCGCATTTTAATTATTAATAAAAGTATAATAAAAAAGGTTTTGCCGCATAAGCAAAAGTTTGTTATTACCGTTATATTAATCGTTTCGGTTTCTTTGTTATTATAGCTCTTAATCAGGTATAAGTGAAAATTTAATTTTCGGGCGGCTTTTAATAATCGGTATGCCTTTTTTGCTATTTTCAGGCTAATAAAATATATCCGTTTGTTTTGTATTAATTAATACCAATATAAAAAAATAAAGTTTATTAAAAAAATTTTTAAAAGGGTATTAATAATAATAAACCCTCCAAATATTTATCGAAAAAACTGAACTATAATTTTTACCTATCGTTAATCATAATATTTTATTCCCTGAAAAAAAGTTCAGATTTCCCAGGGTTATTAATTTTCCAAAATATTCTTTTATTTGCCCAAAATACAGTTTAGGAACTTTTTATTAAAGCAGGCCGCTATATATTGTGCAACCATTTTATTAATTTGCTTTTATGGTTATTTTTTTACCAGATTATTTGGAAGCCCGGTAACCAGGCTGCTTACAATTGAAATATTTGCTTTTTTTTGGTAAAACCTTATAATTTTTGGCAGTTAGGTTCCAAACTTTGCCCGGTTTTTGTTCCGGGGTTATATTATATTATTGCTAATTATTATTGCCCAGGGTGAAAATTAGGGCTTTACCTTTACCCTGGTTACCGCTTTTGTTCGAAAAAGCCTTATCCTTTATTTTTTTCGTTTTTTTCCATTGGAAAAAATATTATTGCAATTAGCGGCAAAAAATATCGAATAATATTATAAAATCCAGGTATTTTTTAACCATGTACATTTTAAAATGGTATACTAATTGGTTATATAATTTCCTTTTTTATTTAAACCTGGTTAGTTTGGTTTTTTTGCTAAATAAACAAAATTGTTTTTAAAAACAAGGAATTTATTGCTTTGCTTTATTATTAGCTGTTTGAATTTATTTTAAACCTTTTCCGCCCGATCCTGATTATAATACTTTTGTTATAAATAGCTTATAGCTGCCTTAAAAATTATTAGCTGATCGGGATAATTGGCATAAATATAAGGTGCTAAAATAATAGCAGCCTTATTAAGGATCCGGAAAATAAAATAATATATTTTATCGGTATACGTCCATATGCTTTTATCGGTATAAATTTTGGCAGTTATACGCTAATGCCAAATTTTAAAAATAAATTTGTTTTTTTAGGGTTATTATAAAATTTGGGCATATTACCAGTTTGGTTCGGGAGCCCCCGCCTTTTTGGTTTATAAATAATCCCGGGGTATATTTGCGGCCGTTTATAAGGTATTCCGAAAGTTTTTTAATAATTTGAAATTTGCATTGTAACTTTTTTTTCAGCTTGATAATGCGCTAAGCAAATATGTTAGTATTTTATGCGCTAAGCTGTGCTTTTAGCTTTTAGCCTAACTTATTTCCTTAATCCGCCACGGCGGTAAGGTTATAATTCAGGTAACGGGCGGTTTTATAAAAGTTTCGGGCCTAATTATAAATTATAATCAGTTTTACGGTTCTGGCCTTAAATTTTGCAAATATAACGGCCGGTTTATTTGCTATTATTTTTTTAAATTAATATTATATTATTATTTCAAAAGTTTGGGAAAGGCTTTGATATTTTGGGTAATAAAAAGGATTTTCCTCCTTTTTGTTATAAACATTTTAATATCCGGCTAAATTATTTAGTTTTCTTTTTTAAAAATCCTTTTCGAGGTTATCGGTGGTTATATTACATCGGGCTGCTTTTAAATAAGCCATAATTTTGGCCTTATAATTGGTATAATTTATCTCGAACTCCGGCTCCTCCTTATTATTGCCATCCTTGGCGCTACGGTTAATTATTCAAATAGTTTTATCGGTTTCGGCAATAACAGTACCGGTTATTATTTTGGTAACCAGCAGGGAAGCACAGCAATAATCCTCGTGAAAAAGCTGCTTTTAAAACTGAAAAACCGAAAAATGCACCTATTTTTGGGCCTTATTAATGCGCTATATATGCATATCCTTATTATTGTTTTGCATTATCGTGATACGTTTCGTTTTTTTAGTTCGGATACCTGTTTGCGCAGTGCAATTTGTGCAGGTTTGGGGATTTTGTTCGGGAATATTTTGAATGCTTTTCCAGGCAGTAAAAAAAAATTATTTTTATATTACAGTTGAGATTTTTACGGCTTAAAGTTTTGAGGAAAATTGTCAATTTAGCTAAAAGAACAAAATGGTGAAAAAGTTAACAAATGGTACGGAGCACCTAGGTGCGCGCGATCCGTTTTGTGTGCACGCAAGGTTATATGATTAAGTTACGTGACCCCGGCTCTTGTGGGGCGATTGCCTGTAAAGGCACGCCGCGCTATAACAGTTATCCATTTATCTTTGCTGTTAGACTCTGTAAATCGAATTTGCGGATTGGGTGGCGATAATATTTCGTATCCTTCCCATTTATTACGGGGTAATGGCCGTAAATCCTCACGGAACAATGGTTATACAAAACTGAGAAGGCGAGAATCTGGCGGTGAATTTCACGCTTACGCCCCACAGCACAGAAACGCTTAGCGATAGCCCGTATTATAAGTATTATGCTGTGGGCATTTTGCCGGTTTGTAACATTAAGCGCTGCAGCGCCGCACTTTACCTTGCATATCAGGAATGGGAAATATATATAATACATAGCTATAAAAAAGGGCTGGTCCCTGGAGATGAAATTGCCGATAAATGGCGATAGTTTGGCGAGTTGCTCGTTGGTGAATGCTTTTTGTTTAAAGCTAACCAAATAATCCGGTTAGGAACAAGGACTGGTAAAAGGGACCGAATTATTCCACCCTTTATTAACACTTTTAACCAAAATATCGAGGTGGTTTGCACCGAATGTGGCGAGACTTTCGGCCGAAGGAACAATAAGTTGAGTGGTATTTTGGATGATTCGCGCCTCATTTTTGTTGTGTATCTTTTGGCATGTCGTTTCGAAAATGTCGTCCCGGAAAAGTGTATCGCCGGGAACTGGCTGCGTCTGCTTGAGAAAAGATTGGCAGAGGGCCTTGCTAGCACCGGGCAATGGCAAAGGAGCTTTGGCCATGTAGCTACCTTTAACCTCGAGGAGACTTTTATAACGCTGGTCTCGGTATGGTGCGCTTTTCTCCTTACGCAGCTTTTGGTGGCTCGGCATTGAACTAGCAGAGTTCGATCGCTTGCGCGACAGGCTGGACAAGGATTTCTTCCGCGCAAATAAACCCTTCATAATAGGAACCATCTCCCATATATTTTCCGGCTGGAACAGTTCCTTTGGCCAGCGCCCTTTTTTCCGCCAGAACGCAATCGGGTCAGTCTGTATGGAGTTGCCGCTGCTAATGGCTGGCTCGCCGAACGTGGTCTCCGCAGGCGGGGTGCGCGATATCCATTGGCGCTTCTGGTCCGGGTTTGGGCTGTACTTAAACGTATCATCGACCGATTGCTTGCATTTGCAACCTCGACTTTGGGCGGGTACTGGTGGCTCCCCTAAATAATTAGGCTATAATTCAATACAATCATGGACAAAATGCATACCTGTATAAATAGCGTTTTTTTGAGTATAAAGAAACATGGGCAATTGCGTTCGGCGCGCCCGGGAACAGGCTGCTCTTAAATGCGATCGCTCTTTCGAATTGCGCCTTTGCGCAACTGGATACCCTGGGGTCGTTTTCCTGCCAACTATTAACAAAGGATTTTTTTTGGCGCTCCGAAAAAGTATTACCTTAAATCTTTATCGCTGGCGATAGGGGCCGCTTTTAAGCCGCTGTTTGGGCCCGAGTGCGGGCCATAGCGATAAGGACAGAGGGAACGCAAGATGCTGTAGGTGGGTGGTCGGGGAATCGAGGTTTTAAAATGGAGTGGCACGCGCGGCATGGCTGGCGATGGTTATCCCGCTTATGGGGCCCACAATTTTCCAAGGATGGGGTTGACAGCTGACAGCCAATCATTAGGCGCAGCACCAGCCTCCTGCATAATGGACGGGATCGCGGGGTAGATAGGGATATAATTAGCCGAGCAATATCAACCTGCTAGGTTAAATGGCCTTTAATTTATCTGAATAAAAATGTCGTAAATATAATCTTTCCCAGCCAGGAATTGCCCAGGGGCGGGCCAACAAAATCTGCCCCATGCCATTATAAAAGGCCAGGGGTTATAATTAACTACCAACTTTCCAAGTACTGGGTACCTTATTAATTCACTGAAATCTCGGCGATCACCGAAAAATAATGCAAAATGCTAAAAAGCTCTCGCCGACCTCGGAACCTATTTGGTGCAACATTCTCCATTCGATCCATTTTCTCTATATGCTGGCCAGATAGTTGTATATTGCGCGCTTTTTCGGGGAGCGGCTAGGCTTTACACCCTTTAAATTGTCAAGCACTCGGGCCAATCGCAGTATTATTACCAGATAAAGAAAAGGTTTAATATAGGGAGCTTAATTTTAATTAATTGGGCATTTTATTATAATATTTGGATATTTGTGGCCGGTATATTTCCAGATTCGCCGTGTCACGGTACGATCCCTTATATAAGGACCAAGCACATCGTAGCCCTTGGATATGACAATGTTCCTTTTTGCTTTGGTGTAACGGGTACTGCCTTGGTCTAGTCCCGTGATACGCCGTGTAATATTTCCATACTCGGGTATAAGGAATTTTATTATTATCGATGGATATCATAAAACCTGGACGCTGTAATTTTAAAACACTATTATTTATTTCCACCACATCCCAAAAACGTTATTTGGAGGTATTACCCGATTTGCTAGTTGCATTATAATACGAACCCTATAATACTTATGCATGTCCTGCGTAACAGGTTAATCACCGCCTGGTCGCCGTATTCCAGCATTAAAAACTTACCATTTGCGGATTGGCTGTGATGGCTGCTGGCTTAAAAAGGAGTGCACGGATTGCAGCCGCCAATAATTTTAATACCGCCGCTTTAGCGATAATTTCTGGACTGAGAAAGAGCGCACGAATATTGCTAGTAAAAATGAGGTGATGAGGGCGGTGAGCCAGACTGCTAAAAATGATTGACCAGGTTTAAGCTAAATCCATATATCCACGCCCTCACGGGCTTGCGAACCGTCGCAGTTAATCGCGCCGTATGGCAAATAATTGGCCGTTATCGGCCTTTTTAGGTTGTGGAAGCCGCCGTGGTTCTTCGCGCGGGTGAACGTTAAACGCTCGCAATGTTGTTTTGTACCTATCCCCCTGCAAAAGCAAGGGCCTCAATTGATTCTTCCCTACCAAAGTGCCGCTAGTACCCAAACTTGGCCGTAGGTAACCGCCCAGTTAATTGCACGACGATTTGCCACAGCTCTTATATGTAGTTCTGCATCCCCACTGCAGCCAAATCCCACACGTTATTTCAAAGTATAAGCAGGATTTTCTGTAACCCCCTCCTTCGCCCCCAGCAATACCAACTCTTGCCCCCTTTATTCTTTTGATTGCCCTATCGGATTCGCCGTATCTGTTTTATTTCAACGCTTATTAAATAAACATCTTAATAATTAGCATACCACCGTGTTAACCCGATAAATAGCAACGACCTCGATAATATTATTTTGTTCCTGCTACCGTATAAGGGCGAGAGGTTTAAGGGCGCAGCTTTTACGACGCCCATGCCTGAGAATAAGTTGCGATTGGTGGAAGCTTGCTATAATATAGCCAAGCCATGCAGCATTATCCCTCGATATAAGAAAAAGGGGACGTAGCTTTTAAAGGAGTACGGGCTTTTTAAAAATACCGACTGCCTCGTGCTAAGATTCAGCCATAGCGCTAGAACCAGTGTTAGCATTGTAAGCGGATGCGCCAGGCATATCGACTTGGTTTTCCAGAATATACCCGGTATCAGCAAGATGTATTTCGCCTTTACTTTTGATAACAAAACGAACAATGTCGGCTTGGTGAAGTCACTGTATTATAATAAACTTCTTATGGCCTCAAGGAGAAGCTTAAGGAAGCAGAATCTCCTCGAGGGACCCTTCGAAGTTACTCCCCTGATATAGGCCACTGGGTGGCCCGTGCTTCGCGGGGTTAGGTACGTATCTATGGAGGGGTCGGGCGCCTAGCCCCTTTTTTCCATCTGCGAGGGTCTTGTGACTGGCTGAACCGCCCCAATCGTCTGGCGCCCTGATGTCTGTTGGTTCCGGGGGTGGCGACGCCTGCGCAGCGATCCCCGTGTGACAGAAAGCCGGAAGAGCGGCTATCTGGTTTCGATTGGCCCCTGATCGGCCCCAGCATTGCCAAAGACACACACCCCATTCTTAATATCACGGACCTCTTATAATTCAAGGTTATTGTGCCCAAATGCAATTTTGCATCCCCAGATTATATTAAAAAGGTGGATAAATTCCGCCTGCGCACGGCAGACCCCGAGAATCTGTTCGCCTTTCTCCTTATCGGAGCATTCAAGGCACCCGGGTTCTTACGGGGCAGCAAATGCTGTTGGCCGGCGGCCGCTTACGCCAGATCCTTTACAAGAAAAAACTCGGCGAGGGCTTTTTTGGCCTTATAATATATGTGTGGAATTTAACGATAAAAAAGGAGTATATTATCAAATTGCCGCTGTGGAAACTTATTAACAACAGCCATGTCAGCCTAAAATATTGGAGGAAAAAGGCTAATATTATAAAAAGCATTTCGCATATTAGTACTGGCATCCCGACATCCCTATCAGGCGCCTGCCCATATTAACCAATAAAAGTTTTAAAATTATAAATATTATAACGTGGTATTAAAGCCCTTTATTTGTGTAGGATATATATAAATATTAAACTGGAAAAGAGAAAAAAGGTTAAAAAAAAGGTATAACCGAAAGCCATACTTTTATCCTATGAGTTCTTTCTTATTTAATTTTTAGCCAATCAACTATTACCCTTATTTATTACCACTATCAGTGCTATATTATAATATTGCCCCCCCGTCGAAAAAAAAGCAACTAAGCCGATACCTAGCATTAAAAAAAGCCGATTAAATAACAAAAAAATAACAAAAATGGCACAATTTAACGGTTATTTTTACATTTAGCTTATTTTAAAACCTTTTTGTTCAAAAAAATAAAATTAATTTTTATTACCGCCCTAATGTTTATCATATTACCCTAAAATCTTTCGTACAACTAATACGCACTACCGAAATTATAATAATTATAAAAACCTTAAGCTTAACCAAAAAATTTATAACAAGCTTTAACAAACATCTAATAAGTATCCGGAAAGATAAATTGTATAAAAAATAATTTTTCAAAACTGGGGTAAATTTTATATTATAAATGGAATATTTTAATATTATTTCCCCAATTTACCATTTGGGCCTTGTACAAAAAATATTTATATCAAAAAAAGGTAAATAAAAAATATTTCGTTATCGGTTTAACAAACCGTGGATAATTTTTTCTGGGCCTTTTTTTTCGTTGGAAATATTAAACATATGATTAAGCTGCTTAAAGATCGTTTTATAATTATAACCGTGGG
Source organism: Magnaporthiopsis rhizophila (assembly GCA_003049465.1). Taxonomy (NCBI): domain Eukaryota; kingdom Fungi; phylum Ascomycota; class Sordariomycetes; order Magnaporthales; family Magnaporthaceae; genus Magnaporthiopsis; species Magnaporthiopsis rhizophila. The sequence continues at coordinate 31,937 of PYSS01000102.1, forward strand.
TTAAAACAGTAAAAAGCTAAAAAAAAAACATAACTTAACTTTTCTTTCCAAATGTTCGTAAATATAAAAAAAATGGCTTTATCGTTTCCTCCAAAAACTTTGCGGTTAAGATCAATTTTTGCCTTAATTTTTAAAAGCCAAATATTATGATTAATAATACCAAAAAGTTTATTAAAATTTAACAATAATAACTTAAATCGATAAAATTAAACACACTTTTCGGTAAGCATAATACGCTAAACTTAAAAAAATTGATTATTATTTAAAATTCAACGGTTATTTTGTTTTTAGCTTGTACAATTATTATTAAAACGGTTACCTTTATAACGGTTTAAATGTTCGGATTTATTTCGAAAAATTATAAGCAAAGCAAAAAAAAAAAAAAAAAAAAGGAAATTTTAATTATTTGCGGCATAATATACAACGCAAAAATGATGATTATAATATAAAAATACAAATTTTTGGTTATTTAAGCTCTTTTATTATAATTGTAAATTATTAACCCTAAATATAATAAGTATTAAAAATTTTAAGGTTTTTTTTAATTATTTACTTTAATAATAAAATATTATTATATTTTCCCAGGCAGTGTAAAAATAAATTTTATTTAACAGAACGGTAAAATTTTTCGATACCTATGCGTGATTTAGCACGGAATATCGAAAAAACCATCCTATGCAAAGTGGTTTGGGAATATAATGCATATTTAAAATTTCGCATAATCCAGTACATATAGAAACTTCGTATTTTTGTTAACCGAAATACCTGCAAGCGAAAGGGTATCGATTGGGAGGTTGTTTAGAAATATAATATATATTTAAAATTTTGCATGGTTCAATACGTATCGAAACTCCGTACTTTATTAACCAAAATGCTTATAACCGAAACAATAAAAAAAAAGAAAAAAAAGAAAAATGTGGCTTTCTAACCATAAAGCCCGTTGCTGTGTAGCATAATCGTTTTTCGGAAATGCAATACAAAAAAAATGCCCTATCCCATAGAATTTCACAGGGAAGCTTAATATAATGTTATAATGTGGTATTAAAACACTTTATTTGTGCAGGATATATGTAAATATTAAGCTGGAAAGGAGAAAAAAGGTTAAAGAAAAGGTGTGGCCGAAGGCCACACTTTTATCCTATCAGTCCTTCCTTATCTAATTTCCAGCCAATCGGTTATCAACCTTATCTATTACTATTACCAGTGCCGTGCCACAATATCACTCATTGAAAATCACGCCGAAGCCTATGTATCTTTTGCCACTCCCCACTTATCAAGTACTTGGCTCACACTAAAACCTGCGCCTCGCGCTTGGTAACCCCCCGGCACCCTCCAAACTAACGTTTATAATCCCTGTGACCTGTAATACCCCGACAGATGGTATGCACTGCGGCGGCTACCGGCTTGCCGCGAATAGAGTCCTTCGATGCGCCTCCAGTCCCAGTTGATCCCAATGGGCGCCATAAAAAAACGGGAACCGCTGCCATTCCGTGACGACGGTCGAACCATCTACCGGCGTGACAGGGGTATGGCTCGGCGAGTCGGTTTCGGTCTCTTTTCAGGCCCCGACCCGACGTTTACACGCCCAGCCGTCCCGCGGGAAGGCGGCAGACATGGTCCCAAGCAGTCCGAGTAGATCTGGGCTGGGTGTATAAGAAGCAGGTAGGCAGGCAGGTAGCCATGCACCAAGAGTCTCTCATGCTATCATCCAGGCCCGCCTTCACAAGACTTCGCACGATACCGCAGAGCGCCGATAAAACACTGAGCAACTGCCTTCCCATTTCTCTCGCAAACCCACCAGCCATGACGATCAACGCAGACACCAAGGTGCTGGAGAAGTACGAGACCGAGCGCAACAAGCGCGTCGGCCTCGCCACCTTCAAGCAGCGCGCCTCGACCAAGAGCGAGGCCCTCAAGGGCTTGTCGCGCGACCCCTGGGCGGACTACGACGCTCTGGCGCGGCAGCCCGCGGCGCTCAAGAACGGCGATGACACCCAGGTCGTCATCGTCGGTGCCGGCCACGCCGGCCTCCTCTTCGCGGCGGAGATCATCCGGGCCCGTTTCAGCCCGGACCGGGTCGTGGTCGTGGACGAGGGCGGCGGCGTCGGCGGCACCTGGTATTGGAACCGCTACCCCGGCCTGACGTGCGACGTGGAAGGGTACACGTACCTTCCTCTGCTTGAGGACACGGGCTTTGTGCCCAAGCACCGCTACGCGCGCGGCGAGGAGATCCGCGAGAACGCGGAGCGCATCGTGCAGAAGTTCGGCATCCGCACCATGCTCTGCACCACGCTGCTCGCCGCCGACTGGGACGACGGCCTGAGGCGCTGGGTCCTCCGCTTCCGGCGCGACCTCGGCCCGTCTCACGGGGACCTCAACGGCGAGCTGACCGTGCGTGCGCAGTACTTTATCCCCCAGGCCGGGCCGCTTCACATCCCCTCGGCGCCGGCGCTGCCGGGCTTGGACGAATTCCGGCGCGACCCCAAGATGTTCCACACGGCGCGCTGGGACTACGAGTACACGGGCGGCACCCAGGAGAAACCGGAGATGGTCAAGCTCAAGGACAAGGTGGTCGGCATCATCGGGACGGGCGCCACGGCCGTGCAGGCGACGCCCGAGCTGGCCAGGTACGCCAAGCACCTGTACGTGTTCCAGCGCACGCCCTCGTACGTCGGCCCCCGCCAGCAGGTCGAGACGACGCCGGAGCTGTGGGCCGAGGTGACGGCCCCTGGGCCGGGCTGGCACAGGGCCCGCATGTCCAACCTGAACCGATTCCTGGCCGACGACCCGACCGCGACCGAGGCCGACAACCTGCTCAAGGACGGCTGGAGCCACGCGCGCGGCTTCGCGGGCGTCATCGGCAGCCCCCGCGCCCGCGACGCCGACCTGTCGACGCCCGAGGCCGTCGCGGCCAACGTCAAGGACATGGTCCGGCGCGGCCTGCCCGAGGACGAGCGGCTGCGGGCGCACGTGCGCGAGGTCGTCAAGGACCCGGACACGGCCGAGAAGCTGACGGCCTGGTACGCGGGCTGGTGCAAGCGCCCCACCTTCCACCAGTCGTACCTGCAGTGCTTCAACCAGCCCAACGTCACGCTCGTCGACACGGACGGGCAGGGCGTCGAGGCCTTCACGGCCAAGGGCGTCGTCGCCTGCGGCAGGGAGCACGAGCTCGACGCGCTCGTGCTCGCCACGGGCTTCGACCAGGTCCAGGGCCGCCAGCTCGAGAGCCTGGGCGCGCCCATCCGCGGCCGCGGCGGCAAGACGGCGGTGCAAAAGCTGGGCGAGGGCGGCGTGTACATGGGCGTGGCCATCGACGGGTTCCCCAACATGTTCGTGGCCTCACCCACGGGCGGCTCCGGGTCGGCCAACCTGACGTCGGTGTACGCCATGAGCGCCCGTCTCGTCGCCCACGTCCTCTGGACGGCCGAGCGCGGCAAGCCGGGGGCGGACCTGGACAAGCTCGTCGTCGAGATCGACGCCGAGGAGAGTCGGCGCTGGGACGACCTTCTGCTTCCCAAGCGGGCCTGGTTCGCCAGCTTCGGCGCCTGTCCTCCCACGTATTTCACCTTGTACCGGGACCCCAAGGAAGACGCCACCACCCAGAAGAACCACTGGGGCATGTGGCCTTTCGGCCCGGCCGACTTTGAGAAGAAGCTGGACGAGTATATGAGTGAGGGCGGCCTGAAAGGCTTTAACACGAGTGTCTGACGCCGTTGACCATTCCGCGTCTAGGTGCTAATTAATTACATAGCAATTAAACGAGGCTTGGAACTGTTGTGTGCCTTTTTGTTTGTCGGTTGGCTAGTCTTTCGCTTGACTTCATTTTGCCACAAGGCTCAAGCCGGAACGCATGATTATAGAGTAGGTATCCGGATTTGGTACTGGCTTCTATTTTAACGTCTGTGCCCTTCGCTTAATAGAACCGCGTTGTTTTGTTCTCTTGGATGTGAGCCCCGCGCTTGAATCGGAAAAACAGGGGGGCCAATAACAAGAAATCCCGTAGGCAATGTCGGCCGCGCCCTTTGTCTTGAATGGAATGTTGATGGGTTTAGTAAGGTTGTAGCCAGAAACTTCCATATTGCAAGATCGGCGTGACTCCCACCGCAATTGAAACAGAGTCAGCCAAGAGCCCAGATCACGCTTCCGAGCTTGAGCTTTGTAATATAGAATCCTCTCTGGGCACTCGCATCGGCGGGTGTGATCCACAAACTCGCCTAAACAGGAAAGAAGAGTATGATGTCGCCAAAAGTTGTTCGTGGCGCCAAGCCTTGGAGGTGGGGCACGGCTGGTTTTGTTTGTCATCAACACGGACTTCGCGGCCAAATGACTGTCTCCGTTCCGATATCATGGATTCGAGATGGTAGGTCTCTTCGTGGTCTGGGGCTTCCCCAACCGCCGTGTTCTTTGACTTGTGTCGTCAGATGCTATAGCCTTAATGGCCGGACTTGCAGAAGCAAGCCAGCCGGCGAAAGTATAAAACGAACCGTTTTCCCCCGCTAGCGCCGCTACAGATTCACGATCCCATAGCCACCTTATATCTGCGTCCATTCTCTGTTCCAAACCACTCTCTCTTCCAAGCCAACTCAGTCGATCAAGATCACGTAAAGCCACCAAAATGAAGGTCGCAGTCGTGGGCGTTGGCAACTTTGCCCGCTACCTCCTCGAGGAGATACCCAAAGAGGGCCACGAGACGGTCGTACTGACGCGGTCGCACAAGCCTGAGCTCGTCGCCCTGGGCGTCCAACAGCGCGTCATATCCTACGACCGCGCCGCGCTCGTCCACGCCCTCGCCGACGTCGACGCGGCCGTGTGCACAATCCCGCCCACGGCCGGGCGCGCCTTTGTGGGCGCACACCTGGCGCTCCTCGACGCATGCCAGCAGTCGGGCTCGGCGTGTAAAAGGCTGGTCGTGTCGCACTGGGGGACCAACCACGAGGACGCGCCGGACCAGCCCATGCACGCGGCGCGGCGCATGCAGGAGGTGCTGGAGGCGCTCGAGGCGCAAAACGAAGTGGCGTGGACGGCCGTCTCGTGCGGCTGGCTGGCCGACTACGCCGCGGTGCCGGCGGCGCAGCGCCACCTGCCCGACATCGGCGAGGCCTGGCCGCAGGACTACGCGGCGCGCACGTTTACCATGTACGGGCTCGGCACCACCCGCCTCGACCTCACGTCGGCGCGCGACGCGGCCCGGGCGACAGCGCGCCTGCTGACCGTCGCGGGGGAGAAGGACGGGCCGCAGTGGGAGAAATTTGTGTACGTTTCGGGTGAGTCGACGACGTGGCGCGGGCTGTGGGAGTTCGTCAAAGCGAGGGAGCCGGACTACACGCTCAGGACCAAGTCGCTGGCGCAGTCGATCGACCAGTACAAGCAGGCCGAATCGGAGGACGATATGAGCGGGATCATGGCAGAGTTCGAGATTGTCGGCCACAGCGAGGCGCTGGTCATGCCGGCCGACAAGGTGGAGGCGCACAGAGAAAAGTACTTTAAGGGTATCCGGTTCAGGACGCTGGCGGAGCTGGCGGACGAGGCTGCGGCCAACCCAGGCACTATTGTTTAAGTAATTAATACCCGAGCTGGATGCATAGTCAAGAGGGGGCCCTTGCTCAGGGCGCAATGTAATCCATTTCACTTGTATGTAATAACTGAGCACAACCCGGGCAGCTCTCGAGACCCTCTCGACAGCGGGCCTACGGAAAATGCGAAATACGGTCGAAATGGTTACCAGCCTTGGCTCACTGCCCGGTGTATTTCATGCTCTCGTGCTGGACCGCGTCATTTAGCCCCGCCTACAACGTTGAGTTGGCACCAGAATGCGCGACTTCTCGATCCGACCATCGTGGGAAAGACTACCACTTAAAACTACATTGGCCTTTGCCAACTCCAAGACTGCTGTGTCATGGAAGTGCAGTTTCCGCATTCGGTCGACAAGTTTGAAGGCAAGTCTGAACAATCCCCGCCCCTCGGTGATAACCTTTCCCACGCCTCAATGCCGACGCTGCTACGGGATGGTCGTGACATCTCCCGAAATGCCGACGACGACGATGCGGAGCAAGACGTGCCTCTGCTCAGCGTAAAGCTCCTCGGCACGCCGTCAAACCCACGGTCTCCATCCCAAGAACCCACCCCGCGCCAGGCCGGCACCTAATATCCTCACCAGGGGCATCAGCAGCTTCGGTGGTTGACGACCCAGCGAGCCGGCGAGATCTGCGCCCGAACCCCCGGGGCCCCATCGATGGCATGCCCACGGAGGTGCTCCGGCAGGACGCCGACCCCGAGGATGCAGACTTGGATGCGAAGCGGCTGTACATCTTCAAGGCGGCCAGGGTGGGCTCAAGCTGGCCAGTGTAATTACAAAGTCGGCGTGAGCGAGGCGCCCGAGGCGCGCATGGATGGCCGTGCGGTCGGACTGCGGGTGGGACAACGCCGAGCAGCTGCCACCGCTGCGGACACACCACATGGCCGAGAAGCTGGTGCACGCCGAGCTCGCGGGTTCCGGTATACGGGGCCCTTGCCACCGCAAAAAGAGGCAACGGGCAGTATTTCTAGGCCAGCGACGTCAGGCTCGAGTTAGAGGCGCTGTGGCGCTGGCACTCCTCCTGCGAGAGGGCCGGGGACGGCAAGCTTTGGCCGACTTTGTGGCGTGACGATGGCGGCCAAGGGCTGTGGCTCTGTGGCATCGCGGAGTCGTGGGAGACGTTTCTCGGTTTTACGTCTTGCGAGCAGCGCATATCCGAGGCCCGCGCCGTCTTCTCTCAGACGTGGCCGTAACCGTGGCAAGTGCTGGTGCTGGCGGAGGCTGTGGCTATTGGACTCACATTCCGATCGGCTGTGCCGCAGATGTGGCTCTTCTTGGTCATGTTGGCGACCCTTGTGGACACCGCGCAGCCACAAGACTTCTGGTCGCTTACGTATGTGTCGAAGACGCTGGTTCCGGTGGTTAGGCGTGGGTTTTTCCCCCCCGAGAATGCGGAACGTGTGCAAACTCGAGACGGGGAGGGAGGAGCTGGCGACGTCGAAGGGTTAAAGACGCGGAGCGCCGTGGAAATGGCGGAGAACCTCGAAGACGGGGTCTTTTTGTTTCCACGGGGCGATTGAAGCGCCGGGAGCGTAGGGGTCAAAGAAGACGGATTTGATGCTGGCAGTATCAAGGAAGAGGAGGATGCCTCGGAAGGCCAAGGGAGAAGCAGAGAGTTGAGGGAAAAAGAGTGAAAAAAAAAAAAAAAAAAAAAAAAAAAAAAAAAAANAAAAAAAGCAAAATCACGGCAGTGGTTTCCAATTGTAGCCCTTGGACAGGGTGTACGACTTGCCGCTTGACCATTGGGATCAGATCTGTTGCTCAAACCTCGAGAGGCTGTCCATCCTGAGGAAGCCATGTCCGTGCGCGATGCTTCTCGCTGGCACTGTATGACGCTACGCTGCGGCCTCGCCAACTCAGGCAGGAGCCACGCAGACGTGCGGCTCGAGGTCAACCACCAAGAAATGGAGGATTGATGCTTCTGCTCAACCCCCACTAGACAACCCAAGTCATCCCAAACACCAAACAGCGATCTCCCAGAGAGAACAGCATGTCGCGCCCCGCCAAGTTCGCCCTCTCGCACGCGCGCCTAGTCCTCGCCGACCTCCCTAGCGGCGCCGTGGTGGTGCACGCCACCAACGGCCTGGGCACCTGGGGCTCGGGCGTGGCGGCCGCCCTGGCCGCGTTATTCCCCGCGGCGCAGCGCGTCTACGCCGACTTTTGCAAGGCCGCCAAGGCCCGCCCGGATGACCGCTGGCCCGCCCGCGACGCCGTCGCCGGCCGCTGTCTGCTGATCCCGCCGCAGCCCGCCGACGCCGAAGCTGGCAGCCCCGCCGTCACCATCGCCTGCCTCTTCACGAGTTTCGGCTACGGCCGCCCCAACCCGAAAACGGGGAAGCCCGGCAGGGACGGCGCGGGCGTCATTCTGGACCAGACGGCCCAGGCACTTGCCGATCTGCGCCTGCAGCTTGATGCGGCGGCGCGCGCGCGCGACACGGCGGGGTCGCCGCTTGCCGTGTACTCGCCCAGGTTCAACTCTGGCGCCTTCAAGGTCCCGTGGGAGCGAACCGCGTCGCTGATCGTCGATAAATTCGACGGCTGGGATGGCGGCTGGGTTGTTTTTGACCCGCCTTCTTGATGGCAACGGCCGCGCGGGCGGCGTCTCGAGCCGGGCAAAGTCGCGGGTTTGTGTCTTTTGTCGGGTCTGTGATCTTTGGTTAGAACACGCCATGTTTTGCAAACACTTTCCTTTTTTTGAGCTGGCGTACCTGAATAATCCATAGTGGCAGCCAGAAGGATGATCCTGATCCTCCCAGCCGTGGTTCCGAAATGGCGCCGTCCATCCCCAAGACCCCCAACCAGGGCCCGAATTGCCGGACCGGGGGCTGCCACAATCCTCCCTGGTGGTCCTTGTGTTTTGCTCCTAGAACTGAAGGGCCTTCGCGGACTTTCGTCGCCATTGGCGGGTTTTAGGCATGACTTTCCCCAACCCATCGACACCCATCTCCACATCTGGTGCAGCCTCGGAGCCTGCCCGTCCGAAGCCTGGCCTTTTCTCCGCACCCTCGATTGGGGGACACCCTGCCGAACCGCGGGATCGCACAAGCTTCTCCCTTGCACGTTATTTCCCCATTGTGTTCCTTACGCGGAATCGCGGGCCCAGACGTTCCATTGTTCGGCCCCTGAACCCGGCTGCGTGGGCACCTCCCCGCGCCACGCGAACAGGAACAGACCACGCTCGTGACTGCTGCCAGGGGCCACCGCTCCACGGATTCTTGTAGTCAAGTCTCACTTTAGCGCGTTGCAGCTAAATGGGGGTGGCACTGCTGCCCGTACGCCGGTGATGAGAAGGAGGAGGGATGGCCGCACCGGCGCCTCTCCCGCCGTGCCATTGCATCATGCGGGTGCCAGGCCCGAGTGAGCAGGGTGCGCCGGGCGGGACGGCTTCCACTCCCTCGGAGGAGCACCATTGTCTTGTATTAAAGCCTCGAGGAAGCCACCGACTACAAACTGAACCCGTTTTCCCCTTGTTGGTCCCTCAACCCCACACCACAGCCAACGAGCCGGCCGTTCAGACGACAGAAAAGCCTTCTCCCAGTTCCGCGCCCACGATGAGATCCTTCCTCGTGTTTGGCGCCCTCGCCGGCGCCGTCGTCGCCCAGCAGAGCGCGTGGCAGCAGTGTGGCGGTAACGGCCACACCGGGCCCACGACCTGCGTCTCGGGCTACACCTGCGTTGTGGTCAACGAATGGTACCACCAGTGCCAGCCCGGCTCGTCGAGCCCGGGTAACCCCGGCGGCGGCAATCCGGGTGGGGGCGACCCCGGCGAGGGCAACCCGGGAGGTGGCAACCCGGGGGGCGGCAACGGCAAGTTTACCTTCTTCGGCACCAACCAGGCCGGAGCCGAGTTCGGTGACAAGATCTTCCCGGGCCGGTGGGGCACCGAGTACATTTTCCCTGACACGTCGACTATCGATGTGAGTATAGCTATGGAAGACCTGGCTAGCCGTGGAGTCCTCTGACTATCGCAAGATGGCTTGCTAACAAAGTGCCGGATACCCGTCTTTAGAACCTCATCAGCCAGGGATACAACACCTTCCGCGTTTGCTTTTCGATGGAGCGCCTGGCCGAGACCAAGATGACCAATGCCTTCAACCCCGGCTACATCCGCAACCTGACGACGGTCGTCAACCATATCACGTCCAAGGGCTCGTACGCCGTGCTGGACCCGCACAACTACGGCCGCTACTACGGGAACATGTAAGATGGATGGCGCTGAAATAAGCCTAGGGCGAGTTGGAGACTGACATGGCGAAATCGCAGCATCACCGACACTTCAGCCTTCCGGACCTTCTGGGTCAACCTGGCCGGGCAGTTCAAGGACAACGCCAAGGTGGTGTTTGACACAAACAACGAGTAGGTGCCGCTAGCCGTGATGTCTTCAAAACGTCCCCCTGCCACTGCCACGAAGTAACACCAACCACCAAAACAGGTACAACACAATGTCGCAGGACCTGGTGCTGCAGCTCAACCAGGCCGCCATCAACGGCATCAGGGCATCGGGTGCGACGTCGCAGTACATCTTCGTCGAGGGCAACCAGTGGTCCGGAGCCTGGAGCTGGAACGTGACAAATGACAACATGAAGGCGCTCACGGACCCCAACAACAAGCTCGTGTACGAGATGCACCAGTACCTCGACTCGGATTCTTCGGGCACGTCAGAGGCCTGCGTCAGCACCCAGATCGGCGTGCAGCGCGTCGTGGGCGCCACGGCCTGGCTGCGCAAGAACGGCAAGGTCGGCATCATCGGCGAGTACGCTGGCGGTCCCAACGAAAACTGCCGCGCCGCCGTCAAGGGCATGCTCGACCACATGAAACAGAACTCGGACGTCTGGCTGGGCGCGCTGTGGTGGGCGGCCGGGCCGTGGTGGAACACCTACATGTACAACATGGAGCCGCCGAGCGGGAAGGGCTACCAGTACTACAACAGTCTGCTTAAGACGTACATCTAGTTGGTTGGCGCGGTTGGCGTCACGTAGGTATCGATGTCGATCGAGGAGTGTGGCGGGCGGAAGGGTCTCGTGGCATTATATTGCCGTGGTTGTTTTTCCCATTCCAGCTGTAGATATACAACATTCACATGGTACATATTTTTCACCGATCTGCATTGCATCACCGTTTAGCAAAGGGTTCGGCAGGTTCCTGTGCACAGTGCTCTCTCGTCGACGGGAACCTCAGATGGCAGTGCATGTCCGCGGAGAGTATGGTGGAGGCAAAGGGTAGTCGGCATCGATCGGAAGGGAGAGAAAAAAAAAATTAACAAGAAGGAAAAAAAAGACGAAGAACTTTCCGACTACGGGATTCGAACCCGCGTCCTCAGGAGTCCACGATATGGCTGAAAACCTGACATGCTAACCTCTGCACCAAATCGGACGGATGGAATTCGCCTTTGATTGGGGATGGGAAGGTGCCGACCGAAGTAGCATGATTTTTCATTGCGACGAATGGGACAAACAAAGGGATGGATGGATGGATGGATGGGAGCTTGGCTTGTTTGCACAAGTTCTTTCTCCCTTTGTTTGCTTTCGCTCTGTGCGCCCGCAGAATGCCGGGGGATATGCGCAGGCAAACACCGGACTCGGCCCAGGTTGACTCATCGCCCGCCAAGCCACTTGACAAACAGTCAAACGGCGAGGCGTAAAGGGACTAAACATTAAAAAAAAAAAAAAAAAAAAAAAAAAAAAAAAAAAAACTCACCGNNNAAAGGAAAAAAAAAAAAAAAAAAAAAAAAAAAAAAAAAAAAAAAGAATATCTCTACCTGGCCTCTACTCTGCCTCCTCCTCGACGGCCTCAAACCGAATGCTGGGGTCCAGTGACGTCAAGGTGTTCTTGAGCACCTGCTCGCACTGCAGCCGGTACGTGAGCGCGAGGGCCTGGTTCGCCGTCAGCGGCGCCGTCACCGCGGCGGTCTGCTCCGCCTCGGCCTCGGCCAGCGCCTCCCTGACGGCCGCGACCTCGTCGGGCTCCTCCTCCAGCAGACGCTCGTAGTCGGCGCCCAGCTTGCCGATGAGCAGCTCGCGCGCGCCCGAGACCAGCTCCTCGAATTCGGGAGGGGTAGGCTCCGAGAAGACGGCGGCCAGCGTTGCCGGCGCCGCCGTTGCGGGGTTGTGGTCGCTGCTGCGCAGATGAGAAGCGCAGAGCTCCCACAGCAACGAGTCCTCGACGTGGGAGAAGCCCGAGCTAATGCTTGGACGGGGCCCTGGTCCGTTGTGGACGAATTGCCGTTTGCGGCCGACGACGGAGCTCGGATGCGCCATGGATCTAAGAGAGATGAGAAAGTCGCGTGGGGCCTGCTTGGCCGTCTCGGCCGCCCCACCCGTGTCTGATCTGAGCCGCAGGTGCACGAAATCGTTGTGAAACGCCACCGTGGCGGGCAGTACAAAGTTGTAGGCCACAAGCAGCTCGCTGTTGGTCTTGGGGCCGTAGTTGTTGAACACCTGCCGGCCCGGCTCGGGTAGTTCGACCACGAGGCGGCACTGGCCCGGCGCCGACTCGGCATCCCAAACCACCTCGGCGAGCGGGTCGTGGTTCCCAATGTCGAACAGGGGCATCAGCACGGAAAAGTCGTCCATCTCACACCGCGCCTGGTCCTTCAGTCCTGCTGCTCCCGCTCCCGCCGCGTTCCCGTCCCAGATGGAAGCGGGCACGACGAGGCTGGGGCGGAAGCTGCGCGAGGTGAAGATGCAGTAGGCCCAGCGGTACCGCAGGGCCGTGTACTCGGCGTGATCCGGGTAGCCGGCGGCGGCAAGGGCGCGGCGGGCCTGGCGAGCCTCTGCGGCGGCGTTGCCGCGCATCACGCTGGCGGCGACGGCGGCGTTGCTGCCGGCCAGGAAGGCGGCCTCGTCATCGGGCCAGAAGGCGGGCAGGGCCCACGAGGCGAGGTGCTCAGGCTGAGGCAGCGTGGCGATATAGGCGTGCCAGTGCGAGGCCCGGCCCAGGAGGTACTGCTGGATCAGAAAACAGCGGCCGACCACGTGCGGCGGGACGGCCCGCACAAAGGCCTCAGGGAAGGCGGCCTCGTCTGCATGGCCTGGTGCTGGTCTTCCGTCGTGCTGCAGCGGCCTGCCGCCGACCACGGCGTTGAGGTAGGACAGGGTGGTGGACAGCGGGCAGCTCACAACGACATTCCCAGACTTGGCCGCCTGTGGCGGTGGCGACGGTTTGCGGGTAGAATTAAGGCTTGGTCCGGGGGTGGTGGCGACGGGCGGGTTGATGGGGTCTGGGGCGGAGCGCGGGGCGCAGTGACCGGATGACGCGGCGGCCTCCTTGACGCGCAGGGAAAACCCCGTCCGCTCGTCGCTGTAGACCTCGACGTCCGGGTGGAGGAAGCCGCCGTGTGACCTGTTCCATTGCACCAGCGCTGCGAATCGCTCCTCGTCGGCAGGCTTCATGGCATTGAGGCGCAGTTGGTTGTTGGCGGTGGGAAATTAGAGCAGACGCTGATGTCCAGACAAATTTCAGCTGTTCGTACGGGTGGGCCAATCAGGCGCCCGGCTGCCCCGCCAGGCAGCTTCCAGCGCCCCGCCCCTCATCTCACAGTGCTTGGCCGGGCGGTCGTTGGTGTTTGGTGTTGAACCTCTCGTACTTGGCTGGCCAAAACAAAAAAGGGCCCTCGGTGCTTCTTGATCCTTCCGCTTGCCGAGTCGGGTCGAGTTATTGGCCCGATTGTGTACCTATTTCATCACGCCATCAACATGGAGACGGGGAACTTAGCCCAAGTGAAACATAACCCGTTCGCCAACGGCAGGTTGCGGGGCCGTTTGTTTCCTCTATCGCGCATGGCCCCTGTTTCCTGTGGCTCCAGATCCCCAGCGTTCTAAATCTGACCGCCCCAATCTGGTGCAAAATGTTTCGGCTCGATTCGAACTTGGCAGGCGTTTCTACTCGAGCCAACAACCGCCAATACTCTTGCCGTCATCTTTTAGAGGTGCCAAGCAGCCAGAGGATTCGTGCTGCAGGGCCGACGTGACATTCAATCAGCCAAGGCTCTCGCTGGAGTGGTTGTTGGTTCGTGTTTCTGAGTGCCCAACTTGGGCCGCTCCCGCAAACAGCAACGTTTACATCCCGACATATCCGTGTGGCACGGCCCCCAGAGGATCGCACAAGGACAGCCAAGATCTGGGCTCGATGGGCCGTTCTTTTGCGCCTGGCTTGGCTTCAATGTTGTTGGTGCGCGACTCAGGCCGCAGAGCCGTCGTCAAGGGTGGCATGGTGGGCTGTGGAGGCCATTTCAAGAATTGAGCCATGTCAGCATGGGTCCAAAGGCCAGGGCACCGTTGTGCCCGTCGTCCTCGGCGAGAAACCTTCGCCTCCTGGCATGGCATGTCAACGTTCGTGCGGTAACATTGACAGCTATTTCTAGACCGGGACCCATCCTCGGTGGTTGTTTCCATGAATGGGACATGGCCACGGCCCAGACTCCAGATCACCAGTTCCAGACCCCCTTCCGTCGTGATTATAAGACGTCGTATCCTGCATTGCCAGATCCCATCATTTTCTCTCTCTATCCTCACATCGGTCCCCCCCAACTCTAGTATTTCCTTTTGTTCATCATTTCCTTCTGTTTTTCTTTTTGTTTCCCTTCCGTTTTCATATTACTCCTTCCCCAACCAAACCGCCATAATGACTCGCCAGGACACCTCTCCCTTCCGCAAGCTGGTCCTCGTGCCGCTGTGGCTGATCCGTGACCTCGTCATGACCATCAACATCGCCCTCCTGGCCCTCATCATCTTCGCCTTCGCCTATGCCGATCGCAAGAACAAGCACGACGAGATGGGCGGCGGGTGGAAGGAGCTGAGGAAGAGCGGCGTCACCGCGGGCACCGTCATTGCCGTCGCCGCCGTCAACATGACCATCATCATGCTGTGCCTGATCCTTGACCTCGTCTGCCTGGTCAAGCGTATCCGCCACACCTTGACGCCCAAGTTCTTCCTCGTTTCCAACTCTGTCCAGACCGTAAGTTCTTGCTGTCTCCAATTACTACGCAAACGACAATAAACTGACCCCCGCCCCGCAGATCATCTGGACTGTCCTCTTCGCCCTTTCCCTGGTGGGGACCCGGACTGCCGGCCCCATTGTCATCGCCGTCCTGATCTAGTAAGTTACCAATCACCCACTGCTTCTGCTCGCCACCCTTGGGGCCCGCAAGCAAAGTGCTGACCAATACGCCACCTTTCTCCAGCCTCACCTTCCTCGGCATGCTCATCTATGCCGTCGTTGTCTACCGCCGCGAGAAGAGGAACCCGACCATGAACCAGGAGAACAAGATGGACTTTGTGCACAACCCCCACCTGGGTTAAGCGTCCTGAGCATGTCGTTCGTTTCGTCACGCTCGGGAGTCTAGGGCGCAATAGGCGCCGGTGTTACGAATCTCCTCTCTTGTTTGTCTTGTGTGTTGGCGCGGGCCTGTGCCACTGGCCGCCACAGCCCAACCGTTTTGGCGTTATTATTACCCCGTTTTTAGCCGCCTTGCGAGGCACTACATAGGCGGGCTGCAGTCCAAGATGCACTCCTCGAAGAACATCGACTGCATTTAGGAGTAGAACACTGCTTTTTACACTCTTATGTTAAATTCTTTGTGATTTTGGTGCCTATATCTTGCGTGTTGATGGAGATCCGTGGGCAATATAGCCGCGGGCCCCAATTTAGGCCGGCTCACCGCGTCTCCGCCTTCATGCCCGCATCTCCTCATCCGGCCACGGCTTGACAGTCATCTCCTCATCCGGCCGCGGCTTGACAGTCTCTCTCCTGACGGACACCCGGCCGCTCGCCGTTATCCACGGGCCGAGTCGCCGGATGCGCCGGTCGAACTGGCGCATCCTTTTGATGGAGACCTGCACATGTTTGCTCTGGAAATCGGGGGCGTCGTCGCAGGCGATGACGCCTTCGACCTCGAAGTCCTGCATGTTTTTCATGAGGTCGGTCTCCCTCCCGTCCACGGTTGCCCTCACCTGCTCGCCGGCCTTGTAAAGCGTTGGCGCTGACATTTACGGTTTGGCGAGTTGATACGATAGTATGCCTTCGGTACAGGGACTGCTTGTATCCGCGCCGAAGCCGATGAACCCGGAGCCGAATGGGGAAGATTGTGTAGCGACCTATTTATTCCTGCTCTCGAGTGACGATTACCTCTTCGTATTTGCGCCATGCCGGTTTTGAAGCGAATTTGTATGCTGGGCTCCTGGGCTACGGAATCACTCCGTCCGAGAGTCACTCCTCGCCAAGCAGTCACGTCGGTGAAGCCGATTCCCATTAGGTCACTGTACCTGGCTGGAGCAGCCTGGTTTACCACCAAAGCTTCCGTCTTGAGGCCGAGGTTTCGGTCTCTTTCTCAATCTTTGTCCTGTCTAGTCTGTACATCAAGGTGTACGTGCGAGTCTGCCATCAGGGACCTCCAGCGCCAGGCAATGGGGTCACGCCGTGGAGGAAGCTGGTCAGGTTCGGATGGATTTTAATTGGCCTAGTCCCAACTTCTCTAATCTTCCATTATCTATCGCTCATCGGCCTCGGACTTGTTATCCTCTCTCCAACGGTGGCGGTGCCCGAATCACACAATCCGCGTGACCGGCCCCGAGTGACCGGGTCCGCAGACACCCTACCTCCGACTACATATTTTTGTGCAACCCTCCCAGGCAAGCCCCTCGTTTTCTTCCCCGCTTCCTCTCCCAGATCGCGACGCCCATTCCAGGAACGTCAAAGAGTCATCTCATCACCATGAAATGTTCCCCGCTCGGCTTGCTTCTGGGCACAGCCGCTGCCTTTCGCCTGAACCTCCCTGAGCCAGCATACATCCAGAAAACAGACGGGAGTCTCAGCAAGGAGAGCGGTGCCTACCCGCCATGTGGTGGCGGCGCCCTCCTGGGGCCTTTCTCCGACTACCCTCGCGCAGGATCTCCCCTCTCCGTAACCACGGACCTGAACGAATGCATTTGGGCCCTACGGGCCTTCCGCGTGGGCGAGAGCGACGAGGATCTGGCCACGCTCAAGTACATATGGCAGACCGGCGCCGGCTCCCTGTGCATCCCCTGGCTTCCGGACACTAGCAAGCTGCTAGGCTCCTTCCCCGATGGCGTCGAGTCCACCTTTTCCGTCTACCAGCTGTCCAAGGAGGGCCGCTACCAGTACCAATGCGCCATGGTGTATTTTAGGGAGGACTCGGCCCGGGGTGATGTTCCCGAGAGCTGCAGCAACTCGACCGGCGTCCAGGCCAGGTTCATCGAGTTTGACGAGATTGAGGACTTCCGCAACCCGTCCAACCATAGCTCTGCCTCTGCCACTACTTCCTCAATGACATCAACGAGTAGCTCCACGGCGTCGTCGACCAGCTCTAGCGAGTCGGCCACGACATCCCCGTCGTCTGTAAGCTCCACAGGATCGTCTACGGGCTCCACCGAGTCTTCTTCGGCAGTATCTACATCATCGTCGTCTATCTCTCCGCCGCCGATCACACTGACCTCCCTGGTGACCTCCATCGCCACAGCAGCCCCGCAGCCACCGCCATCGACAGCTGAAGCCCCGGCGATAGCAACCACAATGGTGACCTCGCCCTCGCGGCCGCCCTCCATCTCGGCAACCGCGCTTGCAGGCAGCGATGTAGGCGGCAGGGAGCAGGATCGGCAGAACTTCGTGATCGTCACTGTCCTCGCCTCCGTCTTTGGCACCATCCTGCTGATCTCGCTCTGCTGCTGCGGCTGCTGCTTTTTCCGCGGCGGCTGCGGCGACTGGTCGTATGCGCTAGCCTCTCGCGTCGGGCTAGAGCTACCCCGGACGACAACGAGGACGGCGCCCACGACCCGCGTGGCGGTCCCTGACGTCGAGCCGGGCCTCCCGTTCAACATCACCGTCAATAACAAGAACTAGTGACGGGATCGATCATCCGTCCCTCCGGCTTCCCTCTTTCTGATTAGTTCCGGTCTTTGCGTCGATATTCGAGTGGCGTGATTGGTTGGATTGCGCATTCAGCTGCAAAACGGATGCGCAACAGCCCAGCGTGGACGAGGTCTGAGCACTGACGCTGGGAAGGATGAGGCGAGGACGTTTGCTGCGATTGGTCGGACAGGGGAATCTGTCCCGGAAGCGCGGCTTGGAGCCGCAGAGGCTAGCCTCGAACGGACTGCCCACAGCCCAAGACGACACCCTATCTAATGCGGACATCCATGCTAGGGTCGAATTTCAGCTGTCGACATGCAGATGATCGTCATGGTGACATCCCGCCAAAGCCAAGACAGCTGAGACGCCCATGCCACGAAACGTTGACGGATCGGCAGCCACCCGAAAGGTCCAGCTCGTCCAAGGCGCGGCGTGGGAGAGGGGTAGAGACGACTATTGGAAAAGATTAGCCTCTTCTTGACAGCTTTGCTGCAGCCACAGCGCCTGGCCGGCTTCGGTCAGCTGGGCAGGGGCTTGCGTGAAGGGATAGACCCATGAGATCAGCAGCTTTACGTAACCCATCTGGGCAGTCACAGCATAGAATGGGCTCCTCCGCTCGTGGCCCCTGTTTGTACGGAACAGGGAATAGCATCAAAAACGACGCCTCATGGTCTGGGCTAGGCTTCAAAGCCCATTGGACATTAGCTGCATGTGTGAAATGGGAAAAGATGCACGAAAACTAGCAGGAAAGTGGCTGGCTTAAGTGCTCGCCCCGCGGTTAAGTGAGCAGGAATGGGAATGGTTGCGCGGAAACGGTAGGGAGTGGCTGGCTAGAGTCTGGCGCGTCTGGCAAGCAGTGCGTCAGAACCGTCAATCGTTGTCTAGACAGGTGTAGCGGCGCTGGGGAGGGAGCCCGAGTGTGAAGAACTAGGTCGCTATCACAATTCGGAACGACAGCAGGTCTTCTAAGACCGAAGGCTATATAATCAGCGGGCGTCCTCTTGGATTGGGGCGAGGATTTTCCCGTGGCATCACACACAATCACACAAGCTTTGTCCCCGAGTTTCCTTGGCCTTCTACCTCGCCTAACTCTTTTGTTCAACACTCCTGCTCCCTCCGTCTCCTATCTCCTGTCTGCCTGTCTGCAAGATGGCTCAAGCTGCAGTCTGGACACTCTCCACCGCCTCGGGCGAGGAGGGCATGCCCGTTCCCAGCCAGGACAACTACTCTCGTGAACATGGCGGCGAGGATCGCGGCGAGTCCATCATTGGCGTTGATGGCCGAATGCCCGTCTACCCGCAACTCTACCAGGACGGCGGCCCGTACCGATGTACGTACTAGATGAAGACCACCTCCCTCGATCATGCGCATGTACTAACCAACCAAAAAAAACTCGCCAGCTGTCGTCAAGATCCAGACTCGCTTCCGCAACGCGCGGACAGGAACCCCGGTGTGGATGATGGGCTCGGGCTGGCTGATCGAGCCTAACCTCGTCGTCACCGCCGGCCACGTCGCCTATGACTGGACTCAGAATTTCAAGGAGGCTCAAGAGATCAGGTGCTACATCGGCTACCGCGGCCGCGCCTCCATTCCCACGACTTCGGAAGACGAGGGCTCGGATGGAAAGCCCCCGGCTGTGCAGGGTCGGCTGGCGACCAAGGTGGTCACCACCGCTCAGTGGATCCAGAACAACAATGACCGAACCCGCACCAAGGACGTCGCCTTCCTCCAGCTTGACAAGCCCTTCAAAGGAAACCTGAACCTGTTCAAGTACACGAACACGACGCCGCCGTCGGCCAGCGGAGTCATCCTCGGCGTGGTGGGATACCCCGGCGACAAGAGCCTCGGCAGTGAGAGCGGCGCCGAGATGTACGAGCAGTTCGCGCCAACGGACTACAACATCGCGAGAAACAAGGACAACATGATTGAGTATCAGGTGTCCACCTTTGGTGGTGAGTACTACCCAGCCGACGCCGACCGAGACCGAAGTTTACAAGGCACTAATATCTCACTTCTTCCCGTTGTAGGCCAATCCGGCGCGCCCATCATCCGCCGCGAGGACGGCCTGGTCATCGGCACTCACTGCTACGGCGGCGGCGGCGGGGACGGCAACTCGGGCAACGCCATTGGAGGCACGTATGGCAACAACTACAGCGCCTTCATCGGCGTCTTCTCCATGCGAGTCGCCGCCGCCAAGAACGGCAAGGCCGTCCTGGTGCCGCTCGGCGAGACGACCGCCAACGGGACCGGCAAAAATCAGAGCCGTGGCAATGGCGGCAACGAGTCGCCGCAGGGCGCGGAGTGCATCCCCGCCCGCGACGGAGACACCGAAGGATTCCTCGACATCATCGGCGGTCTCATCGGTACCGCGCTGCCCATCGCCGGCTCTGTCATCGGAGGCCCCATCGGAGGCGCCATCGCCGGCGTGGCCAGTAGCGTCATCGGCGCGCTGACGGGCGCCGAGAGCATGGAGGACGACGACTCTGTCAGTAGCGCGGCTCCGGATCGAGCAGTTCTTGCCGAGGCCGCCCTCCAGACCATCCTGGCGCTTAAGGACGGCCCCGAGGTGGATCGGCTTCTCGACCACGTCAGGGAAATCTGCAAAGACGGCGTCCCGAACCTCGATGGGATCGCGAACAAGCTGCGTCCTGTCCTCACCAAGCACGTGGCCCAGATGACCGTCCAGGCCATGAACCGGAACGAGACCGTCCTGCACCCGCCGACCGAGGCGGCGGTCGACGACCCCGTCCGGCGGCCCCTGAAGGAACACCGTACAGAGTCCGAGCTAAGCAGCGACTACAAGGGCAAGGACCTCTACGAGTGCCTCATGACGCCCACGATCCCCGCCCCGGGCGAGGAGGGCTTCCTCGACCACCTCGGCCCGCTCATCTCCAAGGCCCTGCGGGCCGCGAAGCCCATCGCTTCCCAGGTGGCCAAGAAAGCCGTCGAAAAGTATGGGCCGCAGGTCATCGCCGCCATCACCGGCACGCTCGGGGGTGCCGAGTCTTCCATGGACGACCAAGACATGCTCAACGACGGTGCCGTGCACATCCTGCTCGGCCGCGCCTACGTCGCCGACGCGTCCCTACAGGCCCTATCGTCGCTCAGCAAGTCGGATCTGCAAAAGCTCAAGCTCAGCCCCGAAGTCGCGCGCGAGCACGGCCTGCATGAGGAGGGCGTGATCGACTTCCTCAAGACGGCGGCCCAGACGCTCGGCCCGCTCGCCCTCCAAGCCGGAAAGGCCATTGCGCCCATCGCGCTCGACTGCTTCAAGAACGCTATCGCGGGCGAGTCGGCTGCCGTCAACGACAACAACAGCTGCAGCAGCAGCAGCAACAGACACCTCTCGGTGCGCGACAGGCTGAGCAACAACGCTCGCAAGAGGTCCATGCCCAGGCTCAACGACGCCTTCAAAGTAAGCGGCCCCGGATTATTCCTATGTGAACAGCTGGAAGAGTACGACGACGGCGAGGAGGAGAAGGTTGAGGAGCAGCCTAGCTACCGGATGATGCGGAGAAGGTCCATTGACGACAACCCGGATGGCCTCGTCCCGTCGTGCTCTCCCCCGCCCCTGCCGAGGTATTGAGGTTGGCTGCTAATGACGGTTTGCGTGGTGGATAGGCGGCTGCTTAAATGGACAACAAGCTATGACCTGGGCAGAAGGGAAAAAGACTTGTGCACTTTGGAGCATCATTCAGTTCCCTTTCGTTCTCCAGCCCTTGCAGCAGCCCCGCCAGCATCTCTCGCACTCTACCATCACACTGGGCAGCTCTTCCGTCAGCGGCTGGCTTGCGCAGTTGCCGCGGGGAAAGCGAGGGTGCAAATCCCCTGTACTGTCTGAGAGGACCCCACAAGCACAGCCCCTGGGTACTTTATATTTTTAATTCGTTATTTCCCCTGAGCTGTGACCGCCAGTGACGGTATTCACCAACAGCGACCAGCTTTTGTCACTTCATAATAGGTGGACTAATAGCACTCTCGAGACGACTCGGCTGAAAAACAATAATTCGTGTGGTCGACAAAACATCGTCCCCGTGATCCGTCTGGCGAAGGCTGAACTCCTAAAAATGGCGTGCATGTCCATTAGATCGTGATGGTGCGAGGCCCGTCCAACCCTCGCCAAAGCACCCCATGCTTGCTGTGCGGCCAAAACCTTCTTTGATCGCGTCTCCGCCGTAGCGGGCCCCGGTGCGACCACGGGCTGGGGAGGGATGACCTTGGCATTAATAATGATCGTGTGAAGGCATTCTGATTGGCGGTGTTTTTATGCGGGGAAATACATTGGATTACCAGCCGCTGCAGTGTCGATCTGTGGGTTGCATACATGTACCTAGGGCTGATTCGTATTGTTGGCTTGGCAGGGCCCGTCTCGTATGCGCGGTGAGTTAGCCGGATGGCTGTTGTTGGAATTGCTGGTTTGTTGCTGGGAGAACTGTTGCTAGGAGCACTGACTAGTAGTGACTGGGTTCCTATATAGCTCACCTCTTCCCTCTGCTCATCTTCGTTCGTTCGATGATGCTAACCATCCGCCAGCTCAGGACATATACATCAGGCACTTGCCCTCCCCTGGCCGTGCTACGCTCACCATGGTTCGCGTGACGACCTCGGCGCTCCTCCAGACGGCGGTGGCAGCGGCCTGCACCATCCCAACCGTGCCGCCTCCTGCCAACATCACCCAGGGGTTCGCGGTCAGGGTGCAGAACCCCAAGTTTCCCGAGGTGCACAACCGGCTCATGAACCTCTGGTCCGCCGGCGGGGGCGACCAGCACCTGTACCTCGCCCCGGCCGGCGATCGGGCGAGCGATCTGACGCTCGTCAACGGCGTCCTGACTAAGGCGACCGTCACCCCTGTCATCCGTGCCGTGATCAACGGCGAGGTGAGTAACCCCGCGCGCCCCCATCCCTGTGAGGCCGAACAGGAGGTTAACAGACGATGAAAAAGTACGAGCTGGCGGACAACACGACCAAGATGTTCATGACGGAGCGCGGGGACCCGAGGGCCGTGTACGACGTCGTCTACGGCTGCAACCCAGACACGGACGAGGTCCAGACCGAGCTGGCCTTTAGGGCGCGCGGGTCCCTGCCCGGCGGCCACATCTGCGTCCGGACGGCGTCTGGCGAGCGACACGAGTTCCGGTACTCGCCTCCCGGGAACACGGGTAAGCTTTTCTCTGCCGCCCGCCCGCTCGTCTGATGAAACTGGGGAATGGGGTTTGAACTGACCTGTATGTTGCACAAAACAGCCTGGACCCCTGCGAGGCCGTGTATGGAGGTCAAGCTTGTTGTCGTCCCTTCTTTGTGAGGGTGGGCTTCGGATGGAAGAAACACGGGATGAGGGATTCAACATTTGGTTGAGCCTACGGGGCAGCGTTCTTTAATCGGGGCGGCCGGTCTTTAATTGAAGCAAAAGTTGTCACTATCCCACACAGTCGTGTTAGCCCGGTAATGCCATACCTGGATGCCATCATCACGGTCGAGCGCGTTTCATAGGATGCGGTGTGACTATCTCGACAGTGAGTCGGCAAGTTGGTGCTCGCGTGGTCACCGCAGCCCACATCACGGTCAAGGGACAACGGGTGCCGCCAAAGTGGCGGTGTCTCAACCATGCCCCTTATAAACACGGAAAAATGGCACCATCTAGAGCGATCTACTCGGTATGCACTCCAAGATATCAACGTGTTCAAGCGCTCCAAAAGGAAAAACCAAAGGCCAGCAAGTCGTCCACCATGTCCGAGACTTCCAAGTCCGCCTCCGGCTCAAGCACCGGCACGTACTCGTCGTCGGCGGGCTCGAGCACGGCCAGCGGCGGCAGCAACGTGTCTGGCAACGGCGGCTCGACGGGCGATCTGATCCAGTGCGCACACTGCAAAGTGTGGACCGGCACCAAGGTTGGCCACAACTGCCAGCCCAACGACCCCGACAAGGGCAAGGTGGGTTGCTGGCGCTGGTGCTGATGTGGGTAGATGTCACTTGTATGCGGAGCTAATACTGCTGCCCAGTATGCCTAAGACTGCCGCTGTAGATGCGATGCTTTACACAAAGGGGTGGCTCCCAAGTCTGGCAAGCATAAATTAAGTTGGTTGTGGGTTGGAGTTGCTATGCGGGGCTGGGAGACGGGGGGACCATGTCTTCCGAATGGAGGAGGAGACACACATGCATTATTACAAGAATATACCCACTAGTCTGTCTCCCCCTTATGTACCCGTAACAGCTATGACGTTACCAAGCTCGTCGTGACAGCATTCCCACTAACAACCCCATTATTCCCCACCGCCCTTGTCGCGCTCTTGAGGAAGTAGTTCCCGCCGTTGGCGGCCAAGCCGCGCATGCGCGTCTGGAACACGACCAGGCGGCAGCGCAGACCCCCGGACGCCGCGGCGGAGCCCGCGTTCACGCTCGCGCACGAATCGAGGCAGTCGTCGAGCGAGTAGACCCAGTGCGCGACGATGACGGACAGCTCGCCCGCGGCCTCGCGCCCGGCGCCCCGCGAGTCGCGCCCGCACTCGAGCGAGAAGCGCGCGTCGCCGAACGCGCTGACCGTCGCCTTGTCCAGCCGTAGGCAGTCGAGGGGCAGCTGCTCGACCTCGCGCGGCGGCGTGGCGCGGTACGGCGAGGAGGCTGCTGTTGCTGTCGAAGAGCTGGTGCCGGTTGAGGTTGGCGGTGGTGGTTGGGACCTGCTGTTTGATGTTGTTGTGGAGGCTGGATCTGGTGGCCAGGTTGCTGGGAAAAGAGCACTGCTGCTGCTGCTGTGTAGATTGTCTCTCTGTAAACAACAAATACTCTTCCTTACCGCGGAAGGACGCACGGAAGTCTTTCTGGTGGGGAGAGGAGGACAATGGCCATCATCCCCTGACGACTGTGCCTGGGAACGGTTTTCATCTTTTAAGAGGAATGAATAGAAGGACCAAATGGCCGCCTTAGCCGCCCATATTTTGCGGAAGGATCCGCTCTGCAAGCCAAGACATCCCACATTAGGGCTCGACCTGGCGGAGGACCTACGAGCCATCCATCCCTTGGGGGTCGATCGCGGATAGAACTGGATACCCGGGCATTTGATCCGATGCTAGGACGCGATGCCAGCTGGATCGAGGCCGCTGGCTGCCGGTGCCGGTGGTTGTTTTTTTTCCCCTTGCCACTGGATTCCGCGTCAAAGCGTGATGGAAAAAATTGAGCACGATAGCCAAAGACTTGCAGAGATCTAGGCGTGAGATCGTGGAGGCTCCAAGCCCGGCACATGATAGATTAAGGCCGCAGCCATTTTTCGCTGCCGATGGAAACCTTGGCAGGTCAGCAAAATCGGACCTGGTGGACAGAAGCAGATCGGACTTGGACAGTTATGGGTAGAGATGTTTCCTCTTTTGGACTTGATATAATTTCAGATGCCGGCGCCCGACTTGGCACGAAACGAGGTAGGTAGGTAGGCTGAAGTGGGTACGAGACGTCCCGCCGATAGACGACGGAGGAACTGGACGACACTGCTGGAGCCCCTGTGTAGCGCTGTGCGCCCGAAGTGACACCGCTGTATGCATGGGCGTGCCGAGGAGCCAATGGATGGGCTTTGTAACAGTAATAGACACCACCGGAGAGCAGTTGTCAAGCATGGAGCTGATCCGAGTGCCCGAAGGCGCAATGCGCGTAGGATATATAAAGCAAGCCGCCGGAGCAGCTTTGCCGACGGGCTATGTACAGAGTCTCTGATCCCAGCCGAGATGCGCGATCCAACACATGTAACGCCCCGATGCTATGCAAAATGACCACCTCTGCAAGAAATAGAGAACAAAAAAAAGCAAATCGCAAAAAAGCGCAGAGAACATAACCTAAAAAAAAAAAAAAAAAAAAAAAAAAAAANGGGCTTCCTCGGCGCCGACAAAGAAGGGGGTATCAGAGAATCGAAAGACTTTTCAAGTAAAGCCGAAGCAAGCTAAAGCCTCTGGCTGCGAGAAGTGAAAGACACGACGCAGCCGCGTGATGCCAAAAAGAAAACAAAAAGATGAAAGACATGTTACGACGTGAAGGCGGCGACATACTTGACGTCCATGGCGCTCTGGGGCCCGCCGACGGTCTTGGCGTTGGGGGTGACGACGCCCTTGCCGGCCTTTGCGTTGGGGAACTCGCCGCCGACGGCGACGTTGAGCAGGATCATCTTGGGGGTGCTGGTCAGGGGCGCCCAGGCCTTGGCGTCGCCGACCTGCTGACCCGTCAGGGTGAAGGTGGGCTTGCCGTCGACGGACCAGACGAGCTTCTCGGCCTTCCAGTCCTTGCTGGTGCGGTCGACGTCGATGGCGAACTTGGTCCACTTGCCGCGCGTGTAGGGGGCGCCGGAGCCCTTGCCGTTCTTCTCGTCGCAGGGGCCGCCATTAACAACACCGCAGTGGGCCGTGTGGAAGACCTGGGGCGAGCCGTTGGAGACCTCGAGCACGTCGAGCTCGCCGATGGCGGGCCACGACGTCACGTTGTCGCGGAAGGCCGAGCCCATGGACCAGAAGGCGGGCCAGATGCCCATCTGGGTGGACGGGTCCGAGGCCGGGATCTTGATGGAGGCCTCGATGCGCAGCTTCTTTCCCGGCGGACAGGTGAAGTCCTGCGACGCTGTCGTCTCGATGCGGGCCGACGTCCACTTCTCGCCCTTCTTGACGGGCGTGATGCGCAGGGCGCCGTTGACGATGGCGATGTTCTCCTTGTCGGCCGTGTAGTGCTGGATCTCGCCCGTGCCCCAGTTGGTGGCGCCTCCCGGGTAGCCGATGCCGAGGTCGTACGTCCATTTGGCCTTGCTGGGCTGGCTGCCGGCCTTGGCCTTGGAGAAGTCGTCCAGGAAGACGACCTTGGTGAAGCCCGCCGGAGGCTTGATGCTGCCGCCGGTCGCGGGCACGGCGGCTTCAGCCTCCGCGGCGGTGGGGTGGTTCTGAGCCCTGCCGGCCGGGACCGGGTTGCACAGGCCGGCGCCGATGGCGAGGGAGGAGACGAGGAAGCTCTTGAAGGCAGACATTTTCGAGTGTGGGGTTTTTTTGGGTTTTTTTTTGTTTTATATAAAATGGAAAATGTTCTCGCAAAAAAACAGAGAGTGAAGGGATGAGGTGGTCCGAAGAAAGAAGAAAGAAAAGGACAAAAAGGAAAAGAAGACTGAAGGAGATAAGGAGACTGAAGGAGAAGAAGGAGAGTGTTGTCCTGATGGATGAGGATGGAGAGGAAGGGGCAAGAATGCGACTCTGGATGTCGACATCGTCACATTTAAATAAATTGCAGGACGGTGCAAACGCCAAGACGGCCCCAATGTGGCATCCGGCTTGCCCTTGAGGTAGGAGTGTTAGTTCGGCACCGCGACCTTGTCGAACGTGGCTGTCCAACAGCCCGACCCTTGGTTTAGCGGGCGCGGACAGGGGTGCAAGGCTGTCATTGGAGCCTCAATGTTGAAGCATGGTGAATTAAAAAAAAAAAAAAAAAAAAAAAGACGTTTCAAACGATTAGCTTCCCTTCCTGGACTGGACTCGTTCGTCTGTTGCTTGGCTTTGATCGCTAAAACGAGGCCGTCCGCCATCCGATCTCATCTTTGACCCGCCCCTTTTCCTGCCTTGATGCCCGTCGCCATGCCCCGTTCGGTCCCCGGCGAAGTGCCGGCGCGGTCAGGATTTACTTTCTCTCTGCTTAAATCGTGGCTCCAGAAATCTGCCCGCCAAGGGCCTGGCGCGCTTGAGGGAGGACCTTCGTTTCCTGACTCGGCTGCCGGTGCCCACAGGGTCGCGGTCTATATTGGGAAATATCATGCGCCGAGACTTGCCCGGTCTGGATACCTAGGTACCTCGGTGTAATCAGCGGTGGATTCAGCATATCATGGGTGTCCTCACCCATGCACGCCTCAAGATCGATCGGCCTGCCGCTTTGTTCCTAGCTGCATTCGGGTTCCTGCTCCGGGCGGCCGTGCTTTGGCGTCCGTCTCCTGATTTATGCTTGAAACCGTTTTTCCCAGACGGATCTCGTTTCGAGGAATCATTATCGATGGCCAAGAGAGCCAAGGCCCTCCTGCGGCTGTTTCGTGCGTTTTTGTCTATTCGTGGGCAGCAAGCGTCAAGAAGCCCAGGCATTTTTCGCTTTCCTTAGGTAATACGTTCACGGCACGGCAAGATTGAAGGCATCGTGCTTTCCCCACCGCCACCGAGAGAGGGGACCTGGGAAGCGGCCCGGAGGTTCGCGGCTCGGAAAGTTACTAGGCAGCACTGGCCACATCCTCTTACCCAGCACCAATGCGCCCTTCGCCCACGACAAAAAAAAAAACAAAAAAAAAAACGCATCTTTCGACTTTTAAATTTCACATACCCAAAAACGGAAGGCATATTATGGTACTAGCCCTAAAATAGTATGGTGCTCGTTTTTCGAATGCAAAGGGGTGCTTTTACGACTTTTTTTTATTCACAATTGTTCATAAATTGCAGGCTCGTTTTTTTTTTTGTCGTGGGCGAGCGTCCGGAGGAATCCAGGCCCGCCGATCAAAAATCGTCCGTCTCGGCCGCCGATGCTCCCATTGGGTGCTTTAAGTTTGCTTGTACCGGGCTTTTTGTCCGTCGATATTTTTGAGTACGCTTGGTTGATCCCACGGTTTCGGGACAGGTCACCAGCTCCCATGGACGTTTGAAGCGTTCCTTGCAATCAATTTGATGCTAGAGGCCCTGAGCGAACAAACCGTTTGCAGGGGACTTTTGGAGGAGAAACACTGGGGCCCTGCTGGAAGGAACCCTAGGAGAACCCCTGTACTGGGGGCATTGATTCCAGGGGATGCCCCGTGGAGCCCAGTGGCCTGTGCGGCAGCTTCTTGACTCGCTGTCAAGTGGTCTCAATGCTGCGCCGCCAAAGCGCGTGGGGTCTGGTCTGGTTGGACATCACGCATTCGCGGACCTTTTTGCTCTTGGCGCCGAGATACTGTAGCCTCGCGGACTATCATTGAACCGCGGTACCTAGACTGCTTGGTTTGACAATGTCCCATCCTCACTTTCCATCGCGGCCGACTGACTGCCCCGTCCTGGCCGGCTTCGGCAACGGCTGTCCTGTTTCTTCCGCATCTCGTGATGTCGGGGAAAAATTGACAGGACGATGATGGCGATGGGTGTCATCCTCCCTCGGCGGCTTACGACGACATGGGCCCGAAATGTCCCTTATTGTGGCAATTGTCGAGGCAGACACCTGCCACCGAAGGACGTCCTGTCAGGCGACTTCTGTTCACACACGCGACGCTAGGAATAGGAAGGCCAGGGCCGGAAATAACATACCGCATGGAGCAAAAAAGGTCAGCCACCCCAGCACGATGCAGTCTTTTTTGCAGAACCTCCAATGGGTGAAGCACTCCTTCAGTGTCGGCTTCGCCCACGCCTTGGTGGGGCCGACCATGTCGGTCCCGGTGGCCGTGGTTGCTGGCGTGGTCTTGGTGGCGACGACGGTGCGGAAGGAGCTGTTGCCGGCCCGCACGGTTGATGTCACCTCGAACACGTACGGCGCCGTCGTGAAGGGCTTCGAGTCCGCGCGGCTCATGGTGGCGATGCCGCCCGTCGGGCGCGCTGCTGCCTTGTCCTGAGGAGGGCCTGCCGCTAGAGGCTGCCTTTGGAGGACGCTGTGGTTGCCTGCCGCCGGGCCTGTCGATGTTCTTATGGTGCTTGCTTCTGCCGGCCGGGCGCGGAATTCGGCATGGTCAGGCAGGCTGGCGGTCGCGCCGGCGATAGCAGCGAGAATGAGGAATGGCTTCATTGTGTCGTTGATTAGTTGTCACGCATCGGTGAGGCTAGCATCTGTGCAGAGGACTGGACCAAGCATGGAGAAGTTATGCAGGGAATGATGGGTGCCCGGATTCTTCAAAGTCCGTATTAGTGGCTTGAAGTGTCATTGCTTTGAGAGTTGAAAGCTTTTCGCAGTGCTTACCACGGCTTCTCTGTGGCGTTCGGGAGGGAAGTATACTGGTTTCGACGTGATCAGTGATGCGTGCAAACTTTGCCCACAAGGGACCTTCTTCGAATTAAAGGATGAGAGGCAGAGGCAGTAAAGATAATGCTGCTTGTTGAAAAGGTCGTGGATGCAGCCGGCCCTACAGTCAGGCCAGATACTCAATCTTGAACACCCAGCAGATATCCTCCTTGGCGAGCAACTCTTCAGCAACCTTAATACTCAGCGATTTCCCGCTTTCGTCGCCGTCTACCCTGAAGTCAAGCTTCTCCCCACCCTCGACTCCGAGCAGACTGACACCATCCCCAGCAAGCACCGGCACCGCAGCCGGGATCCGCACAAACCCGTCCGCGCCCGGCCGCGGCCTCTCGAGAAAAAAGACGTAAAAGGCGTCCTTCCCATGCGTGAACCTTACATCGGGCGCGTCCTCCTCCACAACCTGGCTCTGCACGAACCAGTACGTCGTGTTGTACACGGCCTCGCCGTGCCTCCTGATCCACCTCCCGGCCTCGCGCAGGTTCTCGGCGGCACGAGGCACGATGGTGCCGTCGGCGCGGGGGCCGATGTTGAGCAGGAAGTTGCCGTTCTTGCTGACGATGTCGACGAGGGTGCGCACGATGGCCGTGGCGTTCATGTACTCGTCGTCGCGCGTGGCGCGGTTGTAGCCGTAGCTGTACGGGTCCATGCCCCGGTTGCTCTCCCACTTGCGGCGCTGGGCCGACGAGAAAGTCTGGTACTCGGGAGTGTCGAAGTCGGCGGCGCGCGCGAGCCCGCACCGGCTGTTGATGGCCACTTGCCGGTTGGCCGCGCGCGCGGCGTTCCACCAGCGCGCCGCGAAGTCGGCCGTCCCGTTGGCCGCGCCGCAGTCGCACCACATGATGTCGGCGCCGTAGCCGTGCGCGAGGATGTCCATCTGCGCCACCATGACGTCGGCGACGAAATCCGACACGGGCACGTGGCCCGTGTAGGGCTCCAGGGCGCCCGTGTATGGGTTCCGCGCCGGGCCGCCGGGCCAGGACACGGTCGAGGGCACGAGCGTCTTGTTGAACTGGTCGAAGCCGTAGCGTGCGAAATCCGGGTTGAACCACTCCGGGAGCGAAAAGTAGGCTCCCCGCTTCATGTCCGGGTGGTGCTCGGCCGCGGCGCTGAAGAGCTCGCCCAGCAGGTCCCGCCGCGGCCCGTGGTGGATCGAGGACCGGTTGCTGGTCCCGCCCGCGTCGAAGATGGCGAAGCCGTCGTGGTGCTTGCTCGTGAGCACAAAGTACTTTGCGCCCGCGTCCGCCACGAGGTCCACGATGGCCTTGGCGTCGAACTTCTCGGCCGTGAAGTCGGGGAACGTGTCGTCGTAGGCCCAGTCCTCGCCGAACGTGTCCCGCCGGTAGCCGTAAAAGTTGGACCGGTCGCCCTGAGGGTGGTTCGTCGAGTACCACCAGAACCACTCGGCGTACGACTCGTAGGGCGACGAGTTGCCCCATCCGGTGACGGCGTAGGGACCCCAGTGCAGGAAGATGCCGTACTTGGACTCGTCGAACCACTCTGGCGCCTCGTGCTTCTCCAAGCTCGACAAGTCGGACGTCCACTCGACCAACCCCACTTCGAGGCCGCTGAAAGTGCTCGAGATCGTCCCGTTTTGGCCGCTAGCGACGAGCACCTTTACATCCGTCCTTGTCGCCCCGGCGGTGCTCGACAGCCTGTCGATTCCCACAGTAGCCATGATTTGATCGCCGGGGCAGAGTCGCTTGATGACGCCCGGGCGGGTGGTCGCGAAGCCGTCGCCCTCAAGCGTGATTGACAGCCCCTTCCCGACAACGCACTCAGACCCAGCATTGTTGACGGTAACCTCGGCAATCTGCGTGCCATTCCCGAACCACTTTTGCGTGGGCCGCACACTTTGCACACTCAGGGCAGAGCCCTTATAGACGGAGATGGCGAACACGTGCAGTCTGCTCTCGCTGGTATTTGTTGTTGACGGCAGAGTGATGGACGCGAGACGCTTGCCCGGGCTGAGGGACGCCGTGCGCTCAAAAATGTGGGACGTGTTGTAATTGATACCGTCGGCAGTGAACCGGCTGGGGAACACGATCTCGCCCCGATTTATCGTCAGAAGGTTGAACCACGAAAGCGTGCGCAGCTCATACAGCGACGTGCTACCGTCCGAGTACTCAAAAGTGACGTTCTTGGACACGCTAGCGAGCTCAAGATCTCCAGCGACGAGAAAAGAGACGGAAAACGAGGGCGAGTCCACCGGCACGTCGATCTTCTGTCCTGCGCAGATGACATTGTCATTGGCCCCAGGACCGGTGTAGCCTGGGAACGAGTACTCGATCCCGGTCTGCTGCGAGATGTACGTCTTGCCGTCGAATCCCGGATCTGGATACGATTGGTTCAGCGCGTCAAAGGCGGCCTCGCCAGGAGATTTACCGAACGCCTTGTTGTTGAAGAGCCCGGCGAGGTCTAGTAGGGTGGATTTGGCGGACACGCCGGCAGTAGCCGAGACATACAGGGCGGCAGCCCTCAGCCCAATCCAATCAGGGCGCATATTGCAGCGGTTGATATCGCTATTATATCACCTGGCAGCACGACTTCGGAGTGAGCCTGATCACAGGTGCCTAGGAGAGAGCTGGGCGAGGGACATTTTGATCGCCAGCCACCCATCATATATCTCACCCTCAATCTCGAGGTTGCGGTAGCAACAGTCATGCGGGTCCTCTGCTGCTCGCTGCCTTGGGCGATGCGGGACCACGCAAAGTTTCCCCGACCGGCTCCGCCGGTGGCAGTCTGGAGCGGGGAAGCTGTCGTGAGGGGTTTCGGGGTCCAAGTCTGGGCAACCGTCCCGATCTGTCCCAGGATTCTGTCAACAGTTCCAAGTCTTCACTGGCCTGAGCAGCCTTATACTTCTCCCCGCCAACATCTCGAACGGCTGGTATATCCGGGGGCGCGTCCCGTTCAGAAATTCGGGCCAAAGATTGGATGTCTTGACGGGAAACAGACGACCCAGAGGTATACGACTCGCAGAATCGAGGTACGGTCACATCGCCCGGGATTTACGGACACGATTTAGACCCCAAGTCGCGGCAAACATGCGGCAGGCAAGCGTTGGCTTTTTGCTTGGCGACTAGGACTCGCGCCGTGAAGGGTCCTCGCGACATCACGGCATCGCATTCCTCAGCGTGAGGCATTGCGACAGCTCACGCCGCGGATGCCAATCAGGGAGGACCGCGTCGAGTGTCATCAATAAGACCTTTAGGTACGTAGAGGACGACGTGCGCATGTTGCTGCCTGGCCGCGTTTACAGCAAACGGTATAGCAGGTAGCACGAGTACCGACCCACCCAGCCCGGGACGATTTGTGCTGGAGAGATCAGCGTCAAGAGCTCTGCCAGGCCGGCCTCGCACTCGTCCGGCGCGTCGGCAGCCAAGTAACTCCTCTCCAGACTTACCACCAGATGCCGACCTGGAGCCACGTCGTCACTCCACTCCCTGCTACGTCGGGACGGGATTCGCGTTCCCATCGAACCTTGAACAGCAGGACTTGACTAGACATGGTCCCAATGACGAGCATGCGGCCCTGCACGCGCCAGGAGTAGGGCTCTCCGGTGGGGCGAAAGCCTCGAGGGATGTGTATGAGGTCGCGGCCACTCCAGGCAATGGCTTTGTTGAGCATGCCAATTGGAGGCCAGCCTGGTGGAAGCTTCTGGTCCAGACGAAAGGTTGGCGTCAGGGGTATCGCATCGGATCCGGAAAGGCCCCAGACAAAGGCGGCCTTGTCAATTGATGCCGTCACCCAGAAGACGGCCGTTGGGAGAGAACATCATGGACAGGACTTCAGACGTGTGCGACCGGTCGGCTTGCCGGAGCCAGGTGCCCGTGCGGCCGCGCCAAAGGAAGACGACGCCATCACATGAGGCCGAAGCAGTGTTGCTGCCGTCTGGAGAGATGGCAACGCAGCTTGCCGGACCGCCATGCCCCCATCGTGGGCTTCCGCCGTCTCTTCTGGCCATTCGACCGCGCCCCCGACTTTTCCCACCGTATTATCGTCCCATATGCGTAAACTCCGGAACCCGCACGCGCACGCCACCAGTCTGCTGTGCGGAGCAAAGGCGGTCGTCAAAACCGACGATTTGTGGAAAAGAACAAGATGCGGACGAGTCCAGGTTCCGCGCGTCCCCAGCTCCCCAGCGATTTCCGTTTCCATATGGCGGCTGTGTCGTCGCTTGATCCGGCGGCTATATAGTGCCGTCGGAAGAGAACGAGACCGAGTTGACATAGTCCGTGTGATGATCCAGGACTCCCACGGTCGGGTGTGCCTCAAGCTCCCGGATGCGCGCTATTCTGTCGTCCGAAAAGGACACTAGAAATCTCGAATCGGGCGAAAAGTCAAGCCCGCCTATAATTGTAGAGTACACGAGCTGCTTGGGACTTGGTATTCCCTCTGTGGGCTCTTCCTATTGGGCCGGGAACCCCTCCTCTTGTGACTCATCTCGTTTATTTTCAGGCTTTGGGAGCGCGTAACTGGCCTCGAGAGGGCTGACAGCCGGGATAGTTATCTGCGCTCCTGATGTAAAAGCGAGTAGCCTCCTAGAGCGCGATGAGGGCACCAAGCGACGGGCTCCGCGAAGGTGTGAGCGGCCCCAGACTTTCAGTCCAGGAGAAGAGCCTAAACAAGCCAATGTACCAGCCCATCTTGGACGTGACGGACATGATTGGCGAGGTGACGGCGACGAGCTGAGCGCCGACCATCTCTGGCAACGACTGCGATAACATCTGTAAAGAAAAGCCGGCAAAACGAGCTTCCTGATTCAGGCGGGGGAGATTGAGAGGAGATTCTTGGACAGATCTCAATTGTGATAAAGATGATCTCCTATACGATGGACGCGTACGGCTGCTTCTGGGTCGCCGCACGCATCCCCCAGCCGAAAGATTGAAGGCTGGCGGCGGCGCTAGAGCTTTTGGTGGTGTCCGTTCCGCCGGCCCGGGCGTCCGTGAGCGTGATGTCGGCGACCTGACCAAAAGAGCCCTCCGCCAAGCGGCGGATGATAGGGGCATGAGCTACCGGGGGCTTCAGAGGCCTGGCTCGAGAGTGCGACCGCGTTCGGCTTTTGACTCCAGACAGCCGAAAAGTGCCTGGTTGTATAATCGAAGGAGGTCAGGTTTGGTCTCCCATCCGCGGAAAAGGCGATCAAGCGGGCTGGGGAAGAGCGCGTCGACGTTATGTCAATGAGCTTCGTCATCGGCGAAGATACGCAACAGATGGAGGACCAGATCCGGGCAGCGGCAGATGCCGGCATTGTCATGACGTGCATCGTACAAGATGAGGGTTCCAGGATCGCCGAAGCCTACCCCATACACCACAAGGGGCCAACCAGTGGCAACTTCCTGGTGCTGGCCGCGTGCGACAGGCAGGGGAGGCTCCTGCGGGAACAAGGTGCCCGTCGGCGCCGTCCCCTTTATCAAGGGCGAAGATGTCATCACAAGATCCATGGCCACGGCTCTCACCGCGGGCCTCTGCTCGCTGATATCACTTGCGACCGTCTGGCGCATCCGGGCAGGACCTACATCAATCACCCTCTCCTGAACCCCACGTGCCAGTTGCAAAGAGACCGAAAGGAGAAGCCCGCCCGTATGGATGTAGTGAAGGAGCATTTGAACTACATGCAGAACAGTAAGCACGTCGACCTTGATAAGTTTGGTGAAACCCTCGGCTTGGGCGACGGCGCCGCCGGCGTGCTAGACGACGAATCAACCGCGGAAAAGGTTCTGATCGAACATTTCGGCATGATGAGGGAGTATATTAAGAGTCTCTCGGCTTCAAGATTCCCAATCTAACAATTCTCCTTGTCTGCGGAGCCGTATGGCGAAAATGGCTGCTGTGGTATTGGAAGATATCAAGAACTCGGGTTCCGGCGCTGGCAGGGCCGCGGAGCGTCTGTCCTCAAAGGCACGTTAGTGCAACAGAGGAGTCGTCTGGGACATATCCATAGCTTTGGAACAGCAAAAACTGCCTCCCTATCCTACCGCCATTTTCCCACAGTAGCTAGAGATGGTGTGTATATCCGCCACATGTACATCGCAGTCAAAGGCTCAGAATGACGAACGAGGTGCCAGAAGCCAAGACAAGCCAAGAGAAATCGGACAACAGACCGGATGCTTCCGCTCGAGGCGGCCGACGCGGAAGAGCTCAGACTAGGGGGAACGGTGTGCGACGCGCGACGGGACCCGTAACCACAGACGAGAAGGAGCCTAGACTACCGTCAGCGCCCCCGCAGCAGCAGCATATTTGGGCCGGATGGAGGCTGTCAAGTTTCCTCGTCGAGAAGGGCGCCGATGCAACATTGAAACAGCTCACGCCGCCGCAGGTGCTTGCCAGGGAGGCTCGCGTCGAGTGTCGTCAACAGGACGTATCGAGTGCGCGGAGGACGACGTGCGCATGTTGCTGCCTGGCCGCGTTCAGGGCAGCAGTATTCGGAGGAATTCGTAAGCCGTGTCAGCCGAGAGCCTCCTGTTTAAGGATCCTAGGCAAGTGGAGATGGGTCGAGGCGCGGCCAGCAACACGCGGCTCTGGGGATATCCACATCTTGCCCACGTATCGGTGGATGTCGTTCCAGCCTGACAGGCGAGCCCGCCAAATGATGGGCGAACGGGCCCGGAGCCTACTAGCCGGCCGAAGGAGATGTCGGAAGCCCGGAAATCGGGGCTTGCTTGGATCTGGCGGCCAAAAAAAAAAAAACAAAGAAAAAAAAACCCCCCAGTGGACGGTTCTTCGTGGGTGGCCTCACACAAAGGCATCATCAGCCAGATCCGGCGAGCTGTCACATGGCATTTGCCAAGACGCAGGCCCGCGTGCGTCAGATTAGCTGCAGGCTGGAAAGGGATAAAAGACCGGCCACTGCCCTGCTCGCCTGGCATCCGAATCCATTCCTCTCGTTGCGATCTCTCCTTTGTTTACTCACGGCCGCGGCTGCTTTGCGCTCTGATTTTCCGGCAGACATAGTACCAGAACACCACACGCGCAGATATCACACCTAAGCAAAATGTCCACCGCCCTTGCCATCACGCCGGCGACGGTGGCCGACGTGCCCGGGATCACCGATACTTTTCTCCAGGCCTTCGCCAGCGAAAGGATGGACGAGTTGCTCCCGCCCACGCCCGAAGTCCGAGCCTGGCTGGAAAGGGGCTACGAGAGCTTCGTCAGGGGCAAGGCTGGCAAGCACCAGTCGCGCTTTTTTGTTCTCCGCGACGAGGACGGTGCGTATTGTTTAGGGTTAGGGTGTGTGCTTGGCGACTGGCTAACTCTGGAGCTGACTGGGTGTTGGCCATGGCAAAAGGGAAAACGGTGGTTGGTTACGCGTTGTACTGCATCATCGACGCGAAAGACGGCGGGCTTGAGCCGTGGGACAAGCGGTACCCTCCGCTGGTGGCCGGCCTGGACGGCGAGAAGTTGGGTGGCTTCTTCACCATAATGGAGAACAATCACAGGAAGGTCATGGGCCAGGAGGGCCACATCTGTGAGTACTCCAACTCTGCCATGGCTTGGCGTGCCGGCTGGCTTGCTTTTTGTTGACACACCCAGTCCTCGAGTCCATTGCCATATCCGAAAGGCTCCGAGGCAAGGGGCTTGCAGCAAAGATGCTGGAGTTGGGCAAGGAGTTGGCCGACGCTCTAGACTACCCGTCGTATCTGGACGCGACCAAGCTGGCTGTGACCTTGTATGAGCGCGCTGGTTACATCGTCCAGGACACTGGTCTTCCTTCCAGAAGTGTCCCGATGAGGAGGCCCAAAAAGAGCGAGCGTGAAGCAAAGGCCTAGGCTTCAGTGGGGAGAAGCTAGGTTGAACCCTTTCTAGTCGGTTATGGCGAGCGAGTTTCCTTATCCTGGGGGCAGGTAGCTGGCCGTTTACTCCGGTGATTGAATATCGAAAGAAGATGGGAAGCAAGATTAAACAGAGTTGACCCGTGATTGATGCAATGAGTCCTCCTCCAATGTTGCACCTTGACTCGCGCGACCCGCCCTTCCCCACCACCCACGACCACAACCACCTGCTCACCACACGGCAAAAAAATGTTGACTCCGGCCTATGATCCGCGGTTCGTCGCCGCATCGCAGAGGTCTCGAATTCCAGAGACCGCACAATGTATGAACGTATTGAGCCCAATGCCTGGGTGGCGCTAAGGCTGCCGTCCGACAGTCTCAAGGTTATGCAGGTTGTGCCAAACACGTAAGTTCCCGACCAGGAAAGAGGGAGTTTGCGCGCGCAGGCGCTCCTCGGACTTTTTTTTTTTTTTTTTTTTTTTTCGGGCAAAGCTAAAAGAGGGCTCGCTCAGGACGATATCACTAGGCAAATACGGCTCGTTCCCAAGCAACCTGATAATCCACCGCCCCTACCACGTCACGTTCGAGGTCCAAGACAAGCGTCCGGGCGAGACATTCAACCGGCTGCGAATCGTACCCCCCGCGGAGCTCTACGCCGATGTGCTGGCCGAAGAGGCCGCCGCCGCGTCGGCCCCCGATGGCGGCGCCGGGAAGGAGCTGGGTGACGGCGTGACGCTGCTCGCCGCCGACGAGGACGTCGAGTACAGCGTAGTCGACCCCAAGGGCGAGGTGGTGGCCCGCTCCAGTCGCGAACTGCTGGACGAGGACGCGCGCCAGACGCTCAGCTTCGAGGAGATCGAGGACCTCAAACGCGAGGGCGCAGGCGCCGGCAAGGAGCTCATCACGAAGCTGATGCTGCGCCACACGGCCCTGGACCTCAAGACGCAGTTCTCGCTCTCGAAGTACAAGCTGCTAAAGACGCGCAAGTACATCCGCCGCTTTGCCGTGGTGCCCTACGACCCAACCCAAATGGGCAACTACCTGCTCGAGGACAAAGACGCCGGCTCGAAAATCCTCGAGATGCGCGAGGAGATGGTCGCTCTGGTCGGCTGCTGGGCCAATGTCCACTACGGCGGAGACGGCGTCGATGTGCTGCCCACGCCGCCGACCGAGGGCCAGTCCGAATACGACGACATGATCCTGAAGAAGTGGAGGGCGGGCAGTCTAAAAAAGCCGCTAGAAGAATCAGGGCGTTGGCTTGTGGTGGACGATACCGGCGGCCTCCTCGTGGCTGCTTTAGCCGAGAAGATGGGCATTCTCTACCCCAAAAGCGAGGAGGGCTTGGACGCTTTAGAAATAGCAGAGACACATACAAACGGGGTGAGCAGAGGCGAGAACAGCAAAACCGAAACTAGCGTCTCGAGCCACAACGACACCCCCCTGGACGATGCGATGGAGGTGGATCAACAAGAGACGGATATCGCAGCCGCAGGGCCGGGGACGAACGGAGAGAGGCAAAGCCAAGAAGAGGAGGGGCAAGCCAACGGCACTTGCAACTCGAGGGAGAAGAGCCGGCCAGCATGTCGACCGCCAGCGCGCAACAAGCGACCGCACGACTTCCACATCCCATACTCGGACACAAACACCATCACCGTCATCCACCCCAACTCGCAAGCGAACCTGTCGTACCTGAGACAGTACGGCTATGACGGCACGAACCCGAACCACCCGCCGCACCCGCTGCTGTCGCACCTGATGGCCCTGACGTGGCTGCAGCTGCTCTCCCCGGAGGCCGACACGACGTACTCGTCGGCGCCCCCGGTCGTGCCGGCCGACGAGGTGGCGGGCTGGAAGGCGAACCGACGCGGCAACTACCACCGCAAGCGGCGGCGCTGGGCCCGCACCAGGCACATCGTCGACACGACGCGCGGCGGCAACTTCTCGGGCCTGGTGGTCGCCACGTCGATGGACCCCGTCTCGGTCCTGCGCCACGCCCTCCCGCTGCTGGCCGGCGGCGCCCCCGTCGCCGTCTACTCGCCCACGCTGGAGCCGCTCGCGCGCCTGGCCGACTGCTACAGCGTCGCGCGTCGCGCGGCCTGGACGGCGTGTGGAGATGGGGGCGGTGACGGCGGTGGCGACGGCGACGGCGGTGACGAAGAGGCGGCCCCGGAGGGTGGCTCCTCCAGCGGGGTCGCGACGCCGCGGCCTGGACTGGCGCGCCGCGAGGGCTCCGACGAGTTCCCCGTCAACCCGACGCTGCTGCTAGGCGTCTGCATCCAGACCAGCAGGGTGCGCAAGTGGCAGGTGCTGCCGAACCGGACGCACCCGGTCATGACGTCAAGGGGCGGCGCCGAGGGATACGTCCTCACAGGCTGGCGTGCGGTGCCGGTTGCGGGCAAGGTTGAGGCCAGAGGCAAGTTCCTCAAGAGGCAGAAGAGGGGAGATTGAAAAGGCGCCGACAATTATTTGGTATAGGTACATATTCCTAGATATCCCGCCTGGAATACGCATCGGGCGATGCATTGGGTAACCACGTTTGGAACTCATATCTTGGGTTGGTGTTTACATCGCTTTTTTTATTGACCGTGTAGATGTATATGCGCCCGCAATGTGCTTGTCCATCAAAAAAACCCGTTGCTTGTCACAAATCAGTCCACCATCACTACACCGTGGCATAGCACCACGCCATCACAGCGACTTGCCCATGAACTTGCGCTTGGTGAAGCTGAGCCACCACTTGCTCGGCTTCCCGTCACCGCCCTCCTCGTACACCCTGGCTAGTAATCTCGTGGCGAGCTCTTGTCGGACCTGGGCCATGTACTGACGCAGCTGCTCGCCGTCTTGCCTGTCGCGAGGGGGTTCGTACATCTGGGTTTGGGCGAGGTATATAGTCAGCATTTCATTACACACAAATACACGGTGTGTGCGGTGAGGCGAGCTCAAGGTGCGACGCACCTGATTCAGCGGAAAACCAGGATCGCCCGGGATGGCAAAGTTGAGGTCGAGGGCGATGTTGGTGACCTCCTTGGTGGCCTCCCTCAGCGAGGCGCCGGGCTTGATCTTGCCCAGGCAGTCGCTGACGAACCAGATGCCGTACACGAGCAGGCGGTCGGCGGGGCCCTGGATCTCAAAGTTGCGGAAAAAAGTGTTTGCGCGGAACAGCAGCAGCACCTCGTCCAGCGCGTCGTAGCTCTCGCTGTCGGGCTCGGGCGACTCGGCCGCGGGCAGGGGCGGGTTGGGAAAGGGGAGAGTGTAGGCCGGCCCGCGCGTCTTGGTGCGCAGCGGCAGGAGCGGGAAGTTGCCGATCAGCCGCTGCTCGGCGTCGGCGTTGAAGACGGAGTTGTAGGCCGGCATTTTGAGGGGACGACGCCGGGGGCCGTGATGGGAAAGGCGGAGGATGGTCGGGTGCGGCTTGTCTCGCCGGCCGCGATTGATTAAGCTGGGCTGAGCTGGTCGGCCGGCTTTGGTGGGGTTCTGTGTTGCATACTGACGTCTCGCGCGTGGGGCATTATTCAATGCCTTAAATGTCAGGCCTTAATTCCTCTGCTCTCCACCTTCGACATTCAACGCTTCCGTCTGTCTGTTACTTTTTTTCGATTCCACTCTTTGCTATGTTGGCCATTTTCTTTGCCTCACCGATTCGCTGTTGGCCCATCTTAGGTGCCAACCTCTTCTCTCTCCTCCAAAATGGCCAACACAAGACTGCCGTGACAAGCCGCCATCCTACTCAAGATTCGCCTCGCTCATTGGTGCCTGCGCGTGACTCAATCGTGGCTGACGTGGCTCGGCAGCACAAGCCCAATGGGGCAAAAATGGGGCCAAAAAGCAGGGATGGTGGAAAACACAGACACATCTGAGCTTGTGGGGCAGCGTAGCAGAAAGGTCCAGCTGGGGTTGGCTGCCTGGCGGTCAGGTGACTTGGAGACATTTTCGTGTCGCATCCACTCGCCAGCTCGCCAGCGGGCCCCCTCCTATGCGCTGGCGGTGGTGTGGACATGTGGCAAGAGCCTGCCAATTACGCGACTGCGCCCGTCCGTGCCGCGCCATAATCTCCCAGCTGTGTTTCCCCATTCCCGTGCGGCCCTCGGACATGGTGTGGACGCCACCCAGCATTGCACACGTTCCCGCCCGGGTTCATAAAGGCACCACCGCCCACCCCCCCGACGCGGACCCTGAGCCACCCGCGCTGGCACCTTCTTCGAACCTCCCTTCAGCTCGACGTGATCCTGACCGGGTTCACCATCGCAAACCGACGTGGGTATCCGTATCCCTGTCAAGCCGCAATCGCCTCCGATCTTCCTATCTGCGTGTTTGTTCAAGCAACGTTGTTGGACAGCAACGGGAACAAGCAAAATCGATCGCCCGCAGTTGCGTCATTCGCTGTGGCCCAGGCTCAGCCCAATTTACCTAGGATGTGAGTGCTGGCGTTTTTTTTTTTTTTTAATCCCGTCACGTTGGCTCCCAAATGGACGCTTTCGGTCGCATTCCTGCTACGTTTACTCCATCCCTTATTTGTCTGTTTTGGTTGCTTTGTCCTCGTTTCAATATCCGGCGCCTTTTCTCCCCTTCTGTCACCTTCGACCGACTCCCCCTTCCACCTTTCAGCTTCTGCTGTGCAGCCCGCTTCTGAAAAAATTGGTATATATTTTTGCTTTTTTTTCACCCCACTCCGGCAAGCGGCGATCCCCATCGGATCAAGCCTCAGTCGCAATCCCTCAACTCAGCTCCCAGATCCTGTGTCCGTGCACTCGCCCTGCCCAGCCCTTGTTTGCCCCTCGTCGCGACGGTCCAAGCGCGTCTCTAACTCAGCACGCAGCCTCATCACATCATCAAATACCACCCATCACAACGCGGCCCTTGCTAGGTTCGGCCTGGGCATCTCCTGGCCGGGATCCGAGCGCATCGCGGATGCCGTCGATAGAGTTGGTTTTTCGATCTTTAAGCCTTTATTCGTCTTCTTTTTTCGCACCTTCTCGCCGCTGCGCCCCGCGACGACCATCCCAACTCTGCCCCAATTAATCGCAACAAACCCACCCCCACCCTCTGCATCATCCAGCGCTCTACGTGCTAGCGCAATCACCCCAGCCAGCAGCACTCCCCAGCATCAACAACCCCACGCGCAGCTCCACCTACCCCCGCGTCACCCGCTAACCCAACCCGCAACAACCTCCCCGTCAGATCCATCCTGTCCCACAGCAAGCTCTTCGAGCAGGTCCGCGCCATCCTAGACATGTCGTCGCCTAAACCCAGCCCCAGCCCTCCGGCTGCCCAAGATGCCGCCGTCGCGTCTGCCGGAGATCGGGATCCGCCCGATCCGGGCTCGGAGCCCCCCCTGTCGCCAGCGTCGCGACGGCGTCCTAGGAGAACGCACATCTGCCCGGAGCCGGGCTCTCTCTACGACATCATGCACTCGTATTCGGGCGAGAGCCTCTATGCGCTGCCCATCTGCTGGACAGACCTGCACCCCAAGGCACTGGGCGTGCAGTTCAGGGAGCAATCGCCCACGCGATTCCCGGCGCCGGATCCCCAGCCGTACCCAGGCATGGCCACTCCACCGTCGCCGGAGCCGTCGCCCCTGGCCAAGCAGCTATGCGCAGAGCTGAGCACCTTTGTGCAGCCAGGCCCGCCCGCCATTGACAAGATCCGTGCCCTGAAGCACCTCTTCACCGCCTTCTTCCCAAACATGCCTTGCAAGGCCAAAACCTCGGTCGA
Source organism: Magnaporthiopsis rhizophila (assembly GCA_003049465.1). NCBI lineage: Eukaryota > Fungi > Ascomycota > Sordariomycetes > Magnaporthales > Magnaporthaceae > Magnaporthiopsis > Magnaporthiopsis rhizophila. The sequence goes on from PYSS01000102.1 coordinate 74,819, forward strand.
CCTCGACTTCCACTTCGGCACCAAGTTCTACCGCAAGGCCGTCAAGCTCCCCTTGGTCTGGAAGCACACAACCTCGCGGTCCTACTCGTTCGACTCGGCCGCCACGCGTCCATTGTCGTCGAATTCTCATACCTCATCTCCCAGCGAGCCCGACCTCGACTGCGCCAGCAGGTTTCTCCAGAACGCGCCTCTCCTTGCCTACGTAGATCGCGACCACCTTGCCAGCGTGCGCAGGTCTCTATTCCGCATCTCTGTCGGTCCCAAGGACGGCGATTTTGCCAACAAGCCCGTCGCCAACCTGCAGCGGCTGCGGGCCAAGGCTCTTGTTCCCAGCAATCCAGACTGCGACGCGCATTTCCTTGCCGCCCTCATCGCAATGGCACAGGCCCGCTTCTACAGCAAGAAAACCGGTCGACGAAAGTTCACGCTATCGCAGCAATCTTCCTCAGACACCCCTAGTTCTCTCGAGCCCGATACTGTGATGACCGATGTTGAGGTTCGGCTCTTCACCTTTGACGCGGACGCCAAGGACTTTATAGTCTATACCGCCTGGATCGGAGCAGACTTCCTCGAGGGCTTTGCGCAACCTACCCAGCCTCTCCATCGCGGCTCCAAGGGCACTTCGTCGATGCGCATGTCGTACACCAGGGTTCCCGTCTGGCCGTTTTATGGCCTAAAGGAACGGCTGGGGAGGGCGTTGGGTTCCGAGATTACGGGCAAGGAGTTCTCGGCATCTGGCTACGACACCTTCCACACTCCCGAGGAGCTCCCGACCTACCAAGCAGAGGTAGAGAGGATTCGGGTCGACGAGGAACGCCGTCATCGCGAATACACTGCCTACTGGCGCGAGGAGCAGCGCAAAAAACTGCGCAAGATGATGGCAGAGCGCTACGACGAAGATGGCAAGAAGCGAAGTCGAGAGTCAAGCCATGGCAGCAGCAGCGACGGGTCGCGGTCACCCTCAACTCCGCCGTCTAAGCGACGGCGGGGCATGGGCGCGACCGAGGTTGAGGTATGCTGATCTGATGATACCCACCTATTCCTTGGTCGTTTGCTGTGTCGCTGCTGCCTGGAAACGAAAGTGTAGACGCTGGGAACTAAACTCTTTTCTTTTTCTTGCGACTTTCTTCCGAAGCAGACGTCGCAGGCCTACGACTTCACTGCCATATCTCCTCCGCTTGACGTTTGCAGCCTGTTCTGAGGGCGCAGGGAGAGAAGGCTTATAGATGGAATGATTTCATGACTGTCTCTCTTTTTGGAGTTAATTTGGCACCCAGCTATGCATACAGGATCGGCGCCTCAGTGGCATGGTTGGAAGGTTTTGGGATGGGCGGTTTGCTTTCAGCATTTTTCAGCGGCCGGGTTGGCCACGGGTTCTTTTCAGAAATGTTTTGTGTTATCTAGAATCAGCAATGACCCGGCAAAGGTGAAGTGAAAGAGGGTTTTGGTCGTCCTCGAGAAGCATAGTTTCAGCCATGGCCAACAAACTCGGTTGATAGCATTTGTGTTGAACAGACAGCGCACCGGGAAGTTGATGCTCTTTAGCGACGGTAAGCTGCCGTCTTGTTTGAACCTGCCCAGTCTATATGAATCCATAACTAAGCCAGGGGATGGTATCCAGGTCGATCCCTTTGCGGCTGCAGCGGTAGGATAGGGGAAATGAAAACGCATAGTGGAAAGATTGAGAAAAACAGCGACACGGCAGCTAAAGCAGAACACCTAGCATCTGGTGTGGGGATGGGGACAGTTGGCACCTCCCGGCACCTTCCCCTCGACGCCCGAGATGCCGTGACAGGCGAGGATGCCGTTGGAGTTGTGGATGAAGTTGTCTGTTGTGGGGGTCGCGCGCGCGTCAGCGAAGAAGCAAGGGGGGATCCGTCGTCGCCAAAACATACCCAGATCCAACTTGCTGTCCTTGGCGCCGCCGCGCCCGTCGCCGCAGTAGGCCATGAGCACGGTGGTGGTGCCCTCGTCCCAGCGCTCGTGGCTGCATGATTTGGAGAAGGCGCCGCTGTGGAGGGCGAGGGTGAGGGTTGATGTTAGTGTATATGCTGGGCTTTTGCTTCAGGTTTATACGCGACTGTGCTGGGGAAAGAAAGGTGAGGGGAGTAACAGAGACAGAAACAGAGAGAAAAAGAGAAACGAACTTGGCCTTGGGCGCGAGCTTGCCGCCGCTGTTGGTCACGCACCAGTCCAGGTCGATCTCGGTCTCGACGCGGCGGCCGCCGGCGCTCCAGCAGTAGCAGTGCAGGTAGTGCGTGTCGGACAGGGTGCAGTCGTCGCAGGAGCGGGTGTAGCTCCGCCTCAGGAGGGGCTGTCCTGATGGACGAGGGGAGGCGGTGGCCAGAGCGGCCAGGCACAGGAGCAGGGAGATATTGGGCAGCATGGTCAAGGCTTGGCGTTGAACTCGATGGGGATTTACACCAAGCTCCATCACGGACGATTTCCAATTCGGAGCATCGAGGTATTTATATATAGCTAATCTTTTCTCTTAATTAGAAAACACGAGGTCCCCTTCCCTCTCTCTCTCTCTCTCGCCGCGCCTATTCCATGGTTCCGTGACGGAAATCCAACCGAGGAGGGTGTGCTGTTCTCCATACATAGGCCCGAGGTCCTGGCTCTAGCAAGCGAGCTGAAGGGCATTCTGCCGGAGGTGCTAGCTATTTTTATCGCAAATGCAGGTGGCTCCTGGTTTATTCTGGTTTGATCCGTTTTACCCGCGGCAGACCTGATTCTCGGAACGATAAGGGGGTTGTTGGGGCGCCCGGGCTGATTAGACCGGAAGATGGAAAGCTCGGTGGTCCTTCGCCGGGATGGGCCTGCCTTAATCAAGCTTCCGTATTGACGCAGCCTGGGAAGGTCACATTGGACCACGACTGATCTTGACAAGCATTTCAGCTCCATCGAGACCTGCTGCATTTGGTTCCCGGTGCCGAGGTGCCCCCGCCCTCATCCAAGGTGAACATGTAGAGCGACGTGCAATTAATTCTTTTGCAGCCCGCAGATAATCGAACTCATGGCCAAAAGGAGACGCTGTGGGAACTTCTAGCCCCGAGCCCGAATTCCCCCGGATTATCCACCTCCACGTAGACAACTACGCCACAAGAGCAGGGACGATGGCAGGCGATCAGTCGCCCTTCACATCGCTCGGCGCTTCCGGGGACAGGTCCGGCTGCTGAAGCTCAAGCCGGACCCCGCAAATCTCGCCGCAACGCTGGGGACCGTGTCGCTCGACGGCAGCCCGGCGCCGTCCGAGGCGCAGACCCGGACCGTCAACGCGCTGCAGGGCCGGGAGCGGTGATCAGGAATCTGGGTGCTGCAAAGTGATGCCTTTTTGGTTTTTTCTCTAACGACCTGGGTGCCTGGTAGGGAAAATTGCCGAAATGCATCTCCCGCTCGTAGAGGTCGCGCCGCTCCGGTGCGCACGTAGCCCCCCCCGCGGGGGGGTTGGGCAATGGACGCAAGGCATGGCGAGGTGTTGTGGAGGACGCTGACGCATGATTGGACGTGAAATGGGAGCAGGGCCAGGGTCTCCCAGGGTTTGGGCGGTGTTTTTGACGTGTGGCTTGGCCGGACTTCTACAGGCCGCGATGATGCGGACTGCTGCGCGTCAGCCGTTGCCACGGCCGGTCGTTTATAGTTACGGAAAAGGGGGCACAGCGGGACGGCTGTCATTGTGACTCCTTGGTGGTGGAGGGACGGGCCCGTCCCTTTTGCGGTTCAAGAAACTAAAAGACGTGTCCCGGGAGGAGAGGGACGACAACAGCCCGGAAACGTGCCGTGCGAGCTTGTGGGCGATGCGTTTGCGCTGGGCACTATGGAGGGTCAGGTCGTGCCCGAGGCTCGCGTCGATGATACTCGGGCGGGTGTTTGCTCTCACTCGAGCGTTCATGCATCTGGTCGTTATGTAATTCTTATACAAATTACGTAAAGAGATAATGCGATATGTACAACAAGGGTCCCCAATATTCCGAATCGTCCATGTATTTTAATGCTTAAATTTTAACAAACTTGGTATCATGGGAGCAAGAGGTACAAAAGAAGAAAAAAAAAAATCCCGATTTCATTTTTATACAAACATAGCAGCAAGAGCCAAAAAGACGCCGACAAGGCTAGTGGCGGCCGCCGGTTGCCAGACGGACCCGGCACCGGCGGCGATGGGCGTCCTGGTGGTGTCTGCAGGCGGCCTCGGGGTCGTGGCCGAAATGGAGCCGTTGGAGCCTCCTCCTCCGACGGCGGGCATAGAGCCGCCGTAGGGCGGCCTGCTGGGCGGGGTGCCGGCGGCGACCAGGAGCGTGGTGGGCGCGGCGGTGTCGGTGGGCTTGCCGGCCGTGGCGGTGGCGGTGCCCAGGACCTCGGAGGGCACGATGCGGCTCGGCATGGACGACTTGGGGCCCGAGCCGGACGAAGAGCGGGGTGGGGCGACGATCAGGACGGTAGAGGACGACGACGACGGTGAAGAGGTGATGGGAGCAGCAGGGGGAGCGCTAGGAGCAGGGGGAGCGCTAGGAGCAGGGGGAGCGCTAGGAGCAGGGGGAGCGCTAGGAGCAGGGGGAGCGCTAGGAGCAGGGGGAGCGCTAGGCGCAGGCGCAGGCGCAGGAGCGACGGCCTTGGCGTTGAGCCAGGTGTCGACGAGGCACTGCTTCGTGATGGCGTTGTCGACGAGGTTGTTGCCGTTCTTGTTGGGCGTCATGCTGAGGACGTACGAGGTGGGGAAGGAGCCGGCTGACCAGCCAACGAGGCCAACGAAGACGTCTGAGTTCTCGTTGATGAGGGTGTTCTGGGCGCAAAAGGCGGTCATGCAGCTAGCGTCGAGCGAGGCGCCCGTCTCGGACACGAGGCCCTTGCGGCCGACCCTGCGCAGGTAGGCAGCCACCTCGGCGAAGGCACCGCGGTTGTCGGTGGTGCACTCCTTGTGGGTGCCCGAGTTGTCGACGTCGAGGTACTTGTGGATGTCGAGCAGCAGGCCGTCGGTGGTGCCGTCCGGGTTGCGGACGGCCATGAGGGCGTCGGCGCTGCCGCTCGAGACCAGGGTGGCGGCGCTGTCGAAGTTGGTGCCGGGCAGCAGGATCATCTGCTTGGTGGCACCGGCCTGGCGGATGGCCGTGACGGCCGCCTGGCAGGTCCGGGCCCAGGCGGCCACGTCGAGGTCGTGCGGCTCGTTCATGAGCTCGAACACGACCTTCTCGTTGGCCGCGTACTTGGTCGCCAGCTGGCGCCACAGGCCGGCGAAGTCGCTGTCCGAAGGGCCGCCCTGGCCAATGATCTTGCCGTTCCACCGGGCAAAGTTGTGGATGTCGATCATGCAGTACGCGCCCGTGACCAGGCAGGCCTGCATCACCTGGTCGTAGCGACCCAAGTTCTTGGCGTCCAGAGCGGCACCGGGCTGGTTGTTGGCGAGGAACTGCCACGAGACGGGCAGCCTGAACATGTTCATGCCGTCGTCCTTGACAAAGTGCTTCATCTGGCCCTGGCCGTCACCGCCGCCCAGCGAGCTCAGGGGCAGCTGGACCTGGCCGAGAGGGCAGTTGCCGTCTATGGTGCAGCCAAAGTCACCGCCCGCGATGGACACACCCTAGCAATGGCTGTTTAGTTTTCCAGAACTGCCTGCAAGCGGCGGGACGGCTGCTATACTTACAAGAAACTGAACCTTGGCCTGGACCACAACGGCGGTGAGGCCGAGGATGGCTAGTGGTGTGGAAAACATGGTTGGAAGATATGGGATGAAGGATTCGTAGGGATAACAAGCTCTCAAGCCGAGAAGAGGGGGTTTTGACGATACAAAAGTCGTTTGCTAGACGGTACAAACGAAGGGGTATCACACTACGGCTCGGGTACGGGTACGGGATGTTGGAAGTGACGAGATCGGGCGGTCAAACGAGTGAAAAGCAAAAAAAAAAAAAAAAAAAAAAAACGAGATCATCAACTTCAAAAATGATAAGCTTTAGCGAAAGTGAGCGGCCCAGGCCAGCTTAACGAAGGGAACAAAGAGTTGGGTGTAGAAGCGAAGAGGACGAAGGAAAAGAGAGAAGAGATATGATCGATCAGCACAACATCGAACCGACAACCGCCACGAGGGAAGCTTGGAGAAGGAAGAGGACTTCTGCGAAAAAAGTCCGCGAACCTCAAAAAGAACCTCTAGCTAGCGATTTGGGGACGTGGGCGACATCTAGCTGGGCGTCGTGGGCATTTTGAGGTAGGGCCAAGCGAGGAAGCAGGGGGTTACCGCAACCCCCCGCCTCGCCGATCCATGCCAGTTGGTCGTTCAAAGAAAGGGGCTCGCTCGCTCGATGGGCAAGGCCGCACATTGGGGGCGGCGCGCGTGGCGACAGAAAGGTGGACGGCATTGATGGCCCGGCCAGCGGGTGCCGAAGCTAGGGGCCAACAGCCGACGACGGGCTGCCATTGGGCGGGCGCTAAAGTGGGCTTTATTTTTTCTACCCGGTTCAATGTTCGCCAGCCAAACAGCGGCCTTGGCTGCCCCCTGGCCTGCTGGAGGGGTCAGACACGGGCCGTTTCAGATTTACCCCCCACCTCCTTTTTTTTTTTTTTTTTTTTTTTTTTTTTTTTTTTCCCAGGCCCACCGCGGGATGGAGGCTCTTTTTGGGTCTGACACTTGCCTGCGGGTGCCACGCAAAAGGGCAGCAAACGGTCGCAGTGTTATTGCATCGAGATGCGGTAGATGCTGTGTGGCTGTCTACTCGTCCGTCACTCGAATGTGTCGTGTTGACTGCATGACCCGCGTCGACTGATTGATATGCCGCCGAGGCGCCATCACACGCAGCTGGGCAAGCATGTCTCGGCAGGCAAAACATTCGAGGCGGCTCGCGCATGCAGGCATTCTCCATGGTATTTCCCCAACGGTCGCCCGTGCCAACCGGGGCGAAGCCGTGCTGCCCTGCCGTGCCCTACCCTGCGCCACTAAGCATGAATGTGCCGGACAGGGTCCCGGCCTCGGTGGTGTTCGCCTTGTCAGCCCTCTGATCTGCGTGAGCAGGCAGACGTCATCTGTCATGTCCCATCGGCGGGAGGCGGCTGTTAGCAGGGAGCCGCCCGTCAGCCGAGATCCCAAAATAGCGACAGGCCAGATGGCGGCGGGGAGGAAGAAGATCACAGGGAGGCGTGGATACCACTCCATTATATCATTGAAATCAGCACACAAGCATGAAGTTGGGGATCTCTATCCTGTCTACGAAACTCCATATAAAAAAACAGGTCCGAAATTGAACACAAAAAAGGGCGCATTTTATCCAGAATGCCACTCTCCACCCCCCTTACTCTTACAACGCCACCGTCCTCTTTGGCCTCCGCAGCGGGTGCGCCTCCGTGTTGAGCACCCACTCGTCCAGGCTGATGACGTCTGGCTTGGAGAAGATGAGATAAAAGTACTTGAGCGTCTCGCCAAGCCAGAAGCTCTGTCCACCGGGACGCAGGATTAGTCTGGGTGGCCAGAGACAGCAGATAGCGGAGAGTAAAAACTTACCTCCATAGAGTCGACCTTGTTGGTCTGGCCCGTGACCGTGACGTCGTCGATGGCCGAGTTGGCCAGGTGCGTCGACGTGGCGACCTGGATGTCCAAAAACATCTGCCACGCCATCTCCCGCAGCTCCTCCTTGCCCGTGACGCGGTACAGCACAAACAGGCTTTCTATCGCCTCAGGCCGGAGAATGTAGCGCGCGTCGCGCACGTCCGTGAATCCCCTGGGAATCGTGCGCTTCGCCTTGCCCTCGGCCACCTCCTGGCCCGAGCTGCCGCCCCACGCCTTGACCTGGCTCTTCCACGCCTCCTCGTCCCACGCGCATGGCTCGCTAGGCGCAGCAGTAGAGGCCTTCGGACATGCCGCCAGGCCAAAGATCTCGGGCAGCAGGCCCGTCGGGAAGCTCTTGTAGCCCCAGGCGCAGCCGCGCGCCAGCTTCTCGCCGATGGCGACATGGTGCGGCTCGTCCAAGAGGCGGCCGCCCAACGCGAACATGCCGCCGGCGAAGCAGGACAGGTGCTGACTATCTTGCGAGGACTGGGGCGGCTCGTCGTCGCGGCCCGCCGTCGCCGACACAGCAAACAGAATATCCGGTATCTCAGATGCGCCCTTTTTCTTGCTGCTGCTGCTGCTGCTGCTGCCGGCGCCATCGCTGCCGGTCGGGGGAACCATGGGCCGGAATAGGAGGTACTTCTCGACCACAGCCATGGCGGTGCGGTACATGGCTTCGTACTTTGGGTCGGCGCCCGCGAGTAGTGCGTGCATCTTGGGCAGATACTCGAACATGGAGTCGGCGAGGGCGCCGAGCGTGAACTCGGTGTAGTGCTGCGGCATGACGTCCTCGTCCTCGTCGCCACCGCGGAAGTTCATGATCGTGGGCCATATGCCCGGCATGCGCGTGTGGTTCTGCGTGCGCTCCAGATACCGCGAGATGGTATCTACGGCGTCATAGTACTTGTGGTCGCCCGTCAGCTGCGCCAGCCGCGTGAACTCGAGGCTCAGCGACGCCGGCGACGCGCTGGGGGTGTCGACGCCCGCGAACTGGTTCCCCTGGCGCGCGTCCTCAAAATCGAACCAAAAGCCCGGGATGCGGTTGGGCGTGTCAAAGGCCGCGTACAGCAGGTCGCCCAGCTCGCGGGCTTTTAGGAGGAGCGCCTTCTCGCCGCTCAGGTCGTGGGCGGACAGCAGGCCTCCCAGGAAGCGGATGGTGGTCTCGAAGACGTTGAGGCTCGTGCTCGACGTGGCCGAGAAGTCGATGCGGCAGGCCTCGCGCACGGCGTCTATGAACTCGGAGCGCAGGCCGGCGATCCAGAGCGTGTCGAGCGAGTCGACCAGCGTAGCGCCGTAGCCGCCAAAGGTGTCGCGGCCGCCACCCTCGACCGGCCGGAGCTCGTCGAGGCCCCAGGCCTCCTTCACGTAGCCGTCCCAGCTCTTCTTGATGGCGGCCCGCACCGCCGTTAGGCGCGCCTCAGCCATCTCGACGTGCAGGGGGACCACCTTGTCGCCCGCGAAGTCGTGCTGCACCCGCGGCACGGGGCGCTGCCTGTCTGCCGGCGGGAGGCGCACCATCTTGGCCGCCGGGCGAGGGTGGTGGTGTTCAAAGAAGGCCCAGTCGTAGCTGGACGGCACAAACTCGATCGGGCCAAACTTCCTCAGGGGGATGCGGAAGCGCCGCACCGGATTGTCGCTGAAGGGGCTGTACCGGTACAAGACGAACACGAAGACGGCGGCCAGCACGATGATGCGAGCCAGGCCGCGTCGCCGTGCCATGGTGTCGAATATCGGAAAATACTCCGGGATCCACGTGATAAGGAGTACCAAATATCCGCCGTCGGGTCGACGCGCTCCGAAGTGGGCGACACGGACGGATCACGGCGCCAACCAGGGCAGACTCGAACAGGGGCTTGTGGAGCTGTGGTTGGTAGCACTAACGGCTACGTGAGCATCGTGTCTGCGGGCGGATGTGCGGCGTGGAATGGAGGTGTCTCTCGTTTGCGACGTCATGATTTTTCTTCCTCTGCCGACCGTCTCGATCCCGCCAAGGTTCAATGCACGGGTCGTGGCCGATCCGGCATCCGAGGCTCCACGGCGGCTGTTGCTGAAGCTGAAACAAGCAACGTGGTTGTAATCCATGCAGGGCTGTCAGCCAGCATCACGTGGTGATACTTTGATAAGACATTCACGTGATGCCTGCCTAGGTGAATGTGACGTATGGAATTCCCAGCTCCCTCCGCTGTGAGGACTCCTCTCCGAAGCTAACATTTCCAATTTCTCTGCCGGTAACATCTGGGCCATTCAGCCTCTGCCAATCGCATCAAGCCCAGTCACGCTTACCAGATTAAAATAGATCGACGGAGACTTGTCCGCTCTTGGCATCTTTTCCGCGAACTAGAGGGCAAAGGCCTGCCGTTGTTGAAGCTCCTTCGCCAATACCGTCGACCCCGCATTCACGCTGTGCCTCGGCTCAATCGTGCAGGCCAAGACGGGGCGCGTACCGTGAACCCCTTCCTGGGCCGTGTTCAGGCTGACCGTGGCGAGGATGCTGGATCCATGCTTGACCCTCGCTGCGAGATTGTGAATAGATTGACGCGGCAGTTGCTACTACCGATGCCAGGGAAACACATCGCGGGGTCGTTCTGGAAACGCGTCAGCGAGTCCCGCCACTGAGCGGCGGCGACGGCAAGCACTTGGTGGGTTCCCGACGACGCGTCCGGCCTCGACTCAAAGGCGGCGGACCTCATACCCGCAACACCCCCATGAGGAAGCTCCCCGTATACGGCTGTGGATCTCAATACGCGGGGTAGGCATTGGGCAGCAAGCGGGACGCGCGAATATTAGTCAAGACGGGGGGACAGAGACACTCCGAATCGAGGAACCCCGCCATCACTTTGTTGATGGATTCACTTCGTTCACACGGGGCAGTTCCTTACAGCAACTGCTCTTGCTGAGGTCGGTTCACGTGCGGCGGCACCCCGTCGCGGCTCAACATCGGGACCCCCAGAGCTTCACGGCAACTACGAACTTTGGTGACCGGGCAATTACTCGCAGTTCATGGAGTGGGGACCGCACAAGCTGACAGCGAGAAATGCGCTCGTGACCACCATTTCCGTGTCTCCTCACCTAGGACCCAAGGTGGAGCTGGGCTGGGAAATTTTCCAGAATTCGTGAGGTCTATTTGATCCTCAAATGAATCACTATGGATGGTATCGTATACGTGCCGGGATTTGGATGCGTAGACGCAACGCCGCGGACGGCCGGCCAACTCTGGACACCCCCCGGTTTCGTGGCCTGCACCGGGAAAATTATGCCATGGATCCACGAACCTGTCCCTGAATATCAACTGCACCGGGCCGCAGCCCAAAGTCTAATTAATCCCTAAGCGCCTTTGTTACTTGGCTGTGCCTTGCTGTCCCCACGACCAAGATGGCCGACTTGCCACTAAGACAACTAGCTGACCATCCATGGTTCAACACTAAGCTGCTGTCATTCATTGCTTTTCCCAAGCCACCGAGCTGTGTTCGCGTCGATGCGTCTGACCAAGTTTGGAAGGTGGCATTCCCCGCATGCTCGGATCTGGGGTAAAAAGCAAGCGATGTGGAGCTCGAGTGCAGGACTGGCGGTCTGTTAGGGCTAAACTGTTGGGCGGCATTCCGTTCGTCCTTGCCCCCACGTTGGGGCTCTCCGGGCAGCTCGGGAGCCTGGCAACCCTGGCCAAGCCAAGGAAACCAAGATTGGGCCGGGGGCTGCCGATCCAGCTGACCATAGCATCCCACACACACAAAAATAGAGCCCGCCAACCAGAAGCCTCCCATTCCTGATCGACAATATCACACCCCTTCCCTAGGGCAGCCACAGGTTCGTGTTCGGGGAAGCGACTGACCTGCAAATGCCATATTGGCTGCATCAAAAGGCCTGGGCGGTCGTCTTCCGTGCCGAGGTCGAGAGGGCTGAAGTGCGGCGATGACGAGATCTCGCATGTGCCAGACGCGGCAGGTCGCTAGCTACGCCTTTTTGCTATTTTTTTCTTTTGTTTTCCTTTCTTTTTTTTTTTTTTTTTTGCAGCGGGGTCATGCTGAGCCTGTGTCGTCACTGACACTAGGAACCAACCAGCGGAGCTACCAGGGTTGGATTTCTACCCCCTGAGCTGCCTGCGCATTTGGGACGGCCAGGTCTGTGTATGTTGTCGCCACGGCTTCTCCTGTGCAGTCAGGTCCGCTGCCTTAGCCACACAGTCCGATATTTATTTCCGTCGTGGCTTTGACCTTGAACCATAACCATGGCTGCTTTGGTATCGTAACAACATCTCATGGCCAGCCCAACACGTCCGCGAGGCGGACCAAAGGATCTCCAGCCGTCGGCGGGCTGTCTCATCCTGCTGCTCTTCTGCCGGCCATTACTGACCCCGCGTTGGCTCCGGATGACAATTTCCTCATTCGAACATATCTCCTTATGATGGCATTCTCGTGATTCAACAAACCAGATGCGTGACTGGTGTGGGGGCTGACCGGTCTCGGCAGTCATGCACCTCGTGCCCGCGCCATCTTTGCCGGCGCCCTGGCCTGTATCCGATATTGGGGCTCGGCGGCACTCGGCTCACCATGTCCCTGTCCGACTAGGCACTTTACCGCCTATCCCTCGTGGAAAGGTGTGGACCAAAGGCGGATAGGGATGCGTGTTTCTCCTCCAACCTTGGTCGTGTAGGGAGGGGATCCCCAAAATGAGGTTGCTCCCGGCCCCCCCCCCCCCCCCCCCCCCCCCCCCCCCCCCCCCCCCCCCACCCACCCCCTCCCGAGCAGCCTCCTGCTGTTGGCGGCNTAGAGCCCACCCTCTTCCGTACAGGGCACAACCCCGCATCACATCGAGAGGGAAAGCTTAGCGAAGCAAAGAGAGCAGCGGGTATATAGATCGTCATGCTCGCCACCGGGGTACGCCGGCGTCTCCCTGGCCCGGTGCGCTACCCACCAGCTTCGGGGCCCATACATACAAGCGAGATAAGACAAGTCTCGGTGATCCCCTCGCCCCATCATATAGTCTCCGTCCCTTAGTCTTGGCATCGACGCGGTCTAGAACAAGGCAGATCATGCGACCAACCGTGCTCTCCTCCCACCTCGCCGGCGGCCTGCTGCTGGCCGCTCTCGGCCAAGCCGCGGTGCTCCCGCCTAGAGAGGACGCCCCGGCGGCACTGCCGGCACCTCCGCCCACTCCGGCGCTGGAAGACCGCGCGGCCAAGGTGACGGTGGCCCTGGGGCCGTCGGCCACGGTCGTGGGCGCGACCATCGGCAACGTCGAGTCGTTCAAGGGCATCCCGTTTGCGGACGCGCCCGTGGGCAACCTCCGCTTCCGGCCGCCGAAGCGGCTGTCGAAGCCGCTGGGGACCTTTGACGCCACGGCTCTCATCCCGACGTCGTGCCCGCAGATGCTGATGTCGACCGAGTCCGGTAACATCATCTTCAACTTCTTGGGCAAGCTCGCCAACCTCCCGTTCGTCCAGACCATCAGCAAGGCGTCCGAGGACTGCCTCAACATCAACGTGCAGCGGCCCGTCGGCGTCAAGGCCGGCGACAAGCTGCCTGTTTTGTTTTGGATCTTTGGCGGTGGCTTTGAGGTATGAGCCCCTTTTGCTGAACCGCGTCACTTCTTTTGAGCCGCTTGCCTGCCTGCCTGCCTACCAACGCGGATGGCCGGAAGAATACGGTCCGGTTCACTGACAGAACGGATGGAATCGCAGTTTGGCGGAACCTCCCTTTATGACGGAGGTCCGCTCGTCCAAAACGGCATCGACGTCGGACAGCCCTTCATCTTCGTGGCCGTCAACTACCGCACGGGCGCCTTCGGCTTCATGCCCGGAGCCGAGATCCTGGCTGAGGGCTCGGCCAACGCCGGGCTGCTGGACCAGCGCATGGGCCTCGAGTGGACGGCCGACAACATCGCGGCGTTCGGCGGCGACCCGGAGCGCGTCACCATCTGGGGCGAGTCGGCGGGGGCCATCTCCGTCTTTGACCAGATGGCGCTCTTTGGCGGCAACAACACGTACAAGGGGAAGAAGCTGTTCCGGGCCGGCATCATGAACTCGGGCAGCCTGACGCCGGCCGACCCCATGGACTGCGCCAAGGGCAAGGCCGTGTACCAGCAGGTGGTGCGGTCGGCGGGCTGCGCCGGGTCCCGGGATACGCTCGCGTGCCTGCGCGCCCTGCCGCTCGACAAGCTCCTCCCCGCGGCCAACTCGGTCCCCGGCATGCTGTCGTACAGCACGGCCGCGCTGTCGTACATGCCGCGGCCCGACGGCAAGGTGCTGCCGGCCAGCCCGGACATACTGCTCGCGACGGGTCGGTACGCGGCCGTGCCCATGATCAATGGCGACCAGGAGGACGAGGGCACGCTGTTTGGGCTCTTCACCACCAACATCACGAGCACCGACCGGCTGGTGTCGTACCTCAGCGACGTCATGTTCCACAACGCGCCGCGCGCCACCGTCGAGGCGCTCGTGGCCACGTACGACCCGCTCCTGACCGAAGGGTCCCCCTTCCGCACCGGCGTCTTCAACGAGATCTACCCGGGCTTCAAGCGGGTGGCGGCGATCCTGGGCGACCTGGTCTTCACGCTCACGCGCCGCGCGTTCCTGGACATGGCCAACACGGTCAACCCGTCGGTGCCGTCGTGGTCGTACCTGTCCAGCTACAATCACGGCTTCCCCGTGCTGGGCACCTTCCACGCCAGCGACCTGCTGCAGGTGTTTTACGGCATCCTGCCCAACTACGCCAGCCGCGCCACCATGGTCTACTACACCAACTTCATCTACAACATGGACCCCAACAAGGGCGTGACGGGCTACATGGAGTGGCCGCGCTGGTCCAAGGACCGCCAGCTGATGAACTTTTTCGCGCAGGACGCGAAGCTGATCAAGGATGACTTTAGGGACAAGAGCGCGACGATTATGAAGAACAATGTTGGGAGTTTTTATGTCTAGGATGGGTTTGGGACTTTTTTTTTTTTTTTTTTGCTGGTATATCTTGTTTCGAATTTGCTGTACATATTTCTGTGGATCACCGATGGGGAAAATGAGACCGAGAACGTTATGAGGTCATGCTGCGCACTTTGGATATCTCGTTTTGTGGCTGTCAGGTTTGATGCAAATTTAGGAGGGACGGATGGTTGGAGGATGAACGGACGGTGACTTTCTGTACGTGCGACATCACAGCACGAAAGAAAGGCACTTTAGGCGCTGCTTTGGCACCCAGAAAAGCATCAGACAGCATCCAATAAACAAAGCCAAATTTGCTTTGTGTATGATTTAAAAAAAAAAAAAAAAAAAAAAAAAAAGGAAGAAGGGGAAATAAATGGGGGAGACGAAAAGAAAAAAAAGCCAAAAGTCAAGGCCGCAACCGGGGATTGAACCCGGGACCTCTCGCAAATTGTAATCAGCTAGTTTCCCAGCGATCAACTCAGGGTGAGCCCTAAGCGAGAATCATACCACTAGACCATCGCGGCGGTTGTGTGGAATGATTGCTGATTCGTGAGTGGGCCTTATAGTGGTGAGTAAGACGAGGGATGCATGTGTCGCAAGGATCCGCAGCCTGGCCAAGTCTGGGCTACTCACTTTTCCATGTTGGCTTCCGGTTTTGGTTTTCCAGCACCGTGGGCATGGATGGCTGCGGATAACTGCCCGCGGTGATAAGGTTCTGCACGAGCAAGGTTCAATATTAATTAAAATTGTTTTTACTATCCGGCTAATAATCAAGGCATCGTTCAAGGAGCATCTCTTTTTGCCTGGATATTGCATGCACGGCCGGCCTGTCATGGCCCCCCCTTGCGCATATGGCGATGGCGTTTGGTTCTATCGATTCTGTGTGGAAGTGCGTAGGGCGGTGCGATACAGATTTCCAGAAACCACCGGGCAGATACGTATGACAAAAGAAACGACGCCGGTGCGCCACACACTTTGATTAAAAATCCATGGTATCCCACGGCAGCGACTTGAAAGAGCATGCCTAGACGACCTCCTCCTTGTTTCCGACCTCGACCTCGAGCGGTCCACCCTCGGCCTTGCGGGTCTTGACGGCCTCGATCTCGGCGTCGAGACGCGAGTCGCCCATGCGCGTCTTCCAGGGGCGGGGCCCCTCGGGCGAGAACATGAGTTCGATCTCCTCGAGCGTCTTGCCGCCCGTCTCGGGGTAGAAGAGGAAGAACCAGGCGGCGGCGCCGACGCAGAGGCAGCCAAAGACGGTGAAGGTGTGCCATTTAATGTCGCGGAAGGCGGGCGGGGTGAACATGTTGAGGGCAAAGTTGAAGATCCAGTTGGACAGCGCGGCCAGGGCCATGCCGTGCGCGCGCGTGCCCAGCGACCACACCTCGGCCGCGTAGATCCAGCACACGGGCGCCAGCGTCAGGGCGTAGACGACGATGAGCAGGAACGAGAAGACGATGACGGTGTTGGCCGGGTTGCCGCCCACGACCTCGAAGACGACGTTTGCGTTGGGCGGCGTGCCTACACCCTCGGGGCGGAGGATGTGGTTGGTGGCCATGGTCCCCGCGACGACGAAGTGGCACAAGCCCATGCCCAAGGCGCCCGCGACGAGCAGCACGCGGCGGCCGGTGCGGTCGATGAAGAAGAACATGACGCCCGTGAAGATGATGAAGACGGCGTACTGCACGCCCGACGTGACCAGGGCCACGTTGCCGCGCAGGCCGGCCATGTAGGCGATGTAGGTCAGGTAGTAGACGATGACGTTGGCGCCGGCCAGCTGCTGCCAGGCCTGGACCGTCATGCCGGCCATGGTGCGCTTCCACATGCCGTTGACAATAAACTTGCGCCAGCCGCGCGCCGACTCGCGCTCGGCCTGCAGCGTGGCCAGGATCTCCTCGTACTCGGCCACGACCAGCACGTCGGCCTGGTTGCCGCCGGCGTGGATGTTGGCCAGCACGTCGAGCGCCTCCTCGTTGCGGCCGACCTTGGCCAGCCAGCGCGGGGAGCGGGGCAGGAACGGCAGGCCCAGGACGAGGAAGAGGCAGGGGATGAACTGGGTGCCCCAGGCGGTGCGGAACATGGCCGGTCCCGTGATGGTGTTGATGCAACCGACCGAGATGAAGTACATGATCAGGATGCCGAACTCGATGGCCAGCTGCTGGATGATGACGAGCGACCCCCGCTTGTCCTTCTTTGCGATCTCGGCCAGGTACACGGGCACCTGCGACGACGTGATGCCGACGGTGAAGCCGTTGAGCACGCGGCCCGCCACCAGCGTGCCCCAGTTCTGGGCCGCCACCTGCACGGCCGTGCCGATGAACCAGAAGATGCACGCCACCATGATGGAGTCGCGCCGCCCGATCTTGTCCGACAGGAACCCGGCCGCGGCCGACCCGACCACGGACCCGGCCGAGAGCGCGCCGCCGATGGTGCCCTGGATCACGCCGCTGGGGTTGTTGAAGAAGTCGATGTAGTGCTCCGACACGACGATGGCCGACATGGACGAGATGTCGAAGCCGAACCTGTGTTTTATTAGTTTCGGCCCTTTTGTTCCTTTCCTCTCTGGAGCAGTAGGCACAACTCACAGCATCCCTCCCAACGTCGCGACACACGCTATGAAGTAGGTGTTATAGATCTGCGGGAGCTTCGCCATGGTGGGCAAGCTGGCGGGCGCAAATGGCGCCTTTCCTTGTCGTCTGTGTGAGTTGTCCCCTTGTTTCTCAGGGTTGCCAGGCAAAGCAGCAAGAGGAAATGCACGGGAAACCTCGCCAAGTTTGGAGGAGGTGGGCAGGCAACTATTGCTTCTTATGTAGGTCTCGGGTTCGGAGTTGGGGAGGGGACCCATTTAGGCCCCTCTTCCTCAGGTCCGCGCATGGGGTTTCGTTATAGGTACCCCATCTCGGCGATAATGTGGGAACGTACGACAAGTTTGGAGACGTGCTGCTGCTTGCTGCTGTTCGTCGATGTAACCGCCCCAGGGACCTTGCCCGTCAGGCTGGGCTTTCTCCGCACAAACACACGCACATGCTCGGTTCGTGAGCCCGCCTGGGAGAAATCCGCCCCTGGCCTCGCGCTTGTCCATCATCACTGCCCTGGTCTCGGGCTCATGGCGCATCATCAGCCGAGAAGCGAAGAAGCCGACGGGGTGACAGCGCAGCCGCAGGCCGTCTTACAGGTACACGCACCGGCGGCTATACAGTAGACAGCCAGGGCACCCGGCAGCCCCGAACCGGGGGAAGCTGGGGTTGGAGAAACAAGCTCACCTGCCAGCCAGGGCGTGGTTGGCGCAAGGGGGCCTGCCGGCCTCCCACCAATAATGGCATGACATTTCCCCGCACGGGGAGGCTCCGTCTATCTCGCTTTTGTTTTGGCGGACGGTCGGTGTTCTGCCATGGGAGCATACTAGTACCTCGAGGGAAGGCAGACCAAAAAGGTGAAAAACAGCTGGATCTCTCTTCCCCTCTTTCTGGGAACACGCGACCGAGATTGGGGAAACGACCCTCCGCCTCTCCGCCGTTTGGGGCAGGCTCCATTCGATGTGGGGAAGAACTGACATGGTACGTCGCCCCGGTAATCTGGCAATGAAAAATAAGAAAAAAGAAAAAAAAAAAAAAAAAGAGACGCTTCGTATGGGCAAATTACCATTATCTGAACTCAATATCGTTACAACCGTAGCATGCCTCGGCAGACGTTCCTGAGCAGAGCATGTACAGGTTCGTGGGAAAAGCCTAGAGAAGCAATTTAAATCACCCACGTGGCGACGACAGATGGCGGGCTGAGAAAAGACGAGATCAGATGCGTCGGAGAGGTTGACGTTTCCAGATGTTTGAAGCCGACTTGCGAGCCGTCGGATCAAACTGGCCTTTTTCTGCGACACGCTACGGCCGCATTAGCGACGGGCAGTTGGCGCCGCGCTGCAGTGGGTTCACAGTGGCTGCGGGAAAGGCGTTGCCCACACGGGCCGGAATTCTCAGCGTGTTTTTCAACGGCTCACGCCCACTGTGCCCCAAAGACCCGCTGTCCCCGCGTCGGGTTACATCAGATCCCCGCACCAAAAATTGCCGGCCCCTATCCCCGCCCCGATTTCTCCTCGAGCCGCGCCAATGGGAGAAAAGCGAGAAGGGCCGAAACCAAAAGGCTGGGGTCTCGAAAAAGCAACTAGGTTGCTCACCTTTGAGCCAGCCGTCAGACACCGCCGCCGTCTTGCAGCCACAGGCCTGAGTTGGTTGTGCAGCATGCATAAGTGGAATTCTCCATCTTGTTTGTATTGGTCGTGTCCCTCTTCGCCGTCTCCAAATCATCGAGCCTCAGCCGTCAGGTCGTGCTCCATTGCCACCCTGCCCTGCCATGCCCTGCGTCTGAAATGCTTGTGTCTGCTGCCGTCCCGCCGTAGCTGGCTCACAGACGCCTTCATCTCCCGGAAAAAGTCATGTGCCTCTCTTCCCTGGCCTGGCGCTTGTCATGTCAACAGCATCTCGGTCCGCCGCCGGAAACGGGGCGTAGGCATGTTTGTTGGTTGTGCCCTGCCCGCCCACTTGTCAAACTTTTGGCTTGGCATGGAACGTCCCTTGCTGCCAACGAGGAGAGGCCGTCATCATCCAAGCTTTTCTGTTTCTCTTTATTTTCCTTCGGGCCCACATTCCTAATGATTAGGCGTCTCCGGCAATCTCTCTTGCGCTGTCGAGCTGTCGGAACACAGACTTTGTTGGTCCCAAAGCAGCAAGATTCGGAATGGACCCGAGGACCTGTCAGCCAAGCCCAGAGCCCCTCCTCTTGTCCACCGCCCTGGCGATGCAGTACAACTGGGACAGACGGCCATCGCTTCCGAGAGGGTGTGGTGGGGATGGACCATTGCCTCTCATGGCAGGATGGGCGGCTAAAGTCGATGTCTGCATGGAAGGAACGGCGGGACATGTATATTACCCAATCAGACGCGGATCCCATCGCGGTTGGGAAACATGCCACGCCTCTTGGCCAAAGGAATGGAACACGTAGACCGCTAGCCAGTTTGCGACTCTGGATTCCACCATTCACCGTCCAGTACAGTCCCTCTTCCCGTTCCCCCGGGTCTCGGACTGTCGCCTCAGTCGGCTGGGCACGTTGAGATGAGGGTCGTATACAGTACGCGGACCCTTCAGCGTCACCACTCCTCGTGATCCGTTCGCTCACGGCCGGGCGTCTTCACGTGATGTCCCCCTGAAGCCCCTTTCCAAGTGCTACCCTCTTTGTAGCTGGGATTTCATGCGTCCAATCTTGGTCATCTGGCTGCCATGCAATACGTATTTTCTTTATGTATCCAACCGTGACGTATGGCAGTGATGCTCCTCAAAGTGTCAGTCGATATCCGGTCGTTCAGTGGGCCAACTTCCTGGCCGCCCAAGTCTGCGCGTGGTATGCATTCCGCGTCAGCGCCCTCTCATCAAAGCCGTACACGGCCGTCCTGCCACGGACCAGCTCGCCCTCGAGCGTGACGTCGCCGCACTCGTCCGGCACGGGCACGAGCTCGAACCCCATGGCCTTCACGACGCGCACGACCTCGTCGAGCGACAGCTGCACCCACGGCCCCGTGCCGTACAGCAGCGGGCCAAAGTTGACCCAGTAGCCGCCAGGCCGGAGCAGCGCGTAGATGGTGTCGAGGTAGGCCATCAGGTTGCGGGCCGTGTCGATGAAGAAGTGCGTGACGACGCCGTCGAAGGACTCGGCCGACTCGACCGTCGCGGGCCCGGCGGCGGCGCCTTTGGAGCGCCTGGTGGCCGAGGCCTTCTCGGCGTGGAAGACGGTCGTGAAGTCGCCCTCGACGAGCAGCACGCCGCTGCTACTGGCGTTGACGGCCATATCCGGGAAGGAGACGCTGCGGAACATGTTGTCCGTCGTCGCGTGGTGCGACCAGCCATCCACGAAAGGGTGCAGCGAGTTGGAGTCCTTGGCCGGGTTGGCCTCGAGGAATCGATATGCCACACTCATGTACGCGGACCATTCGTTGTTGGTGACCTCGAAGCCTGTCATCCGTAGGCTCTGATTGATTAGGCTTCATTTTCCCTCCAGCCCGTTCGTATAAAATCATGGCTGCACCTCACCTCCAAGCCCGGCAATTTCATGACCCAACCGGCCGAGCCCGGACCCCGGGAGCAGCACCTTGACATCCCGGCCGGTGCGGCTAGGGAACAGCTCCAGCAGGATGGCGTGTATACAAGGGAAGCAATTGTCCCTCTCGGAGCGGCCCTCGGCGGACCAGTCGCGCACGTAGTGCTTGAGCGCCTGCGAGACGCTGGTGCGGTCCGGCGTCCTGCCGGCCTTTTCGGCGGCCCTGACGTGCGCGTGCAGCTCGCGCTCGCCGATCCCGTAAAAGTCGAGCGCGGCCGCCACGACGCGGGCGCAGAGCGCCTCGTTGACCCCGATCAGATCCTCGACCTCGTCCAGCTTCTGCGAGTAGCCGACGGAGGCCTCCAGCACGAAGCGCTGCTGCGCCGGCACGTTGCTGTACAGGGCTCGCCAGCGCGCCAGGTCGGCCCGCGTGCGCTCGCCGTAGCGGCGGTAAGCCCACAGGGCGTCGAGCAGGCGGGCGCGCGGGTGGTTCGTGTCCCAGGCCTCGCCGTGCGTCTTGTCCAGCCGCCGCAGCAGCCGCGCCTTCTCCTCGGCGTGGCGGGCATCGACGCTGCCACCCGTGCCAGTGTCCACCACAGCGGCCACGACGGGGAGTCCGCCATCGGGCAGGCGGATGCGGCCGATGTCGTCAGGGGCGTCGGCCGGGGCGGCGGCCTGGACCACGGCGCCCGTCAGCGTGGCCAGGACCGCAAGCGAGGAGTGGGCGACGAACCGGACGAGCAGCCAGGGCGAGAGGCGCATTGCCGCTGTTTTCCATGCTGTTGAGGCGACGCCCTACTTGGGTTGGGGGGTTCATTCGGGGCAGGGCGCAGCGGGGGAAGGCCAGCGAGGATTTGGCGAGTTGGGTGGAAACGGAAACGCGCACCTTGATGGCCGCCGAGAGACCGCCACCAACCCCACCCTCAGCTCCGTCTGCGGCTTCATGCTGCATGCATTTTGTTCTGATCAGCCCAGACCAGAATGATTTCATTCGATTTGCTGTCCCGAAACGCCAACAGCCAGCCAAGAGTGAGGCTTAACTTCACCGCTAGCGAATCCCCGAATTCTATCAAATTTACGCGAATCAAAATGATTCATCGCGTAATGAATCATCGCCAAACTGGGAGATGCACTGGCCTACGATTTTGGCGATATAAACACAAGGAGAAGCTGCCAGATAGAACCTATGCAATTCATCTTCTACGAGACCCTTCTATCAGACCTCCTACCAGACCTTAATGCCAGACAATCAAACCACAACCACCACTGTCACAGCCACACCACTCGCCGCCATGGACTCTTCCGAAAATGCCCTCACGTTCTATGACATCATCCTCGACCCCACCGCCTTCCCCTTTGCCCCAAACCCGTGGAAGACGCGGTATGTGTTCCCTGGAAGAGATGCACGGATGACAATTGGCGCACCAACTGCTAACACTTCCCGAAAGCTACGCCCTCAATTTCGCCAAGGTCCCTTACCGCACCACCTGGACGCCCCTGAACGCAATCGCCTCGACGCGCGACTCCCTCGGCTTGGTCGTGAGCCGCAAGCACGAGGACGGGTGCGACTTCCCCACCCTCCCCGTGGTCCGGGACCCGCGTTGTGGCGAGAAGGAAGTCGTCCTGGGCGACTCGTTCGACATCGCGCTGCACCTTCAAAACACGTACCTGGCCTCCGCCCCCGCCTCGGCGCAGCTGTTCCCGGGCGCCGCCCATGACGCCGCCGCCACGGTGGCGCTGCACCGCGCCTTCAACAAGCTCGCCGACGAGCTCTTCTCCAACCACGGCGCCCCGCTCGCGGGATCTTACATGCCCTTTGACCCGCGCACCGCTGAGCGCGACAAGGCCGCCATGATGGCCCACATGCCCGACGAGATTAAGGACTTGGACTGGAAGGACCTCGAGGTGGCCCCCGGGTCCAACGCTAGGAACAAGATGGTGCGCGACTTTGAGGCCGCCATGGACGCCAAGCTCAGCCCTTGTTATCCCGGCAAGAGCGGCGATGACGACGAGAACGGCCCGTTCATGGGCGGCCGCGCGAGCCCCATGTATGCGGATTTCATCGTCGGCGGCTGGCTGCAGTTCATGCGCGGCTGTCTGCCCGAGCCTGAGTGGGACGCCATGCGGAACAAGTGGTCCGGCGGCAAGTGGGGGAGGCTGTTTGACGCGCTGAACGAGTGGACTGCCGTTGACGGGCGGGAAGGCGTCGCCCCGCGGAGGCGGTGATGGCTGATGTATATATCCCAACGTGTGGTCTGCTGCACGAGCCAAGACACAAAAATGAGAGACAATTTGGACAACGCCTAACCCTAACCCCTACCAGGCTTGGTCGATGGTGCTGAAGTGAGATGCGATGGAGAAGAGCGAGGCCGCTTTGTATGGGTACGGCAGAGGGTAGAGCCCACCTTTTCCCCAGGTGAGTCACGCGGCCTCTGGATGCAGGTAAGATGAACCCATCTAGGGAGGTAGGTGCGTACATCGGGGCTCACCTGTAAAATCGCCCGTTAAAAGGAGAACGCAGTCCACGCTCGTTAAAACGACGAAACACGGCTCCATCCCAGCCCAGGCCATTGTCTTGACATATTCACCCAGAACAGGCCATCGCAATGGCCACCAACCCTTCACCTTCTACACCTCCCCGCCAGCGGGTCCGAGACGCCCTGCCCGGCATCCACTTGGGGCGGTACACGCCGGGCCCCAAGAACAGCTTGACCGACGTGCCCGGCGTGCTGGTCTCCACCACCTCCATCCGCGAGCACCCGGGCGCGGCCGCCGGCACCATCAACACTGGCGTCACCACCATCCTGCCGCGCCGGGACTGGTTCAAAAGGGCCTGCTTCGCCGGCATCTTCCGGTTCAACGGGTCCGGCGAGATGACGGGGTCCCACTGGATCGAGGAGTCGGGCCTGCTGCACTCGCCCATCGTCATCACCGGCAGCCTCGGCGTGGGCAACGCGTACAACGGCGTCTACGAGCACGCCGTGCGTGAATACGCAGATGGCAGCGGCATCGTCGACTGGTTCCTGACCCCTGTGGTTGCCGAGACGTACGACGGCTTCATGCATGATGTCACAAAGTTTGCCGTGTTGCCCAGCCACGTGGTTCAAGGGATAGGTAAGTGCCAGCTTCCTTTTTTTTTCTTTCTTCCAGTACAATCAACCACGTTCCCTAACACGGGAACCAAACACAGACGGCGCAAGCGACGCTCCCGTCCCAGAGGGCAACACGGGCGGCGGGACGGGCATGCTGTGCCACTGGTTCAAGGGCGGCACCGGCTCCAGCAGCCGCGTGATCGCCGGCGAGACGGGCAAGCAATACACCATCGCGGCCCTCGTCCAGTCCAACTACGGCAGGATGGCCGACTTCCGCATCGCCGGCGTGCCCATCGGCCGCTTCATCTACGAGGAGCAGGAGCGGCTCGCCAAAACAGACCCGACCAACCCGGGGCTCCTGGCGCAGTCCGGTCTGCTCTTCAAGACTGCCGCGGCCGCCCCGTCGTCGTCGTCCCGGAGCAAAGGCGGCGACGGCAGCATCATCGTGATCCTGGCCACGGACGCGCCGCTGCACCCGACCCAACTGCAGCGCATCGCCAAGCGCGCCACCTCGGGCCTGGCCCGCGTCGGCGGCTGGGGCGCCAACCAGTCCGGCGACATCTTCCTGGCCTTCTCGACCGCCGCCGACATCCCCGTGCAGCGGGAGAACGTCGACCGCGACGTGCCGCTCGCGCTGCCGGCGACGTTCGTCGAGGACGTCACCATCAACCCGCTGCTTGAGGCCGCCGCCGACTGCACCGAGGAGGCCATCCTCAACGCCGTCTGCATGGCCGAGACGATGCGGGGCTTCAAGGCCACCGTCGAGGCTTTGGATCTGGTCAAGGTGAAGGGTCTCATGGCTAAATACCTCTGAGATTCTGTGTGCATGTTATTATACAGTTGAATTTTGTCAATGAACAAGACCAAGGTTGCCGTAACTGGGTCTGCGATCCTGCATGTTCCTTATACACACATATGAAATTATAGATACATACGCCCACACCTACCCCTGGAACCCCTCAGAAGCTGTGGAAATACACCTGAGCCTTTGGAGTATCCTTCCGGTTCCCGTACACGTCCACGCTGGACAGAGACCCCCCCGCGTCGGTTTTTGGCTGGACGATGTAGCCAAAACACCCCGTCGTCGCGTTGGTAGACAAGAGCATCTTGGCTACTTTGCCCTTCGCAGGAGCGATGCTGACCTTGGTTGGAGCCCAACTGACATCGAGGGGCCGAAGGATCCGAGACGAGTTCGAGCCGTCACTGTACTGCAACGTGATTTTCAGGTCGCCGTCGGTGATGGCGGGTGTGAAGGCTCCCGACACGTCGTCGTTGCGCTGATATACAGGGAACGAAATGTTCTCGGCGTCGCGGGGCGGGTCAAACGTCACCTCGATAGACTGCCAGTTGCGGACGCGGCAGTCGAGCTGATATCGGCCCGGGTCCCGCGGCGGCGCGATGACGTTGGCGGCAAGGGGGATCCGCACGCTAGCCGGGCAGGTCCAGGGCTTGATGGTGTGGTTGGCGTTGAACTCGAGCGGGTAGTAGAGCGTCTGCGACAAGGCCTGGTTGTTGTTGACGTGGGCGACGATGCCGTTCAGAGTTTGGCTTGTCGGGCTCGTGCGGTACGCCAGGGCTCCAGCCAAAACGACGTCGCCTTGGGCTGTCGGCAGCACGCTGGCCCCCTTATTCTGGGCCCCGCATCCATGCATGCTCAGGAAGCCACCGTCGGTGTAGGGCCCGAGAGGGTCGCCTTTGGAGTAGAGGTAACAGACGTAGCCGGCGCAATTCTGACAGGTCTGCCCAAACATCATGTAGTAGTAGCCGTCATGAGCGAAAAAGGAGCAGGCCTCGAGGGAGAGGCCCAGAGCCGCCAGCTCCGCGCCGGTGCGAATCATGCGAAACGTGTCGTTGCTCTGTGCCGGGACGGATGTGAGGTCCGGGTTGAGCTTTTGCACCACCAAGTCCCAGGCGATCGCCACCGTCTTGGGGTACTTGGCACTCCCATCCGTCGGAAGCGTGGCATTGCTGCGCGTGTCGGTCAACAACCAGTTGGTCCCATCCGGCCCGACGGCAACATCAAAGTCGTGCCCGATATTGGGGCCGGACAGAACACCAGGCGCGGCCGACGTGGGCCCCGTGAATGGGCCTGCTGGCGATTTTGACACGAGGTATGCCAGATCGGTGAGCTGCTGATTGCCAAGCAGCATGACATATTGTCCAGTGGCGTTGGAGTAACGCACGACCGGCTTCGTCAGGGTGATGGCGGGATCTGGCGGCACGTAAAAGTCTTGGAGTTTCCAGCTGGTCAAGTCGGGCGACGAATAGGTTCTACAACACTCAGTCGGCGCTCCCATATCCTAGCGCTTGGATAGGGAAGAGTACTCACTTGATCCCACATGCCACCGGCGCCGATCTGAACATGGAAACATTAATTAGCACAACTGGGGCCAAAGAGTGCGAACGGCCGACGCTGACTTTACCCTCGAGGCTTGATGGGGGTTGGAGGAGAGCCCTGAGCGGTCGCATTGATGTTTCCAAACCCGGCGATCCTAGAGTAGACAAACTTGCCGCAAGCCCATGTCGCCCTAGATCAATGTTAGTTGTCGCTAGGACAAAAACCTAGATAGAAAAAAGTTCACTCACGAGTAGAGATAGTAACGACCTTCGAAATACGACAGGTGAGCCTCGGCTTGTTCTAAACCACTCCCTTCCTGGTCCACCGCCGTAGCCAGTTTCCCACTAGCTTGGAAATCGACAGGATGTATTGGAATCCCGTCTTGCCCCTGCAAGAAATCGTCTAGATTGTTGTGGTACGTCGCATAGGCGCCATCGCTGCTGCTTGGGGTGTTTGTTGCGCTGCCTGAGGTGCCTGTTGCTGCGCGACAAAGTATTGTCGCGAAGGCGAGGCAGAGCAGCGTTTGGGAGTGCATCTCGTCTTGGTCTGGCCTCGGGCTGGCCCAATAAAAGAGCGGGATAAACACCTCGCAGGCGGGAAGCTTTCAAAGTAGGAGTGCAGCATGTACTTGCGCGTGGGTTAAAAGCACCCGCGAATATCGGCCCTCCGGGGATATTCCGCGGTACAGCAACCTTTCGTTTTCTCCGCAACCTGTCGTTTTTTTTTTTTTTTTTTTTTCCGGAAACATCGAGCCGGACGCATTTTACATTGCGGCTGCCCTCGCCTTGATCCTGCGGGGCCGCTCGGCCGGCAGGGGTCGGCGGCGGGGAGCGTGCTCGTGGGAGGCTGAGGGCGCAAAGGCTGTGCGTATCCGGCGGGACCTCGGTCGACGCGTCGTGCTGGGGCGCCTAGCTGTTGGCACCCCGGACGCGGGGGCGGGGACGGTGGGTCGGCGTCCATGGGTTCGCTCGTGGACGCGGTGGCGTGGGGTATTCTGTTGACGTCCAGAAGTCTGCCTGGGCGGCGCCGGTGCCGCTCGCCGCCGGAGTGGGTGCGTTGAGCGGGTGCGGCCAGGCCAGGCGCAGCATGTTATAAAGCTGTTTCATTGCATTTCCCTGCCGTTTTAAACGGCCGCTCTAGGTGGAGGTTCATAGCCATTGTGAGCTGGAAAATGCGTGGCCATGGAGATGGATTGTTCGTTCAAGATCGCCGAGCCGCATGTAGGTGGGTGGGATGGGACGAACTGAGTGAAGCCAGGAACGAACAAGCTGCCCCAGATGGCATGCAAGCGTGCTCCATAGAAATTGCTGCTTCCAGCTGGTTCCTGGAATCGTGCCACTTTGCCGGGAGCTTGCAGGCGCCTGCATTTTTTGGCGTGCTGGCTTAGTTCTTAGCCATCAGTTGTCACTTTTCCTGCTTCCATTTCGAGCCACCCGTGCAAGCACCAGCGCCATGCAGTAGGTGGGAGTGGCGGGTCCCAGCAGGCAAGAGGCCCACTTTTTGCAACCTGCATGGCGGTTGAGAAGGAAAAAGCGGGTACCTCACTCTCCCTCCTGAT
The DNA here is from genome assembly GCA_003049465.1 of Magnaporthiopsis rhizophila. Lineage (NCBI taxonomy): Eukaryota > Fungi > Ascomycota > Sordariomycetes > Magnaporthales > Magnaporthaceae > Magnaporthiopsis > Magnaporthiopsis rhizophila. The sequence continues at coordinate 102,332 of PYSS01000102.1, forward strand.
GAAGAAGAGCAAAGGCGGCAGGCTGCCAAACGGGGATTTTGTTCTTACAGGATGGTCAGTACTCTCGCAAGTAGGGCAAAAAAGAAACTTGTTGGAACAAGTCGGTTGGTTGGAGTAAAGAAGCCTGTCGTTTAGACAGAACGAGCCAAGGAAGTTGCGGCTCGGACAGAGCGAGCAAAGAAGAAGCGTCGGTAACAACAGAAAGGGTCCCCTCTGATGCATCCACTGCTCACCTATACGTCTACCTACGTCCCTCAAGCCCGGCTTCCTGCTTCCATTCTCGCTCACCAACCAACCAACCAACCAACAAACCTCAACCATGCCCCGCACAACTCAGCCCCGAGGCCGGCAGTAAGGTAGTGCAGCATCAGAGGCGCCGCGGCAAGGCCCAGCTGCGCACCTTCGTTCAGGGGGTTTCGCTGTTGTGCCTGGTGCTGTTTGTCTTGGTGTGCCTCGTGGATTACTGGCCCGATATTGAGCCGGTGCCCTGCTACGTCATATTGCGTGCGCCGGACTACTTTTGCTACTTTTGCTAGAGGCTGGTATGGGTGGGATAGGTCTGTCTAGGCCGAGCGCAGGATGCTAATCTTTCTAGACCCCGAGCCTCCGAGCCCGACAGCCACCAAGTTCTATCCCTCCCATATTGGTAACTGATAAGAAATCAAGAGTACAACTCCTATGCCTCTCAGGGGCCGGAAAATAAAGTAGAAGGAAGATGAGTTATGGGAAGGACAAAAAAGATTGAAAGTATTGAGAAAGGTAGGAATGTATATATATACAAGCAATTTACAAAGCCCGTGCGTTAATACAATTTCCTTGTGGTCCATAAACTAAGAGTTTTTTTGTTGCCTCGATATGACTGAGAGCCGTTTTGGTTTTGTTTTGCCGGCACTAAAGTAAGCAGCTCCGGGAGCAGCAGGAACAAGGCCCCAATGGCGCCGGAGCCTTGAGATGTCAAAGCGGCGATGAAAAGAGCCCGGAATCAGGTGCGATAACTAGAAAGAAAGAACCCCATCGTATGATAAGGTCATCGCGAGAGTAGCCGCATCGAAAAAAAAAACGTTTCCGTGTTAAAAATGTGAAAAACACCTTACCACCAAACACGCCGATCATCATGAAGTCCCCTGAGACGATGGGGGTGTTGGCTGTGCGGAAAGACTGTTGAGCCGCACTCCCATAAAAATACACATGATTTCTTCCTCCGATAATGATGAAGAAGAGTGTGGCCCTCTGTTCAAAAGCCGAGACCTCGTCCGGGCTGTAATCATATCAACTTCCGAATGCTCCTCCTGGCACGCCCGTTCGTCGTCCTTCCCAGGAATGTGCCGAAGCGGGTGACGAAAAGTCCTGGCAACTCGATATTGTCGCCGAGAACGCCAGTCGGACCGAAGAAAATCATCAAAGACGGTTCCTCCACACGATTCTCGTTGGCATATAAAGGTCCCATTTTAAGATTTGTCAGAATACAGCTGACAGGTCGCGACGCTGCCAAGTTTGCGCTGCCCAGAGGCCCAGGACCACTATCAGAAAGTGACGACAGTCACATGGGCTTCCTGGTCCGCCCAGCGTGGCGGGATTGCCACAGCAATAAAAAAAAACTCGCCGGCAGATCCGGTCTTTTTATGCGTGGTCGGGTGACAGCAGCCGAGACACGGCCGTGGGTGGCAGGATGCCAAGACCCAAGGTGATGGGACGAGCAATAATCGGCAGTATGGCTGTTGGTGGGCGTCTGCGTAGAGGCCCACGACCCCTTTTATGGCTTGGCAAATCCGAGCCCAACAAAGTTCATTGGGCCAGCCATGAATCGGCACTGGTTGCGGCAAGCCGTAAAAGTGGATAGGATGGGATTAGGCGGAATCGGGGGAAGACGCCGGCGGTAATGAGCAGAGAGGCAGACGACAGGGGCGGGCGAGGACGGGGATTGGTCGGTCAACCCGGGGCGTATCCGCTACAGCAATATACGGCGCACCCGCGCAATTAATACGGCACCAAGCTTTCCGGACAGGCAGCCCTCGGCAGAGCCTGCGGTGCTTTGACGGCTGGTTCCCCTTTCCAGTCCATGCTGTGGCACCCCGGGAGAGCGGGGGAGGGTTAAGCTCTTATAACCATGAGCTTTTGCCTACCCATCCGCTCCCTTGTTGTTCTATGTATGCCGCCTTGTTGTGCTGTCGAGCAGATTGTTGAATAGGTGTCCTGCATTTTTTTCTTCAAGGCGATAAAGATCCACCCGAGAAGCCATCAGAACACGCGAGACAGTGGCATCATGAAGAACTGGCTCGCAGCCGCCCTGGCGCTCGTCGCCACGCCGTCCGAGGCCGCGCTCCGGTTCGGCTGCTCGACGGTGAGCATCCAGCGCCTGGATCCCCTCGTCGAGCCCGGCCGGATCCCGTCGTCGCACCTGCACCAGATCGTGGGCGGCAACGCCTTCAACGCGACCATGACGGGCGACATTGGCGAGCAGGGCACCTGCACCACGTGCACCTTCTCCGAGGACTTCTCCAACTACTGGACCGCCGTCATGTTCTTCAAGCACCCGACAAACGGCACCTACAAGCGCGTGCCCATCATGCAGAACACGGCCCTGCCCGACGGCATCAACGGCGGTATGGACCTGCTGCGGTCGCGTGGGAGTCGGGGCGTTGACTACGAGATCTGACATGGAGCAGGCATGACCATCTATTACACCCAGCAGGACTTTTACAACAACGGCAAGACCAAGATGACGGCCTTTAAGCCGGTGAGTGGCGACCACGTTTTTGGCTGCGGCTGCCGACGCTGACGCTAGAGAAACAGGGCTTCAGGATGGTCGTCGGAAACCCAGGCGAGAAGGTCAACAAGCAAAAGGGGCTTAAGTTTGTCTGCCTACAGAACAAGGGCACCCGCTTCCCTGAGCTCAACGACTTCCCCAAGCAGCCCTGCAGAGGCGGCATCATGACCGTCCACCACTTCCCTGCGTAAGTCCTTTTACCCATCCTACCTCTGGCTCCCAATGAAAACCCAACTAGAGCCCACGTCTGACAACATACGATACAACAGCTGCTGGGACGGCAAGAACCTCGACAGCCCCGACCACCAGTCGCACATGTACAGCACGACCAACGACGCCTTCATCAACGCCGGCCCCTGCCCGGCCTCGCACCCGGTCCGGGTGCCGCAGGTGGCGTACGAGACGCTCTGGGACACGACGCAGTTCAACAGCATGTGGCCCAGCAACGGGCAGAACCCGTTCGTGCTGTCCTTCGGCGACGACAAGGGCTACGGCACCCACGCCGACTACGTCTTCGGCTGGAAGGGCGACTCGCTGCAGCGCGCCATGGACTCGTCGTGCATGTTCCAGGCCTGCGAGAACGGCCGCCCGCTCAAGTCGCAGTCCGTCGGCCCCATGAACAACTGCAAGGTCAAGGACCAGGTGCGCGAGGACATTGACGGATGTAAGTTTCCTTCCTGCCTGGCTGGCTTTTTGATCGACCGACTTTAGGATGTTGCTAATGAACCTCTTCCTATTCCAACAGGGCTCCCTCACCTCCCTGGCATGAACATGTAATCGTTTCCCTGCTTGTGTTGGGTCACGGTTAGACTCCTTATTGCGTGTGCTTTGCTTCGCGGAAATTGTTGGTCTACAGGCCAGGGACTTTGTGTGCATTTTTACCAGGCCTTCGCTTTCTGTGTGAACTGGCGGCAGGAAGGTATCAGATCATTAATAGGGGCCGCCCGGGCTGAAAAATCTGGCTCGTCGTCTATGTAATCACCTTCTCATTGCTACCACTCGCTCGACCATAAAGCTTTACCGCTTGATTACCCATGCATCGCGTTCGTGTCTGGTCCAACTCGTCTCCCTCTCACCCCAGCCATCTTCCTTGGCCCCGGAACCTACCTCATCCTCGTAACCTTCCCCATCCTCTTCACACCCAGAATCTCTGGAAGCGGCACCGTCGCCGTTGGCACCCACCATATCCATAAACTCATCGTAGGCAGCCTGGTCCGGACTCTCGTTGCGATGCGTGACATTTACCCAGTGTCCAGAGTCGCCGGCAATGAACGCGTACGGCCACCGACGGTGGTGAGACTGGGCCTCGAGGGGGGCTTTCCTCCGTCGTCGCGCGCGCGGCCGGGGGCGCATCGTCGCCGTCGCTGTTGTCGTTGTCGTTGTAGTCCGGCTCCTCCGTCTCCTCGAGGCATTCGGCGCGACGCTGCCGCCTGATGCGGAAGCTCGAGATCTGGATCCGGAAGTTGATGAGCCACCCGAAAAACTCGCCCCACGTGGCACCACAATGGTCCGCCATGGCGTAGACCAGATCAAGAGACGGCAAGCTGCCGCAGACCGCCTGACGCGTGTCGAGGAACTGCACGAGCGCCGTGCCGGCACAGATATTACCCAGCGTCAGGTTTTGGAGGCGGGGCAGGGCCGCGGCTACCAGTGGCAGCCGCGCCCCCGGTAGCCCAGCGGCGCGTGCGCCGAGCCGTAGAACTTGAGCGTCCGGTCCGAGGTCAGGTGCTGAAGACGTCGTCGGAAAGGGAGTCGACAAAGTCGCCGTAGGACCGGTCGCCGTTGCTAGTGAGATAAAAGTCGTGCTGCTCGCCGAACACGGAGAGCTCGAGGCTGTGCAGCCGGCCCAGGAACTGGCGCCAGTTTTACCAATGACTTTGTCCGGCCCGGACGAGTAGTAGTACAACCTGCTTCTAAATCGCCATGTGGCAGGAGGGTTTTTTGAGAATTTACAGCGCACGAGCCAGCAAGATCTATAGATAAAGTCGATCCTATCGATTGACAATTGATCACCTGACTATCGGCTGGCTCCATTGCACAGAAGAAACAAAAGCCAGGAAACAGCAGGGCAACCTCGAGCCCACCCTACTACTCCAGTGGATCGCGCCAGGCCCGCTCCTCCATCGCCTTCTCGTACTCCTCATCCGTCTCGAGATCGAAAGGAACGGGCTTGGTGATGGGCACGATAGGGATGCCCGCGGCCTCGAGCTCCTTGAGGCGCTTCGCCGTCGCCGGCTTGGACCGGTTGATGCTGTACACCTTGATCCTGTGCGCCGACGAGGTGACGTGAAGATCCCAGTTCCTGTACCGACAATCAGGTCCGGTCAGCAAAAACCCTTGTTCGCAAGGCTGGGCGGGCGAGAAACCTACCAGGCGCTCCTGACATATGTCGGCTGTGTGTTCATGGCGTTGTCCCACGTCCGCACCACCAGCTCGAGCCAGCCCTCGGCGTCGACGGGGAGGTCCATCTCCCACGTGCGCCAGGCGTGGAAGTACTTGGTGCTCATCTTCTGGTACGGCACCTCGTACCAGATGGCTGTTAGGCAAGGTAGTCGTTGTCGCCGTCAGTGTACCCTGAATCCTCCGCAACAGTGGATGGTGGTTCTCATTTTTTTATTTCACGTACCACCGCCATCTCCCGAGACCTCGACCCGCACAGGCCAGTGGCCTCCGCCCGAGTACGCCCAGCCGCACAGCCGGATCTTGCCGTCGTGCACGATCTGCTCCATGTTGTTGGGGCTCATGATGGCCGAGCTCACGGGCATGTCCTGGATCGAGAAGCCGTTGCTGTACTTGGCGTTCTGCTTGCCGACCTGCGACGTGTAGTAGAGGTACTCCTTCATCTGGACGGGTCTGCAGGACAGCGAAATCTCCATGGTCAGTCGGCCTAAGCAAAGCACAGAAATCCGGCTTGGGACTTGGGACAGGCAGACGAACGCAGGGCTTGGGCGCTTGATGGCCTTGACCTGATACAGCCACTTGCAGCTGCGCGCGCCAATGTAACCAAACACGACGACCCGGAGCGGGTAGCCGTGGATCTTGGGCAGCGGCTTGCCGTTCATCTCCCACGCGAGCAGGACCTCGTTGGCCTTGACCTTGCGCCAGGGCACGCTGACGAGATAGTTTTGCACGTGGCCCTTCTTGAAGTACGTGTCGGCGCCGTAGAACTCGAGGTGCTCGGCCCCGTCGACGAGCCCGCCGCAGTGCTTGAGCACCTTCTTGAGCGACACCCCCGTCCACCGCGCCGTGCCGATGGCGCCCTCGCCCCAGGGCGCGTTGATCAGCTCGTCGCCGTCCCCGGGGTACTCGTGGATCTGCTCGATGCGCCGCGTGCCCGAGCACTGCAACGTCGCCACCGTGCTCTGCCGCGGGAACAGGCTCTCGTCCTGCAGCTGCGCCAGCGTGAGCTGCTTGGGGTTCTTGACCAGGCCCGTGATGTCGAGCGTGAACTTGTCGGCGTCGATGTCGGGGATTCCGCCGTGGTTGCGGACGAAGTGCTGAGGAGCCAAGGTCAGACATCTGGAGCGAGACACGTAGGACCATCGCTTACATCTTTGTTGGCCGTGATCTCGGTGCTGACCAGGCGATCCTGACAAAGTTTGTTAGTGAGCCTGCCGCGGCTTTGCGTCGCCGTGGACAAGAACTAACCCTCGGCGGCTCGCCATTGTAGGGAAACTGCAGCACGTGGATCATGTCCTCCGACTTCTCCTCCTTCACGACATCCCAGCTATATTCGGGCATCGACGCAAGCCCGCAGGCATAGTGGTACTGCTTGAACCGCTCGCCCGTGAGGATGGGGTTCGTGTTGGGCAGCGGCTGGAGTTGGAATTCCGGCGGCTGCAAAAAAGAAGATTCATCTGGCGTCAGTTGCCTCGTTTCTGCCACCACAGCAAACCCGAGCCAGCGCCGGCACTCACGTCAGGGAAGTCGTAGTTCTTCATGATCTCCTTGACCTTCTCCTTCTTTTCGGGGTACTTTTCCCACTCGATGTAACCCCTCCATCCTTCCTTCTCCTCCGCGAATTGCGGAAGCTCGCCCTTAGCGCGGAAGGGAATTGCGTTGGGTTCCGAAGGCGCCATGGTGGTTTTGTCCTTCTCGTCTACCTTGATGCGCATTTGAGGGAGAGAGAGCGAGAGGGAGAGAGAGCTCTCGGACCTCAATGCTCTGAGCTCACACCCCATATATGATCCCGCCCCAGCCCCTCTCCTCCTGCTGCTCGTCCTATCTCCTCATGCAGGCCTCGCCGAAGCCGCCGAGTCTGATCGCCGACACAACGCCGCACGTTACGACATGATATCGACGCCCAATGGCAAGTGCAGCCGGGCAACCATTTGCGTGTTAGCCCGCATAACCTCAAACTTGGTGGATAAGGGGAAATAACGTCACCGTGATGGTGTGGTGGCGCATCGTCTGTGTAAGCGTCCACCCTGCCCAAAAAAAAAAAAAAAAAAGGCAGTTTCCTCCAGAGATATTTATGGGTCCACCACCTAATTCAGCCAGTAAAACCTCCGCCTAGGGGCTACAGAACTGCCATCTTTGTTTGGGCAGCGTGGCGTCCCGTCCCTGGAAGCTCTTGCCCCTCTCTGGTGCTGACTGTTCAAATATCCACGCGGCCCGTGATAGGCTCGCTCCCGGCTTGGACGGTCTGGCCCACGGCCAGCAAGTGCACAGCGAGATAGGTAAACAATGGTTGCATCTGCACGAACTGACGCACGTTGTTCATTGGCTATCGCCCTCTTTATGCCTATCATTATCGAACTACCGCCGTTCATGCCATCCGGCGGTACGGCATCGTGGGCATCAGTCACGCACAGCTCGGGTTATTGTCGGTTTCCGCCCTCCGGTAGCAGCTCGGTCTTGACCCCTTGCCATCATGATCTTGATTGTAAACCCCGATGCCCTTCTTCGATTGCCAGGGAAGCATGGACACGCAATTTCCATCCCCGAATACAACTCGTATTCGAAGAACCACGCGATATAACTCGCTCGAATCCTAGATGGGAATTGGGAATATGGCGAACAGACTTCAACCAGACGCATGCCTCTCCAATCGTGCCGCTCCCAACAGGGCGGACAGTGGTGGCTACCCGCCCGGACAAGCCCTAGTCAAGGGTTCTGATCGCTACCACGGAGTTCGACAGTCGTCAAGCGGCTGCAACAGCATGCTATTTATAACGTTGCTTGTTCATTTTACTTGCAGCGATTAAACAAGCGGGACGGTTGGGACCTTCCGAGTGCTCCCCATAGTCACCTCAGCTGAGACGTTGGGACGCAGGACAAAGACCGTCAACCAGGATCGCACCAATCTATCCAGCACCAAGAATAGCACGAGGCGATCTCGGGCTGTATTAATTGCCACCAATCCCTTCCAATGCCTGTCCAGTAAAGAGCTGGCTCGACAGGCTCAGCCCGCCGAACCTCAGACGTCTCGCCCTGTTCATTCACCACCTGTACGCACCTATTCCACCGAGATTTCCGCATGCGTGCTCGCCCGTGTGCAGCAGACCCCAACCGCAGTCGAAAGCAAGCCGGAGACCAGCCACCGCGGCGGGAGGAAATACCCATCAGGTTAGTTCGTGGTGCTGACTAGATTGCCAGGTTTCCGATCTGTGTTGCTGCTGGCTCGCAATTCAGCCGGGAGAGACGAAAAAAAGCGAGCTGACGCCGAACCGCGGATTCGCTCCTGGCCTTTCTCTCGGCGTGCACCTCTGCATTGGCATGGCGCACCAAGTCGGCTTTCCCCGCAGGCAATACGACCGTATCAGACCATTCCAGCATTTGCTGTTTCTTTGCGCCATCTCACGTTCACCACGGACCCTGTGCGTGTCCCTGGCTCGGACTCAATGATGCTTGGGCAGCGCACCACTGACATTGACTATGACTCCCTTCATACGTAGATAGGTAGGTGCTTACCTACATAACCTAGGTACCCCTAGAAATCTTGTGGCGGGTAGGGCTCGCCGATGCCGCCGATTAGCAGCCCCGCACAACGTCTCGACCGTTTGCGATTCCCCGCTTCCCTTTGGCACGATGCTACCAAGATATCCGCTTTGGAGACGGCCAGCATCCACTTCTTCGTGCTCTCGCCGGGAGCAGAAGGCTTCCAACTATCCTGCCTCTATCTACGGGTTGGAGAAAAACGTGAGGCGCTATATTGAAGCTACCGCATGGAGTCCCCATCCCTGATCTAATACCTGGACGGCGAGCAAACCACAGACGAATCATCACCATTAGGATATCATCCCCACCTCAATACCCAGGCAAGAACAGATCACCCCGCTTCGACCGACAAGATGTCGTCGTCCCCCCGCCAGCGTATTCCGCAGGCGGGCTATTTTGGGAACACTGGCTGGCACCTATATTACATTGTTATATGCGTCCCGTCAGACCACGAAAGCGACGTCTGCGGACATCACAATTCAGCCGGCAGAGAATATTGTCACGTCGTTCCGTGGCTTCGTCCTCGACGCCCCGCACCAATGAAACTGTAATCAAGCGACCTGTCCTAATCTATCACTTTCAGCTACTCTATTCAGCCTCCCGCATGTGACCGCTGTGGCATGTTCCTCGATCTGGATGCTTGGTCTTTGCCAACTCCATGTGTACCAGAGGGGAGCTTCCACGAAGCCGTGGACTTTTGAGCTGCGAAATCTGGTTTTCCTGGCCACTCTGGCAGCTCGGAATACGAAGCGAACGCACCTTCGGCCCACCGCCCGAGGCTAGCTGCAATGGCTGTTCTGGGCGCGTCCTGCAGACATCTTCCGTCGCGCAAATGAGGGTTTTTATGGGTGTTTAGATTGAGCACCTCACCGCTGGGCCTCGGTTTGGTCCCCGGCCAGTATTGGCATCAGCGATTCCGACACCGGCTTCGTTCGGGGTATAAAGACCGCTGCCTTCTTCCAAGCCGTCGGAATGCTTCAAAAAGACAGACAGAAGCCTCAAGCAGCACCTCCTAGGATAGCAAACTCCACCCCTCCCGCTCCTCTCCAATCATCTAGCCAACCGCCAAGATGCAACTCATCTCCGCACTGCTTCTGGCGCTCAGTGCCACGTGAGTCCCAGCGCCAACCCCTTGCATTCTCGCGACACAGCCCCTGACACATAACCTGTCCACCAGCACGGCGCTGGCGCAGGGGATCACCCTGCAGCCGACGACGATCCGGGGCCCCACGCGGCCGGTGCAGTGCCCCGTCACCGTCACCGAGACGAGCAAGGTGACGGTCACGTACTCGACCACCTCGGTCCTGACGTCCATCAAGACGGTCACGTACGTCTCGGTCACCACGTCCACGACCACGACCACGACCACGTCCAGGCAGACCATCACCACCACCAAGCCCTGCGGGCCCGCCGACAACTGCCCGACGCTGACGTCGACGGCCACGGCCTGCCGGACCTGCCTGAACCCCGGCTGCACCGACACCGTCATCATCAACCGCCCGGCCGGCTGCACCGGCCCGCTGCCCACGACCAGCATCGACCTGGGCTGCAACGTGCCCAACGTGTGCAACAAAATCGGCTGCAAGACGGTGTACGTTGGGATATAGAGCTGCTGTAGCATCTTGTAATTAACAAAGTTGTAACTGGGGCCGTCAGAGGGTGTTCTGTTGAAGCTGTGAGCGTCTACGCCTGGGGTAGATACCCTGTAGGCATCCCGCCGTGCCCAGCCCGCTGGCCAAGTCGGGATTATGTCGCAGATGGTGTGGGATACCCCAACGTTGAACAAAATTCTTTGTTGCAGCAACCCTCTTGCTTTCAAACTGCCGCGCGCCTGGAGCTGTGTTCCCTCATGACCCCAGTCGTTGAACGTTTATTATCCATGTCTCCTTTCTCATCCTGCTCCCTCCTGCGCCTCTTCCAGCAAGCCCTCGAGAGAGCTGTACGGGAGCTCCGCCTCAGCCACCCCGGCGACATGCAGCCGCAGCCGCTCCTCCTCTTCCCCGTATCCTTCTTGGTCTCTTCCTTGCGTTCTCTATCGCGTACGGCAGCGCCATTCACGCGTCTGCTGGGGGAGACTGCTCGCATACTTAGGAAAAGGGGAGTTGTCGAGCATCAAAAAAAAAAAAAAAAAAAAAAAAAAAAAAAAAAGAGCGTGAAAATCTAGAAAATACATGTATTTTGGTTTCACTATAAAACAAGCACATCTCTATTCTGGGCTGCCAAAAAGAAAGGATTTAATTAACAAGCACAACGTTCCTTTGAGTCGGTCCCAACTTTCCCCAATTGCAGGAGTTTCGCATACCCATCATTTTTGCCATCAAAACGGCTACTTCCGAACCCCCTTTTTGATCGGGCCTCGCTCGGTCGGACCGAAGCCTCACCCGGAGCCAGTTTGATTTTCTCGGCCTATTTACTCACTGGCTATGATGTCTGGACCGCTGCCAAGGCCGCTTTTAAGGCCGAGCTTATCGCTGCCTACGATAGGCAGGTTACCGACCTCGTCGCCGACCACGCGACGGCGGTTCGCGAGGAGGAGGAGGGTGATATCCAGGACCGCGCGGCTGTGGTTCAGCGGCGTCACGCCAGGCTGCGTGAGCGCTTCCGCCACCACATCGCCGGTGTTGCTGCTTAGTTCTTTTGTGGCTGCTTCCGATTATTCCTTGTCGTTTCGTTGGTGTTGTGCTTTCTGCTTCTTCTGGCGCGTGGCTCCTCCAGGAGTATGTGTTGAAAGAAGGACTCGCATGGTCTCGTCCATATGCCCGAATGATGTGGGATTCGGCTGTGCTGGACGATTTCACTGCTTCAACAGAAAGCAAATGCCCCGGTCACCATGGCTGTGTCGCCATGTTCGACGCGACCCAACTCAGCCAGCATCCCCCGAAGGACCCGTTTCCCGACGACCCCGGTAGTACCCTGCCCGGCTCCTTCCACGAATCCAGCGTAGGCTGTTGACCAGGCTGGCTCTTAGCCCATGTGGTCGGGGTCGATACAGCAGGGTTTGTGACACCTGTGGGAGGCCACCCAGCGGGCGCCGAGGGCGCCGGACAGGCGGGTGACGGCGAGGGGATGGGGCGGGCAGGGGGGTGCCCTGGGCGTCGGGGATCCATTTTCGGCCCTTCAGGAGGGCGATGTGGTATACGTAGAAGGGACGGGGGGAGCGTGCGCCAGCCTTCCACCGCGAAAAAATGACGTGTCCGCGTCGAAACCGAACCGAGAGGCATATCAGTCTCCAGTTGCCGAAGCCGTTGAAGCGAATGTAGAGCTGATGGTGCCCGTGGAAGGACTTGCTGTGTGGGGTGGCCACAAAAGTAGAGCCAAAAATCTAGAGAGTTGTTCAATGTGCTTGCCTAGGGCTGGTCCCAGACCACGTGTTTTTTTTTTAACCCCTACCTGTTTTTCCCCATACAAAATAAGCTTGTTCTTCCTCGCGGAAAACACTCCCGGGGTAGCCTTGTCCTTGGGGTGCAGCCGTTTAAGCAGGTTGGCTTGTTAAAATGATGGGTTTAAAGCTATATTTATTGGGCTTTTAACCAGGGCCAGGAAGCACCTTGCCCGGATTATAACCTAAGAAGCAAGGAGTTCTTAAAATCCGTATAAAAAAATTCGCAGTTTGGGACCGTCCCCCAGTTACTTTCATCGGGGTGTTTCCCGTACATACTTTACATTAGGTGGGGTGTGGCTATTAAACGACAGGAGTTCTGGCATGTTACCAATTTCCCGTTGGACTTGCTACAAAGGAGTGAAGGGGCCAAGTGACATGCGGAGCCGGTTATTTCGTTTTTAAAAGAGTTGCTTGAGGCGTCGTAATGCATCGCTTGAAATCACTCGTCGCATACTCCGCGTTAATGCCTCAAGTGGCTGAGATCAAATGTAATCCAATCAGGAACTGTGCACCAAAACGTGAGACGACCTGGTTAACATTATTTGCTACTGTCAACACCACTAAAAGCTAGGTACCTACCTACTCAGCGAGGTAGGTAGGTAGCTTAAACTGTAGGTGCTGCGGCAGGATTGTCCGCGTGTTTTTCCGGCTCCGTGCAGCCAGGGAATGTTGTTGGCGCTGGTGGCTGCCTCCCAACACCGCCCTCTTGTATGCCGCACTCCAACCAGTCAACCAGCCCGATTCCGCGTAACTGTTTACAGGTCGCACTTCATCGACTGGACCTGCTTCGCGAAGTAGTAGTTGCCCATGTCAGGGATGCGCTGGGCCTTGTGAATGGGACCAAGCGAAGGCTTGTCACAGGCAGGGCCACTAGATTGGAGTTAGCTTGGAGTAGTTCAACTCGACCAAGGTGGATGATAATAAAACATGTGAGGAGGAACTGGAAAGGCGGGATACGAACGTGAAAAGCGTGCAAGGTCCACCCTCCAGAACCTCGAACGACTGGGTGTTCTTGCTGAAATCGTCCCAAGCGCCGCCCTTGAGGGAGTCTGTAATTTGACAGGAAAAGTTAGTGATTTTGTAAAGTATGTTGCAAATTTTTTTTTAGCTCTTCCCCTCGTGAACTTACAGCAGCTTCCTGCGCCCTTGTCGAGGACGGTGACGATGCTTTGGCCAGCGAAGAGGCGACCCTTGGTGAACCTGATCGTGCTTGTTGAACCCGTGACCTGAGCGCCCGGGTTGGGGTTAAGGAAAGGCTCAGTGTTGCGAATGAGATCAGATGTGGGAGCCGCCGGGACGACGGCAGGGGCGGGGACGGCACCCTCGGTCGGTGCCGCCATGACAGCGGGGGCAATAACTCCAGCGAGGAGGACGAAAGACTTGGCGGAGACCATTTTGAAGGATTGATGGGTGGAGCAAATTTATTGCAATGAACGAACGTGATATCTTATGAAAGTGAACGACAGTATTAAGATATAGCGATTGTGTGTGTGGCGAAGAGGAGCAAATGTGAAGTGATTTTGCACACAATTGATTGCCTTTATATATCTGTGATGTAAAGCGGGACTGGGTGCAAATAGCCAAGTCAACGCATTCCCCTGAAGGCCACGGCCGTCCCGTGGCGAAGAGAATAGGGGAAAGGGAAAGGTCCAATGTGGAGTATGGAGCCACGAAACAATGTTTTACACCTTTCCAGGATTATAAACAAAAATGGAGGCCCTGTTCTTCTCCTTGACGCCGTTGCGGTCAATCCGGCAGAAACTAAGGCCTGGCTCACACGCTGCAATCCCAAGGGGTCCAACCCGGCGAAAGCGACAAAGGTACTACCACGCCCCGAACGTGGCAAGAGACATGGAATAGCATTTTGCCAACCGAGTCTCTCCCTCCGGGGGAGCTCTACATTCTGACATCGGACAACCACGAGACCTGACTCTTTCCATGGTTTTTTTTTGTTAGCCGACCTGCCCGGGACGGCCGGATAGACTGGCGCTGAAACAAGCACCTCGTGCCAGATGGATGGGCAGCAAATTTCCTGTTTAGCAACATCGGCGCCAAGGGAGGCGTGGAGTTGAAGCAGGAGCACAGCATCGTGGCCGAGCGGCCAATGCTGTTCCGCTTCGACGGCGGCCTGCGAGCGGTTTGGGCTCCAGGCCTCCCGCGTCACGTGGGGCACGAGCGCTTCGTCGAGTGGAGAGCCAAGCGGGAGTGATGGTCCGAGGGGGACCGCCGCCAAGCACAGGGAGACAAAGCTCCCAGGCCGCGGATACAAAAATACTCGGCCTGTCAACTCGATCTGGGGTTGCTTCGTGACAATGCGTCCGATGGTGGAGCCATTACCTAATGGATCTGTTCGCTAGCAACCCCCTTTTTTTTCGGCTTCTATCAACCTCGACCAAATTCATGTCGCGCAGTCCGTGAAGATGTCCCAAGCACCGAGAAACCGTGCAAATTTACCGCCGATTGAAGCGTAGTAGTAAGCAGTGAGACGGTGCAAGGGTTTATTAGGTTGCGGCAGAGCGACGACCTCCGTAATTAACCTTCATGCTTCCGTATATAGGCACCTCGCCTGCCTAATCGGGCAAGGATGGGCCCCACACCACAGTGCTGACCAAATCCGTTTTCATGCGTTGGTTTTCCAACACAAACCCGATCGCGCGTATGCTTACGCCGGTTTGCGGTTATTTAATACGGGTAATGCAGCCAAATAGTACGTAATCTCTATACCGTTTGATTAACGGGTGCTGTTGGCCGACGTTGCTAATTGCGTTGAAAAAAAAAAAGCTTGAGTTTGGGTTGGCAAATGCGTGCAACCCGGGTTTGTTAGGCACTGTGGTGTGGGGGGTTTAACTATGTACGGAGGTCGCCGAGGGAGAACACGAGGACGTCTTGTGCAACCGCTGACGTCTTGGCAGGTTGGGGTAAGTGGCCGAGGCGACTGCTGGCCAGGCCGAGGATGATGTGGGTGGCGAATCGAACGACCGGCTTGTTGGTTTCGCGCCAATTTTTAGGGCCTGCACTTTCACGAGCAGCCGCTGGCCTGATCTTGGAAATGATCGGGGTTACGGGGAGGGCCTCGGGAGGCAAAGAGGGCAAGGCCGGAGAATTGAGGCTTCGGAGCATCGGGGCGAGAGCGGGAAAGGAAACGTGAAAAAAAGATGGTGTGTAAGCCCGGCAGCCACGATGCGGGGTGGCGTCATCATTTTGGCAGAAAGCCAATGAGAGGAAGGGCAGCGTTGGCGGCATGGCATGTTTCTTTCTAGCTCGACTTGGCAGGATGAGAATTGGCGCAAAAAAAACCCCCCCGTCACGCTAGCGACGCTCCGGTGCCTCGGTCAAGGGCACGTCCTGCTGTTGGCTGGCGCATTCGCCACAAGTCCAGGGGGTCGGGCATCAACGTTTGGCGCTGGCGTCGAAAAGAAAGAGCGGCAGAGAAAAAAGAAAAAAAAAAGGCCAGTCCATTATCACCTGTTTTTAAGGGAAATGCAAATCGCCTCGGTGATCCACCCGGGCTGGCTTGTCCGACACGAAGCCAGGCGGTCGGTGATAAGGCAGGCCCCAGGGAATTCGTTGGAGCCCTGGCATTGGCCCGGCGTGTCCGGGCGACCGAGATCTCGCCGCTCACCCCGGCTGACTTGGTGGAGAGAGTTGGTCGACCGGCTGACGCACCTTTCTTTTTTGGCGTTTGCTCTATCTAGCGTTCCATTGGTTTTGACGACTGTCATCATCCATCGCTCGGGGTTTCAAGGAGCACTTAGCCGTGGTCTCGGATGAGCCTACCGAGACCGAAAAAGCAAGGTGGTCGGTCGCCTCACACACAGACATCCAGACCCGGCAGGCTGGAGATATCGTTTGTCAATGTTTAATGTCTGCCAGTTATCGAGGACCATGCAGCCGGCGGGGGCACCGGGGCGCCGCTCGGGGCAGAAGCGGCCCCTTCCCCCTCAGCCCAGCCAGGTCGCATACGGGGCGGCGCTGACTGGCCAGGGTGGTATTGCTGGCCGCTGACTCGCGGGGGCAGCCAGAGAGCCAGAGTTTAATTTGCCCTTTTGATTGGGGTTGCATGATTGCTTGGAAAGTGGGTTGTTTGTGCCTCCATCTTTTTTTTTTTTTTTTTTTTTTTTTTTTGTTTGCTGCCGCTCAATTTTGATATTTTGTTGACGGCCCGGGCTGGTGGTAAATGTCGTCGAAAAAGGGGCTTTAAAAAAATCCATGCAACCTAAGAGATTTCCAAGGTTTGGGCCAAGACGGGAAAGCGCGATTGGCGTGGCGTGCGTCGGGCATACGTGATCGGTCAAACTCTCGGCGCACCCGGCACTCGGACTTGCTTCCATCCTTCACACAAGAGCCGCCCGCCGCGGCGATTTGCCCGAGGCAGGGCAGGCGCGCCCAGTGTCAAGGTGCCAAAAATCGAAAGAACGACCTAACCAAAAACCGACCAGGGTTGGTTTGGCTATCAGAAGTGTGGGGAGACTTGACTTTTTTGAGTTAGCTTCCTGTGGAGACGCCGCGGTCCAACTGCATCTTTTCTCCTCCATTTGATGGGCTCCGACATTGCATGCTTTTTTTTGTTGCGTTGCTTCTTTTGCTTATCGAGGCTCGGTGATGAAAAGTGGACAAGCGCGTGTCATCAACAATTGCGCTCCATCCTTGACACATGCCATGTCTACCAGGGGACATGGGACATGGATTCGTATTCGGCCGTTTGGACCCCTCTCAGCGTCTGTCCGTCGACGGCCATTGCGGGTCGGCTGAAGAGCCAGATGGGACGAAGGCTGTGGCCGTCGCCTCTGATTCCCGAGGAGGCGGACCAGATAGGACCCGGTATTGGCTGGACGAGAACGCTGGCTTCCATGGCCCAAAACGGCATGCAAAACAGGTACATCTTGCATCTTCTCTCCTCCTACATCGACGACGCTTCCCGACCTGGCCGCGCGCCGATCCGGTCTGGCCGCCTGCATGTGTGAGCGGGTCGGTGTTCTAGAAGGGAAAGTTCTCCAGCTGATTTGCTTCGTCTGGGTGCAACCTCCGAGACAGGCTGGCGTTCCCACACACACCAGACACCTTCCTTTCTGCGTAACGGGCCGAGGATGTCTGTTTGCTTGCTCTCGCCTCCTCCTCGCATTCTCTTCCTCCCATCTTCCCTGTCCTGGCCCCCTGCACCCTGTCCGCTGCCAATCTTTGGGCTCCATCCAAGGTCAATGGGCAATCAGTTCGCACGTCCCGTCGTCCATCCAGTCAGAGACGGGATGGTAATCTGACTGCGGGGGAAGGTCCATGGCAACAGCGACCTTGTCTCCCCCAGTGAATCCCTCCGCATTTTTTACATAAAAGAAACAAGGACCCCGACTTCTCCTCCGCACGCTTGCTGGCCCGCTCTCTCCCTCTTGCGCCTGCATTCTCTCCTTTCCCCAGCCCAAGAGGACTTTGCTCCTCCCAGTTCTCGCCCCTTCCCCGCGAGCAACGTTCGGCTTGGCGCAGCTCTGCCCGCCTTTTTTTTCTCCAGTTCTTAAAAGGTGGGAATTTCCCGCACCTAATTCTTACCTTATTCTTGTTCCCCAGCCCTCCGCGATTCATTCACGTGGCTGTGACATCATTGGCGCCTCAAATCGACCCATACCCCGTATTTTACGAGCCAGCGCGCATTTGAGTAGAGAATCGTCGCCAAAATGTCCTCCAACGAGGAGATTGGCGTCGAGCCCAAGAAGCAGCCGTCTCCGGACGCTGTTTCCAAGCCCGAGGCCGGCACGGTCGACTACCGCCAGGAGGACTTTTGGACGCGCAACGGCCTCAACCTGAAGTCGTTCCAGCGCAGGGAATATGGCACCGGCATCGTTGAGCTGGAGCAGAGCATGAAGGGCAGGCATCTGCACATGATTGCCATTGGTGAGTAGCGCAGCCCGCCTTGGACTCTGCATGCTGTGTTTGGACCGCGTTGCTGACCTGCATCACCTACAGGTGGCTCGATCGGCGCTGGTTTCTTTGTCGGTTCCGGTGGCGCTCTCGCCAGTGGTGTAAGTCCAAAAAAAAAAAAACTTTCCTAAATCGCATCTACGGCGAGACGCATACTGACAAGACAACCACATCATTCAGGGCCCTGGAGCGCTTCTCGTCAACTTCCTGATTATCGGTGTCATGATGTTCAACGTCGTCTACGCCCTCGGCGAGATGGCCATCATGTACCCTGTCTCCGGCGGCTTCTACACCTACTCGAACCGGTTCATCGATCCCTCCTGGGGCTTTGCCATGGGCTGGAACTACGTCTTTCAATGGGCCATCGTCCTGCCGCTCGAGCTGACTGTTTGCGGCATCACGGTTTCGTACTGGAACGCCGACATCAGCGTCGGCGTCTGGATCGCAGTGTTCTGGGCCGCCATCCTGATCGTCAACGTCTTCGGCACGCTCGGCTACGCCGAGGAGGAGTTCTGGGCCTCAGCCTTCAAGCTGATCGCGACCGTCATCTTCCTCGTCATCGCCTTCGTGCTGGTGCTCGGCGGTGGTCCCAAGAACGGCCGCTACGGCGACTACTGGGGCGACCGCCTCTGGCACGAGAGCCCTCCCTTCAAGAACGGCTTCCGCGGCTTCTGCAGCGTGTTCGTCACCGCCGCCTTCGCCTTCAGCGGAACCGAGCTCGTCGGCCTGGCCGCTGCCGAGGCGCGCAACCCCGTCAAGGAGATGCCCGGCGCCATCAAGCAGGTCTTTTGGCGTATTACTCTGTAAGTTTTCCTATGTGCTATTTCGTCGGCCGTCACTACAGGCGCATTTGTTAATACCACGTCGCCCGCAGGTTCTACATCCTCGGCCTCTTCTTCGTCGGTCTCCTGATCAGCGCCAACGATCCGCGCCTGATCGGTTCCAACTCCCACGACGTCCACGCCTCTCCCTTCGTGCTCGTCGGAAAGTACGCTGGCCTCAACGGCTTCGATCACTTTATGAACATCACAATTCTAGTCTCCGTCCTTTCCATCGGTGTCTCGGCCGTGTACGGCGGCTCGCGCACCCTGACGGCGCTGTCCCAGCAGGGTTACGCGCCCAAGATCTTCAGCTACATCGACCGCTCCGGCCGGCCCCTGTTCAGCGTGGGCATCCTCATCGCCTTCGGCCTCCTCGGCTTCATCAACATGAACGCCCAGGGCGAGGTCGTCTTCAACTGGCTGCTTTCGCTCTCGTCCCTGGCCGCGCTCTTCACCTGGGGCTCCATCTGCCTCTCGCACATTCGGTTCCGCAGCGCGTGGGCTTACCACGGCCACACCGTGGACGAGATCCCGTTCAAGGCCATTGGCGGCGTCTGGGGCTCCTGGATCGGCTTTTTGATGTGCATCCTCGTGCTCCTGGCCCAGCTCTTCGCCGCCATCGCGCCTCCGCCCAAGGCCGGCCAGGAGCCCAAGATCTCCAACGCCGAGGAGTTCTTCCAGGCCTTCCTCGCCTTCTTCATCGTCATCTTCTTCTGGATCGTCGGGTACCTCTGGAAGAGGCAGGGCTGGCTCAAGCTGGACCAGATCGACGTTGACACGGGCCGCCGCGAGCTTCCCTGGGACGAGATCCACGCCTACCGTGCCGAGGTCGCGGCCATGCCCACCTGGAAGCGCATTTGGCACACCGTCTTTGTCTGATACGACTGCGGGTGCAAGGTCTGGGCGTGTGTATGGACGCAAGGGGGGGAGGGCGACCAACGGGATACGGCCCATCATGTTCCCGGTTGTGTATTTTTGGATTGAATACCTTTGAAGTTCGAGATACCTCTGTCGTATTGCTAGTAGACGCATGCTAGTTTCTACGGTATTCTTTGTGCAGCTGCTCTTCCTTGCGAATGCCACTTGGTTCTCCTGCCCTTCCGGCGTTTGACCCACATGTCGCTGCTACGAAGAGTGTGCGGCAACTTGGTGTCCATGCCATGGGAGCCCATCCCAACGTGGTAGTATCAAGCGCATCACCCTGTTTGCATACTAATTTTATCTCTGAACCTGTGTGGAATCGCAAGTGTTCGCTAGCTCTGGCGAAGAATCTTCATTGGGCAGGAGATGATGCGAAAGAAATACAGTACAAACAAACTCCGCGCTATGTTCATTGTTCATCCATCTCACCTCCCTTGATACAGTCGTCAGCCGTCATGCCGTCATGCCGTCATGGTCGCCAAAAGACACGGCGCCCAAATGCAACGAATCATCCCATCAGCCCATCGACCAGCCGAGGCGGGATGGACTGCCGAAACGCCACCGCTTCCGACGCCCGAACTTTTTTTTTTTTTTTTTGTTGCATAAACGAACACCACCTCCACCCAGCTAGCTGTGCCCAGCCTCCCGCCGCTGCTGCTCCCACAGCCGCCTGAGCACATCCGCGTTCCTGCGGACGATGGCGTCGGCGTCCTCGCGCGCCGACGTCCGGAACTTGCTGCTGAAGTATTGGTGGTGGTGGTTCTGGGCCTCGGGCATGGCCGCGGAGGAGGAGGAGGAGGAGGAGGAGGAGGAGGAGGAGGAGGAAGCGTCGGCCAAGTGGCTGGCCCAGCTGGGGGCCATCTCGACGCGACCACCGATGCCGGCCGCGAAACGGGGGAGGAGGCCCTGGTGTGTTTCTGGGTCGTCTTGGGGTCCTGAGGACCACGGTAAGCTTTGGGTTTGCTAGAACCAATGTGGGTAGGAAGGTTGGGGGGTAGTGAAGCGATGGGATTGATGGAATTCGTGCTTGTCAGACACAGGTTGAGGGAACAATGTTTTCAGATGCGGGAGAAAAGGAAGCAACAAAAGCGGAAAGGAGCGTGTGTAATACCATGATGTGCCGGAAGCGCAGGCCCTCCAGGCCGTCCCCTGGCGACATAGGACTCAACAAGCACCCGGACGAGGCCGTCCGCCGACGCCGAAGTGTCACCCCCCGCAGCGGCGTGGGCCACGACGCTGGCGCCCATGCTGTCAGCCAGTCCGAGGAACTCGCAGATGGCCCGCCGGTCCGTCGGCCGTGGCAGCCGCATGGCCGCGTGGTAGACGGGGTTCCCGTCCCGGTCCGTGCGAGTGTCGGCCGGCAGCATCGGGAAGTCTGGGTGTCGATCCCTGCCGTCGCCTCCTCCGCCGGTGCCGCCGCCGCTGCTGCTGTTATCTGGAGCGCTTCCGTCCGGGTTTAGGATTGACCGGAGGTGCATGGCGTCTTTACGGCCCCCTATTTTCGCCGGTTTCGCCCCGCCCCCTTCTTTCCTTTTCCTTCTCCGGTCTCCCTTGCTTTCTGGGCCTATTCTTCTCTTTTGTGGTTATGACGCTGCGGTATAGTAGTATTCGGGTGTTGGAGTGGCCGAAAGGGGAAAAGCTTCGGATCGGCAATCGTGTGGAAAAGCCCTTGGGATGTTGACGGATCCTGCGAGATCTAAGCGATGTTGATACGCCCTTTGGAAGCTTGGCTCTTTTTGTAAAGTCGCAGTCGCGACAGAGACGCAGCAGATCATTCGTTCTTTTACATATTTGTGCCCTAGGAGGGACCTGCCGATTCCATTACCGGGAGCCCCTATATACCTATCACCTCCATGGCAGGATCGATGCTGCGGGGACGGCGACCAAGGAACTGGGCCCGTTTGGGCCCGTATTTTTTTGGGACTGAAACGGACCCGAACGGGCGGTCGATTTTTGAGGGGGCTAATTTGCCCGGATTTCCCAATGGATGGTGGCCTTTCCGTCCGGTTTAACCGCCAAGGCGGCAGCTATCAGGCGTGGCCAGGGCCCATGTTCCAGGGTGTTTCCATGCAGAAAACCACGTCATGGGCACCTTTCCCTTCAAAGTATTTTTCTTCTGCAGTTGGAGAGGGCAAAATTCGCCCAACGAGACATCCGTTATCGCCACAACCCTTTCCAGGCTGCGGTGTGCGTCGCACCGCGTTATGCACGACAGGTGCGCGAGGGGGGAAAAAAAAATGTCCTCCCTGCCGCGTGATAGGGGGCGCAGGAGGGCTCGCGGCCGTTTCTTTTCGCCAGCATTGGGGTTCAAATCCCTCGTGCGTCCGTCAAAAGGTTGATCCCCCAAGCTGCGTGCTATGTGCTTACTCCGACGCCCGCTGGCTGCCCGCAGGGCTGCGGCACTCACGCTACGTTGGGTGGTAATGGACAGGCGGCTGGCTGGCTCGATGTTGTGTTTCCGAGCCAAGATCTGTTGGGCTCGTGTTCGCCCCCAAGACGGCCACGCTGTGTAAATCCTCACCTCGCCTCTGTAGAGCTAGCCGCTACGACCATGGTCTCGTCCTGCGTGTCTGAGATTAAACGAAGCGTGGGAGCCATGCAGCGTGGGAGCCCGCGCCGGTCGCGGAGCTGGATCTTGGGTCTACCTGATGGATCCCGCCCTCGGGTCGTCAACATATGGTGTGGCGTCTCTGCCAACTAGCCCACACACCCACCACTCGCCGAAAGGGCCGAAGACAGCAGTCGTCCCAGGTACAGGAACGGCGGTCGGGGAACAGCAAAACGAGAAGCTGTGGTAGACGAAATGGGAAGGCTCTGCGTCCTGTAGGCAGCTGAAATCGATATTAAGCCCATCAATATCATTGCGGGGTAGGTTGCCTTCTTCTTGGCCGATGGTGACAACGCATTGGTTTGTGGTAACACGAGGGGGAAATGAATGGCATAATTAGCATGGACTATGCTGCGGACTGAACTGGCTGGCCACCCCTTTGGTCACTCAAACCCGTCCGTGGGTCCGCATGTAGCGTGGAGATGCCGTCGGAAGGGGAGAAAAGGGAGACAAAAAAAACCGGAGTGACCCATGATGCCTTGGTGGTTCTCTGTGTGAATCGGGCGGGTCAAATGCAGCGGTGAGTGGTTCTAGTGGCGTGTCCGCTGCTGACGTGACATGCTCGCTCCGAGAAGGTTAAAAAGAGGAGGATTTATGTAATCCTTGGCTAAGTTAGATTAGACACTGGGCAAGGCCCGTTCAAGCGGCCGTTACTGTGCAATCTGGTTAGGCGTAAAACATGGGTCTGCCGTGCCATCCGGCCGACTCACTTTGGGACAAAGTTCCCGTAGACGGGGATCCGATTCCATGTGGCTGGCCGCCGTCTGCAGGCCAGAAGCAGTCAGCAGTGGGGTGGGGGAAAGGACCGACAGCGAGGAAAAAAAACAGGGAGAGTAAAAGGGATTTTTGTTGGGGAGTAAACACTAACCTCACTGAGTTCCAGTCATGGGAAAAGGGGCCGAGCTGCTCGCTCTGTCTCGCGTGTAGGCAAGTTACCGAGGGGGCGGTTACATGCATGGTGGGCAAAATGCCTGGGTCCATTCCCACTAGCCCCATGCAGGTCTCGGCTAGGGGCAAGATGCAGTCGGGGGGCCACCGGCGCGGCTAAGGGATCGAGGTTTTTTTTTTTCTTCTGGCGAATCCAAGGCGGCATATGTTTCATTGCTTGCAGTCGTGATCATATATTTCTACCATGGTTCGCGAGTTAATGCTAATCATGTAAAAATTGGAGTGAGTATGCAAGTCGACGAAAATGGAAATATTGATACAAGGATAGATTAAGAAGCCCGGGGCGGGCATGGGATACGGTAATGATAAATGGTAAAGCGTGTCCGAATTTAACCCCCACATGGAGACGCGGACCAACACCCATGCCTCTCGTCTCAGCTGCCGCTCTGATTTGCCGAACAAAGTCCGACGGTCTGTTCCACAAACACAGAGCTGGAACTTTCTGCCGGGCCGAATTAGCCCACGAGGCCAGACTGGACCAGCTCGGCCCAAAAGTCCTCCTCGCTGCTGATGATTATGGTGCGCCCTCCCTTTGCGTCGTATCGGAGCGTGTTGTCCTCAAAGTACACCAGTACCCCGCCCTTGCCGTCGCCCCGCGACGTGATCCTGTAGAGGGGCCCCTTGGAGTGGACTTTTGTAAACTCGGGTATGAATTGTAGGTCGTGCGCCTGGCACCAGTTGTCCTCCACCACTTGTTTGATGGTGGCCGCCTGTGGTTCTGCAGATGCGGCCGTGGCGGGCGGTGGTGGTGCCTCTTTGCGAACTGGCGTCTGGGACTGCGAGGAAGGCACGTGTTTCCTTGTCGGGACGGCCAGGGCCGGACCGTGTTTTGGCGGCGCAAGTGTGGTTCGGTCGACGAGGCCACTAGCGAGCTCCAGCGCGAGTTCGCCCTTTTGAAGTTCGGCCGCGATGGACGCGGTGTCCCTTAGGGCCGTGGGTAGGGCGTCACGCCACAGCTCCAGCCACATGAGTGTTTCGTCGATTTCGAACACCTCAGCTGTGCACATGCGGTAGAGCCACTCGTGCCACTCGGGAAAGAATTCAGCCACAAGGACTTCGGCAAGAGAGGTAGGAGACACGAGGCCGAGCCAGTCGAAGATTCCCGTCAATATGGAGTCGTCGGTTGATAATGAATCGACGCCCAGCTTCTTGCGCAGGTACCGCGCCATGCTCGGCAGCACGTGGCTCATGACCAGCGGTCGCCACTGGTCGTCTCTGCGTGACGGGCGCAAGACGTCCTTCCATTTGACCAGGCCGGGTACGACACCGCGATCGAACTCCCAAACTTCGATGAGCTGCCGGAACTTGCGCTTGACGTCGGCGACGAGGCCCGTGGAGGCCCTGGGGTCCAAGTGACGCGCGGGCAAGTGCTGCAGCCAGGGGAACAGCCAAATATGAGGCAGGGTCTGGTGGTGCTTGCGTCGTTTGGGCTCCCATTTGGCGACAGCCCCGTCCAGCCTGCGGATGATGTCCTGCTCTAGGAGCTGACTGCGCACGAAGGACGGCAGGAGGGGGGCCCACGTGTCGAAGAGGGCGAGCATATGGTCGGATTCGCGGACGTTCCACTCGCGCACTGCGCGTGCCACGTGTGGCAGCCATAGCTTGTACATCATGGCCTCGTAGGGCGTCGCCGCTGGTCGTCGGCGATGGTGCGACTCTCGAGAGAGTGCCGAGTCGTCGTGTAGATTCTGGATGCCGAGAAGGTCTCTGATGGATTCTATATCCGAGGCAAGATGGGCGCCCGTGTCCTCCAGAGGATTCCATGTTTGCATGATTTCTCGGAAAACGGGGTGGAGAGCTGCAACGGCCGTTGATGCCAGTTGGTCTGCCAGCGAGTCGCGAGAGGACTCGGGGATTGCGGCGGTGGTCGCCTTAAGGATACTGACAACATGGTTCCACCGATACGCGGCGTCGGTTTGATTTTCGCTCGACAGCGAGACGAGGGTGAGTTGGTCGGCGATAGACTTGTATCCCGCCATATCACGCTCGAGCTCCTCCAGCTCTTGTTTCTCCTGCTCCAGCTGTAGCTCTGCGTACGCCTTGCGCTCCTGCAGGCTCTGCCACTCTTCCACGATGGCTAAGAATTGGTTTTGCGCGCGCTTGGCAAGCTTTCTCGAGTCGGCCTGTTCAGCCGTTTCGGCGCCGTTAGATGTGGCCCCTGTCGGGGTCATGAGGCCGGACGAGGTTGTGAGCAGTTTCCTGCCTGGGCCCGTTAAATCCAGGATCGGGGTGAAGGCATCGGGAATGTTGAGACCTGGTGCGGCCTTCTTGACCTCGTCCATGGTCATGTATTTGGGCTTTTGGCGCCTGGGCGTGCTGGCGCCGCTCGCGGGAGTGCTTCCCGTTCCGCCACCCAGCATTTTCTTCTTGCGGGCTGCCTTGCGCTTCTTCTCTTCCTCATCAGAGTCAACCACAATCTCGCCTCGGAGCCTCGCCTGGCGCTTCTCCTCCTGGCGTTCCGACTCTGTCTTTTCTTTCACCACGCCCAGACCAGCCCGTTGCGGTCGAAGGTTCGCCTCGATGATAATGTTGCGGCCTTGACCCTCCTTGCCCAGACCAGACCCCTCCTTGTAGCCCATCTTGGCCATCATCCGGGCCCCGAAAGAGCCAGAATTTATGCCGCCGCCTGCTGCGCCCTTTGCACCTTTTTTTCCCTTGGGTGCCGAGAAGGCGCTGGGCCGGGAGACGACGGCGGGGGGTTCCTCGTCATCTTGGACCTTGAGTTCTGGCATGAACGATGATGTGGGGACGAAGCCGCGGCCCAGAGGATTATTTGCACTGGAGCCTTTCCTCTGGGCGGGCGGCTTGCCAAACGTCTGCGTCGGTTTGTTTCCTGCAGACCAGCCAAAGTCCTGCGCCACTCGCTGGGTGGCGAAGCCCAGGCCGAGGCCGGCCGCAGGCGCATCGTCATCCTGGTCGTCGGCATCTTCATCTTCATCGTCCACGGTCGGTCGCATGCTGCCTAAGCCTGCGTACTGGTTTGAGTCGTCGCCCTCGTCATCCTCGCCGTCTTCGCCATTTTCCTCGTCCTTCCTGTTGCTGCTGGACGAAACAAAAGCGACGCCCTTGTTGCGGAGGTTTTTATGTTTCCAGCGACTGCCGGGGCCATCGTCCTCGCTCTCGGAGCCAAATATGCCCAGCGCGGCGCTCTCCTTGGCGTCGCGGCCCGTCCTCCGCCGCTTCCGTGGGTTGTGATGGAGGAAGTCGTCGGCGCCGGGGTTCGTGGATGGGATTTGGAAGTCGTCCTCGTCGTCTTCGTCCGAGTCTGACGACGAGTACTGGGCGGCGGCGGTTTTGCTCAGCTTCGAGGGGTCAAACGAAATTCCGTTCATGCGATCCATCGTTGGGGTCGGCCGGGATCGGTCGGGGTTGCGGCCGTGCCTGACAGCGGATCGGGCTGTGGCAGCTATTTTGGTGTGCGTTGGTTGAGTCTCGACACTCAGCTTGTGCTGCAGTTGCCAAAATCAACAGATGACGCGACGAAGAGTGGGGCCCGCGGAGGCACGTAGCTGGGGCTTTTCCAAACGCAGTTCATGCACGGCAGGCGCAGGAAAAGACCGCACCGATTCATCAATACGGATGTCTAGAAATTGGGAGGAACGAATTAACCGGAGAATAGTACAGGTAGCCTACGCAGGAAACCATTTGCGTTCTGCGCATCTTTCACTTGCCGCGCAGTCGTTTAAACTCTCCCCGCGTTTTTCTCTCAACTGCTTGACGACTGTAGGTGGTAGGTGGTAGGTATCTGTACCAGTTCTGAGATCTCGCCTTGCTGAGTCACCCGGCGAGCACAGGCGCATGGACGCGAAATCTCATATCTACACGTGACTTTGATTTCACGTATTCTAGGCTGGGATATCGTTCTGTCGCGTCAGATTCCGGGATTCCGGGAGAAAGCCAGCTCCCGCATCCTCGAAAACAGCAGGTGATTACAGCTGATCCCTTGACCCGCCCCCGTTATCTTCTTGAAACAGTCCTGTCATTGTTTCGATTTCAGGCGCGACTCTTTCCAGCCCAGCGAGCGCCGTCTGACATCTGACATGCAGATGGGCTCCAGAGCTGGGTGCGGATCCTGGCCACTAACGACAGTGTCCAAAGGGTTCGACTTGGCTGCCAGCCCGGAGCCGGGCAGACCCATCTGACGTCTGACTCCGCCATCCTGGCCACCACTTTGGCCTTTTGTCGTGCCGGCGCCCCCTGAGCTTAACGGCATTCTTAATCTCTCCCGAGGCGGCACGGTTTGGCTGCCTACTAAGGCATGGTCCAACTTTGCGTGAGCAAGTCTGCAGCACAGCCATGTTGTTTGTTGCTCCTTTGGCTGGTGTGGGAGGGTGTGCGTCGTTACATTGGCCAACTGCCGGCCCTGTCGATCCCATCCCCAGGGGTCTCACCTGCGGGGCAAGCCGGAGGGAGCCAGCAATCGTCCTGCAGGCATTCGACCTCACTTCCATCTCAGAGGTAATTCTCAACTCTCGCTGGCGCCTGTTACTTCGCGTTTTCTTGCTCCATTCCGGATACAAGTTGCGCTTAGGATTGTTCGTCTGATCGATGCTCGGCCCTTGGACCAGCCGTTCACAGCCTACGAACCCTCCCCACCTACGCCAACGAGGTTGGCCCTTGTCAGTCACGCAAATGTGCCCATCGCGCTGCTCGTGACAGCTCACCGACCTCAGCCTTAAGCCGGCTGCAGGGGTGGTCCAAAAATACAGCCCCCTGTTATCGATCCCGTGTCCATGCGACCATCTTTTGCGACTTAGTTCCCGGACCTTTGGTTCGTGTTCCCAACGAATCTGGATCGCCCGCTGTCATCGGCGTGGTCCCGCATACCCGTATGGTTCGTGAGACCCTACGGTGGTATTCCACAAGGCGGCTGGTCTTGCTTTTCCAAGCCTTGCGCCGGATCGTCCAATCTGCTGTCTCTCATCCCTACAAGGCTTTCACTCACGTGCGCCATCTTCTGATGCCAAGCGATCACACTCACACTCCTCCGGGCACCTGCGCCACAGTAACTGCCGCCAGATCCTCCTTCGTGCTGGGGTTTTGCGAGTCTCTGCTGCCGGGCCAGTGCCCAACAGCTCTTGACTTCCAACGAACTTTTCCTTGGGTCGCTTGTCGACAAGCGGGCCTCACATCATCAACTGCTATCGAGCCATTCGCCCTCGCCCTTGCAGGTGCTCCGCCGTCATCATCATGCAATGGGTCTCAGCTCAGAACCGCTGATACTTTACAACACCCATCTCACCTGGCAACATGCTTTCTCCCCTTGAAACGAGCTCGTTCTCGGGCTGCCCGGAAGGTGAGTACCAGGCCACTCAGCCCCAGGCAGATTCTACGCTGGGCCCCTTGAATGGTGGGGAGATTGTTCGACTGCCACGATTCTGGGGCACCCTTGGAATCCGCGTCGCGCTGGGGTGGGCGTGGGTGTGGGAGCAGGAAGCTCCGCTGACGCCGTTTTTCCTGGTCGGGGGAGGACTCCATCAGGATGCAATCAGGCTGGCTATCAACAAGTGTCAGCCATGAGCCACCAAGCCCTTTTGGATGACCGCCTCAGGGTTGGTCCTGCGCTGCATCACGACCCAGGCAGCCATATCGTCTTCCATTTCTATAAAGATGATCTCTGTCCGCCTGTTTCCTCTTGATTTGCTTCCGATATCACCATCACCACCACCATAATCATCACCATCGTCATCATCATCATCACTATCACTATCACTATCACTTCTTCACTCGTTGCATCTTCAAGATGAAGTTCCTAGCTGTTTCTCTTTTCGCCCTTGTCTGCGGCTCTGCAGCTCTGGCCACTCCCGCGAACGATTCGGTATCGACGTCATCCCTTCAATATCATCCCAAGCCACCTAATTCGCCCAGTCCTTACAATCCACCCAAACCACACAAACCATCCAAACCAACCCATCCATCCAAACCAACCCATCCGCCCAAACCAACCCATCCACACAAGCCACCACAGTCGGGCTGCAAGAATGGGCCCAACTCTAGGAACTGCTGGGGCAAGCACTCGATCGACACAAACTACTACGAGACCGCTCCGGATACCGGGGTGACGCGCGAATACTGGCTGTCAGTGGAGGAGGGGATCTGCAACAACGACGGATATAAGCGTTACTGTCAGACCTTCAACGGGTCCTTCCCGGGGCCCCTGATCTGGGCCAACTGGGGCGACAACCTCGTCATCCACGTCACCAACAACATGAAAACCAACGGTACCTCCATCCACTGGCACGGTCTTCACCAAAGGGGCTCGGTCGAGTACGACGGAGTGCCCGGTGTCACTCAGTGTCCCATTGCCCCCGGAAAGAGCCTCACGTACAAGTTCAGAGTCACCCAGTACGGCACGACCTGGTACCACAGCCACTTCTCGCTGCAGTACGCCGAGGGTCTGGTTGGGCCAATGATATTCTACGGCCCTACGACGGCCAACTACGACGAGGACCTGGGTACCCTCTTCCTTCAAGACTGGGACCACGACACGGTCTGGAACGGCTGGGAAAAAGTGGCTAGCAAGGGAGCCGGTCCGCTGCCCGCAAACGGTCTCATCAACGGCACCAACACCTTCGATTGCAAGAACACCACTGATTCCAAGTGCGTGGGAGGTGGCAAGAAGTTCTCGGCCAACTTCAAACAGGGCAAGAAGCATCTCATCCGTCTCATCAACAACTCGGCCGATGCCCACTTCCAGTTCTCCATCGACGGGCACGAACTCACCGTGGTTGCCAATGATCTTGTCCCCATCAAGCCGTACAAGACCAAGAGCGTCAAGATCAACATTGGCCAGCGCTTCGACGTCATCGTCGAGGCCAACGCCAAGCCGGGAGACTACTGGCTCCGCAGCGGCATGAGCTGCGTGCCCAACGACCAGGGCGATCTGAGGAAGCGCGTGACGGGCATCATCCGCTACGACAGCAAGAGCAAAGCCGACCCCAAAACGACTTCGGACGTTGTTGTCGACGAGACGTGCGCGGACGAGTCCCCTGACAAGCTGGTGCCCCACCTCGCGCTGGATGTCACGCACACTTCGGAGCCCTTGAGGACCGATCTGGGCACCCGGCCCAACGGCACCGCCTCCGAGGGCCAGAACTGGTTCCAGTGGACGCTGAACAACAGCAGCCTCGTCCTGGACTGGCACGACCCCACGCTCGAGAGGATCTTTGCCAAACAGGTCATCTTCCCGTCCCGATACAACGTGCACAGGGCAGAGGTTAGTTGCGCAAAACCCTTCCCATTGACATCCTGAGATTTCTAATACTAACATTTGAGTTGCACAGCCCGTTAAAAACGGTCCCAGCAAACAATGGTTCACACTGGTGATTCAGAGCAACGACATCCCGTAAGTTCTGCCCATCCCCCCACCTCCTGCCCTGGTGCACAAGTTACTAACCACCACAATCCAACAGTCTCGCCCACCCCATCCATCTGCACGGCCACGACTTCTGGCTCCTGTCGCAGAGCAGCAGCAAGTGGGACGGCACGACCCGAGGCTTCAAGACCAAGAACCCGACGCGTCGCGACACGGCCATGCTGCCGCAGGGAGGCCACCTCGCCATCGCGTTCCAGCTCGACAACCCGGGCGCCTGGCTGGTGCACTGCCACATCGCCTGGCACGCCAGCCAGGGCCTGTCGCTCGAGTTCGTCGAGTCCGAGGGCCGCATCGCGCTCGGCATGCCCGACCACGAGGTCTTCCGGAAGACGTGCCGCGAGTGGGATGCCGTCAGGAACAAGATGCCGTTCCCGCAGCACGACTCTGGTATCTGAGCGACGTGGTCTGCGGCCGTTTTTTTTTCCACTTCCTTTTGTTTTTGAGCATCATCGGCGTCTTGTTGCATTCTTCCTTCATTTTCTGCATCTTTCCTTTTCATCCACATCTCTCCTTATTGTTCTGCATTTTTCATTATCTCACTGCATCTCTCCTCGTCTCTGCATCTTTCCTTAACTCTCAGAATCTTTCCTTATCTCTGCATCTACGGTTGCATCTGGCATTAGCATTCGGTGTTTGGGGCTGGGTATGCATAGCGGAAGCATGGAGTTCGGATTATCCTATGATGGGTCAGTGTGCATGGGCAACGGCTACGGGTAGCATCTCGGCCTCTCTCGCATATTCTTGAATAGCAATCACAAGTCTAAGTTGATAACGAGCTTCTTTGGTACATGTTGACGTTTGCCACTCTTTTGTGACGCCAGACGCCGCGCTCGGCATAGCCAACTTTCGGTTATTTCCGAGGCGAAGATGCCAACTCCCTCAGTAAACATACCTCTGCTGCGGCGCCTCCCCATCCCGGCCAGCCTCGTCCAGCCGCCTGTTCAGCCTCATCAGCCAAGCGCGCATAGTCCAAGCGCACACGATGCTAGCAGCAGCAAACGCAGCCGTGGCCGAGAAGCCCAAAACATATCGCGGCTCGTGCTCGTGAGGCCAGAGAAACGCGCCGTAGATGGCGGCGACGCTGGCCGAGACGTTGACGACAGCATAGGCCACGGCGCGCTTCTCGGGCGTCTGCGACAGCGTGCTGCCGACCCAGCCGAGGATGACGGGCCCCACGGCGTAGGCGCCCGTGGCGTACACGAACGTCGACGCGTACCGCACCGGCACGCGGTCCGAGCCCAGCGCCATGCCGAAGCCCGCGATGGCCAGCCCCAGCCCCGCCGTGACGTGCCAGGCGCGGTCGCGCAGGCGGCCGCTCGACCAGCCAAGCACGACGCTCACGACGCCGCTGACGACGTACGGTGGTGCGGTGAGCAGCAGCGAGCCGAGCGAGTCCGGGGCAAAGTGCGTCGCGCGCACGATGGAGGGGAAGAAGTTGCTGAATGTGCAGGCCGACATGTGCATGTTCTGCATCAAGCAGAAGAGCCACGTGCGCGGATCGCGGGCGGCCTGGCGCAGCCCGTCGAGGACCGAGGACTTGTGCTGCTGCTGTCCTTGTCTCTCATCGTTGTCTTCGTTGTCGTCGTCGTCGACGGCGACGCGGTCACGGGAGACGCGTCGCACGGCCAGGGCGCGCTCGTCGGCCGTCAGCCAGCGCGTGTGGGCGGGCGAGTCCGGCAGCAGCCAGAAACCGAGCAGGGCGACGGCGGCGGTGACCGAGGCCTCGATGACGAAGAGCCAGCGCCAGCCCGAGAGCCCGAGGGTGTTGTGCAGCGTCTTGAAGATCCCCGCCGCGAAGAGGCCGGCGAGCCCGGAGCTGAGGATCTGGCCCATGTACATGAGCGCGATGCGGACCCCGAGCTCCTCCCTGGCGTAGAAGGAGGAGAGCAGGTAGAGGGCGCCGGGGTAGAAGGGCTGGGAGGATGCCGGGATTAGCTCGGGGATTGGGAAGCCAGAAGGAAAGAAGAAGTAAAAAAAAAAAAAAAAAAAAAAAAAAAAAAAAAAAACATACCGCCTCGACGAAGCCCAGAAAGAAGCGACAGGTGGCGAGGCCCTTGCCCTCCCTCACTGCGGCAGTTACTCCGGACAGGCTAGCCCAGGCTAGCATACAGCCCGACAGGTACCTTGACGGGTGGACTCTGGTGATGAGCATGTTGGACGGGACTGATAAACAGCACGGAGTTAACGTCTATGAGGTTTTGTGCCTGTTTGGGGGTATTGGAACGCACTCTGCATCAGTAGATAACCGATAAAGAAAACGGAGATGGACACGTTGTAGTCCCAGCCGTGCAGACCCAGGTCCTCTTCCAGGGTGTCGAGTCTCGCGTGGGGCAGCGCGTTGCGGTCGATGTGGTTCATGAAATACATGAGGAAGAGGATGGGCTTATCCAACAGTCAGTTAGTTTCCCTGCGCCCCAAAAAAAAAGTCTGGATCCGAGAGTTGAAGGATACGGACCAGCATGTTGCGGTCCAGCTTGCGCACTAGCGACCTTTCCAGCTTTGCCAACTTCTCGACGGCGGTGGCGGCCTCCTGTCCAGCTTCGATAGCGGTCGGCTCCGTGGAGCTCTTTGGCTCGTCCGAGGGACTCTTGGATGCGGTCTCCATGTTGAGACTGGTTTGTACAAACAGTTCCGGAAGGCGGT
Source organism: Magnaporthiopsis rhizophila (assembly GCA_003049465.1). NCBI lineage: Eukaryota > Fungi > Ascomycota > Sordariomycetes > Magnaporthales > Magnaporthaceae > Magnaporthiopsis > Magnaporthiopsis rhizophila. The sequence continues at coordinate 135,647 of PYSS01000102.1, forward strand.
CCGGTCGCCTGTCAGTGGCCGAGATCTCCCTTTGAGATTTAGCCGGGCAGTCCTGGCCGTGTTTCCTGCAATCTGCCGTCCTGTCATGGGGAGTTTTGGCGTGCAGTGAAACGCAAGCCCGGGAGCAGGAGTCTATGACGCCTTAAAAGAAGCACAGGTTTCGACCATGCTCCAGGCAACTCTGGTTAGGTTTGCGCCACCGCCTATCGAAAGGAGCCTGGTTCTGACCCTGAGCAGAGAACAGGCTTCGGCACACAAAATACGAGTGAACTCTATGCGTGACAGCGTAAAGCACTTTTTCGGCCTGCGCCCAGCCACATGATGCCGCCGACAGAGGCGAGCTGACCTTGTAGAAACGAAACCGACATAGCCGTACCGTCCCACTCATGGTCAAACTTCATGTGTTGCTAGATGCTGGCCCATACCGGGTCACAGTCCGGCGGCTGACCGGCCTCGAGACGGGGCGGGATTGCTCGTTGGGTGGGAACGACAGCATCTCGGATGCTGCCCAATGCGGCTGGACGTCGTTGCGAGCGCCAGCCTCGGCTGCCGTCTGCCTCGTGGCGCAGCACTGCCGAGGACGGCCGACATCATTTGGAAGACGCGCCATTGGATCGAAAGTGCGTAGGGTCCGTCCTCCTTGGTCCGTTTCACCAAATTAGGGGCGTGCCTCCAGTCCCTCGGGAGCTTCTACTGTATTCGGCTGTGGCGCAACAAAGTTTCTGGTGGTGGCTTGTTCGAAGAGGAGCTTTTCGGCGCCATCTACCGATTTCTCCGTTTGCATCTGGCGCCCAATCAAGTTAAAAAAGCCCAGCACGTTGCCATCAACACCCTCCCAACCCTCAGTCAGCACATTGATGCAACAGCCCAGGGCTTTATGACATCAGCAATTGGCGATAGACTGCGTTAGGGCCCACCGTCTCCAAGACCAGCCGAAGTGCCTGGCAGATAAGGTGCTAGCACCCCGCTCGGGACGTTGCGTAGGGCCGTGGATCGTGGATTTGGATTTCGTAGCCCCGAGGGACACTCAAACGGCCAATCGAGACGCGGGTATTTGTCCACGCCGTCGTGCGGGGGATGCAGAGGCACTCTTGGCCTCTTCCTCTATCCCCGGTCATCTTCCAATGCTCCGCAATCTCACGTACATCGCCAATCTGGGAAAGAGAAGTGGCATGGGGTGTCACCCAGGCATCCTAGGTAGCTTGTTACGGCCCGGCCAAAAGCCGACCTTATAAATGCGACGATGGGAAGGCTTACGACCTGCGCGTCCGGTCACTTGGCCCTCCCTGCTGCTCAGCGACAGTGCCAGCCATCCAGTTAAGCAAGGCCAGCATACCCCCAACGGTCACGCATACAACTAGGCAGGCACCAACATGAGGACCGGAGCGCTCCTCGTGAGCCTGGGGTCCGGCTGCTTGCTCGCGTCGTACACGGGCAACATCAACTACTTCTCTCCCTCGGCGCATCACCCCGGCCTCGGCGTGTCCATCCGCAAGGTGGCGGCGCGGCACTATGCAAACTCACCGTGGGACGCCGCGACGTTGAACTTTACGCACGGCGTCGCCTCGGGCGATCCCTATCAGGACAGCATCATTCTGTGGACGCGGGCGGCGCCGGTAGGTAGCGACAACGACGACAGCAACGTCACTGTGTCTGGGCTCGTGGCCCTCTACAGCCACGAGACGGAGAAGTACGTCAAGGCCAGCGCCGCGCCGGTTTGCCTGCAGTGGAGCATCTCCGAGTCGAAAGAGCTCGCGTCTCCTGCGGACTCGGGCACGGCCTATACTAGCTCCGATATTGACTATACTGTCAAGGTAGGTTGGGCGGACCAAGTGTTTGTAGTCTGGATGGATGAGTGATGTGGACGAGATGGTAACACTCCATGCAGGTCGAGGCGAAGAACCTCAAGCCGTTTACCACATACTGTAAGCAGCTAGCCGGGGGTGTCTCTGCAGGGGCTTAATATCTGGCTAGCTAATAACCGACGCAGGGTATCAGTTCAACATCTGCAACTCGCAAGTCAAGTCTCCGCTAGGAAGGACCAAGACGCTCCCGGCCAAGGGTAGCAGGGACGTGTCCAGCATAAAGCTGGCAGTCTACTCGTGCAGCAACTACCCGGCTGGCTTCTTCAACGCCTACGGCAACGTCGTCAACAAGGACTCGGTCGACTACGTCATGCACCTCGGCGACTACATCTACGAATACGAGGATGGCCACTACGGCTGGGGCGGCTCAATGGGCCGGATCCCTCTGCCGAACAAGGAGATCGTCTCGCTGTACGACTACCGCAAGCGCCACGCGACGTACCGCACCGACGCCGGCCTGTACCGGAGTCACCAGAGCTTCCCCTGGATCCCGACCTGGGACGACCACGAGGTGGCCGACAACGTCTGGAAGGCCGGGTCGGCCGGGATGAACAACAGCGAGGATTCGTTCGTCAGGGAGGGCGGCATCTCGACGGACCAGCGCAAGATGAACGCGGTGCGCGCCTACTTTGAGTGGATGCCGATCCGACAGGTCGACATGGACGACAACCTGCGCGTCTGGCGCAGCTTCGCCTTTGGCGACCTGCTGGACCTCATCGTGCTCGACACGCGTATATATGACCGCTCCATCACGGACCTGTACTGGAACTCGCCCTACGTCGACGCCATCCGCGCCGAGGCCTCGCGCTCGCTCATGGGCCCGCGCCAGGAGAGCTGGTTCTACCGCAGCCTGCGCGAGAGCAAGCGGCGCGGCGCGGCCTGGCGCGTCGTCGGGTCGCAGGTCGTCTTCAGCCACATCGACTTGCCCGGCGTCGGCGTCAACGCCGACGCCTGGGACGGGTACGTGGCCAACCGGGACCGGACGCTGCAGGCGCTCACCGAGGGCGAGATCGACAACAACATCTTCCTGGCGGGCGACACGCACGTCTCGTGGGTGGCCGACGTGGTGTGGCCGGCGGGAGAGAGCGGCGGCGGGGAGCGACGGCCGTACGACCCGGTGACGGGCGAGGGGGCCCTCGGCGTCGAGTTTGCGGGCACGGCGGTCAGCTCGCCGAGCGGCGCGGTCGGGCAGAACGGCACGCTGGACGCGGCCAACGTGGTGGCGGCGGCGCTGGAGTCGGGCAACGGCGCGCTGCAGTGGCAGGAGTCGTACTACCGCGGCTACTTTGAGCTGCAGGTGGGCTTCGACGAGGTCAAGGCCAGCTTCTTCGGCACGCCCGTCATCGCGTCGGCCAACGGGCTCGAGATCCCGCTCGCCAACTTCACGGTGCGGTCGGGCGAGAACAGGCTGCTGAGAGATGGCGACGGCAACAGGACGGTGGTCCGCGGCGGTGTCGTCGAGGCGGGCAGCCTCAAGGGTGGCCGGACGATAGCGACGAACCTCACGCACGATACCGTGACGGGGAAATGGGCAGTTCTTCAGTGGTAGCCGGGGTGGGAGGAAGGGAGCAGGCATTCCCCCACATTTTAGAGTGACGGGAGACGCTGCGGCCAGGTCGGACGTCATTCCGCCAATCCCGCAGGAAATGAGTCGCAACTCAATTAATAACAATTCACCAGAGGAAGCTGCATCCCGGGCCTGTCTGGTGTCAGCCAATGACCGCTGTCAGGGCGCGACCCCGCCCATCATCGTGTCGTGCCTGCTGACAGCCACGCGGTGAAAGTTGGTGCTACCCCAGCACTGATTGTCTTACTTTGCAGGCCCCATGAATCCGTCACTTTTACCATCCTCCCTGCAAATCCTAATTCCATAAGAGGCAGGTGATAAGCTGGTACGATGGGAGCTTCCTTTCAGGTCGGTATAAAACCCCCGAGCGATGCAGCCGTCTCCTGGTCGTCGCCCGTCCCCCGCAAGAAGCACAACCATTCTCGCGGTTTCCAAGATTCCGACCCAAGAAGACAAGACACGTCAGGTCTCCGCTTCTTGTCCTTGCCAACCATCTACAACACCATGCTCGGCGGCTTGTGCCTCGTAGCGGCCACCGCGGTCCTGACAACCGCAACGCCCAGCCTGGCTGCCGGCCTTGGCCGGGAGAGCCGCAACACCCACCATCCCCAGGTGCCCTCGCTCGACGTGCCAGCCTGCCCAGCCACGGCCAAATTGACGTACAACAAGTCGGTGCCGGGCAGGACCGACTTCAACCTCACCCAGGCGGAGCTGTGCTACGACAAGACAGCGATCCGCATCACATTCACCGCCTTCAACGAGACGAACTTCCATTTCAACGCGAGCCACAAAATCAACGATCCCATCTACGAGTACGAGGTCATGGAGGCCTTCATCTCGGCCGGCCACGACGACCCCAGCACCTACTTCGAGTTCGAGGTCAGCCCCAACAACGTGACCTTCAACGCCTTCATCCTGAACCCGTCAAAGGTCCGGGCCGCGGGCTCACCCATGGGCGCCGCCTTCATCAGCGTCCCTTCCCCGCTCGAATTTGGCATCACCACCACCACCGTGCTGGACAGAGCCGCCCAGACGTGGGTCTCGACGGCCAACATCCCGCTGTTCATGTTCAATGTGGACGAGGGCAAGGCCAAGGGCACAAGGTGGAGGATGAACTTTTTCCGCACCATCACGGCCCCTGACACTTTTCCTAGCCAGAGGCTGGGGGCTTGGAATCCTCCCAGCCAGGCAAACTTCCATATGACGCCTTTCTTTGGCCATGTGAAGTTTGTGTAGATTTTTGTAGGAATATCCTCGATTGATACTTCATTCAAGAGCATTGGGTTTTGAGTGCATTGTGTTTCTGAATTCCTTCGGATTGTGGCGACAAGGAACGATATCACGCTCAGACGACGATCGGTGGATGGGTACAGCCAACGAAGATGGGAGAAAGTATTAAACCGTTGCATGAATGGGTTTGTGAATCCCACCGAGCTCAACTATTAAGCACGTCCCATGGTTGACTTCTCCGGCGCTGGGTGTCTAACCACGAAAATGACCTCAGTGGGCCAAGATGCTTTGCAAGTAATAATCCCCCCTGTCCCCTACTGGATGGGCCAGGACTTATTCGACGTAAGGAAACATAACGCCCGCCATCATAGCCTCATTTGTCGTCATCATGAATATTTCTACCCAACCTTCAGAGCCGGATTTTTTTTTTTTTTTTTTTTTTTTTTTTTTGTATAGCAGGTTACAAGGTAGGGTTCGAAGGGCATGTTTAACCGGGTTAATTAGTGGCAGAAAATCCTCTTGTGGAGAGCGACGCTAGCCAAACAACGCGAAGGCCACCAAAAAAAATTCGCTAAGAATGACGCCGAATGACAGATGGAACTGGGCCAACAGGATCAACAATTTGGAAACATCTCGCGATAAAATCCAAAGCCGCGTAATGGTCTGGGTGTCACGTGCGTAGCATCACGTCAAGTCACATGCCATGAGCTCGGTGCTCTCTCTCTGTCTCAGAATTGCGGCCTGGAATCCTGGCCATCCATTTCCAACCAATTCACAGTCCACGCGCCCAATCATGTCGGCTCAACCCGAACAACCGCTCCTGACGAATGAGAATGCCAACTACGGCACTGGCGCCGATGTCGTGCAGCATCCTCCAGGAGCTGAAGACGGGGCGGCTCCTCCCGCCGGCTCCTCGTTCCGTCGGAACCTGGGAACGCTCGAGGCGTTCGCCATCGTCGTCAGCATCGTCATCGGCAGCGGCGTCTTCACCTCGCCCGGGTCTATCGACGCCAACGTGCCGTCGCCGGGCGTCGCCCTGGCCGTCTGGCTCGTCGGCGGCCTGCTCGCCTGGACCGGGGCCGGCACCCTGGCCGAGCTGGGCACCGCCATCCCCGGCGAGGGTGGGATCCAGCCCTACCTCCAGTACATCTACGGCGATGTCTTTGGCTTCCTGGCCGCCTGGACCTGGGTCGTGGCCGTCATGCCCGCCACGCTGGCCATCCTCAGCATCGTCTTCGTCGAGAGCATCTACTCGGCCGCGGGCGTGACCGACGAGGCCGGCCGCCTGAGCCACAAGCTGTTCTCGGTCTTGGTGCTGGCCGCCGTCACGGCCGCCAACTCGATCGGCACCCGGGCGAGCACGCGCCTCAACAACTTCTTCGTCGCCACAAAGTTCACCAGCATAGCGCTGGTCGTCGGCGCGGGACTCCTGGTTGCGATCCTTGTGGCGACCGACCCTGCGCGTTGGAAGGACGCGATCGGTGGTCGCGACTGGCGTGAGGGGCACTGGTTCCGTAATCGCGACACGCCCACGCCCGGCGGTGGAACCATCCACTGGGACGGGCTGGGCGTTTGGGAGACGCTCGGGAACCTCTCCGCCGCCCTCTACGGCGCCCTCTGGGCCTACTCGGGCTGGGACAAGGCCGTCTATGTCACGGCCGAACTCTCGGCGCCGGCCCGCCAGCTGCCCCTCGCCATCAACTCGGCCGTCCCTACCATTGTGCTCTGTTTCGTGGCTACCAACGCTGCCTACTACGTCCTTCTCCCTTGGGATGTCATCTCTACCACGGACAGCGTGGCAGTGGTAAGTACGGCTGTTTCGATCTGTTTCCGCGCGTGCCTGCTAGCCACTGACCAGAAAATAGACGGCAATCACTCGGCTCCTGGGCCCCCTGGGCGGTGTGGTCGCTGCCACGCTCATTTGCCTTGTCGTAGCTGGCTCTCTACTCGGAAACTCCTTCATCGCAAGTCGCATGGCCGTTGCCGCGTCCAACAAGGGCTGGCTCCCGCGTGTGGTCGGTGTTCTCGGACATTTTGGTCTTCCCAGCGCTGCCCACCGCCGCCCTGACGCGCCCTCGGCACCACCCGAAGCTCCCACGTCCGATGCTCCAATCAACGCCCTGCTTCTGGGAACCACACTCTCCACACTGTACATCCTTCTGGGCAGCTTCCGGGACCTGCTGACGTTCAATGGGCTCGGCGAGTACTCGTTCTTCTTCGTCACTGTTTGCGGGGCCATTGTCCTTCGCTTCCGCGAGCCGTCGCTGCCTCGCCCGTACCGCCCCATGGTAATTGTGCCCGTCGCCTTCGCCCTCGTCAGCGGGTTTGTGGTTGTGCGGGGCGCAGTGTTCGCGCCCATCCAAGCTGGCATCCTTGTCGGCCTCTGGGGCGTCGGCGTCCTCTATTACTTGGCCAGGCAGGCCTGGGCTCGGCGGAGGGACGACTGAAGCAACCGCTCCTGGCGCCGACCGCGCCTTTTCCTTCTCACTCGGCCAAGCAAACAGCCCTATTTAAAACGGCATGCCCGCCCGTTCCGACTGCTATCTGTCGCCCCGGCTTGGCTGACTGGGTTAATTCCATGTGCCCAAACTTGCCAGCTGTCCAATGGGCTAGCCGTAGAGCGAGGGCTGATCATGGTATTTCTTGAACGAAGCACTAGGAGGCTGCGAGCGAGTTGGTCATTCTGCCGTCACTGCGAAGATGGCGTCGGATGTCTGGTCGTCCCTAGCCTTCCAATGCTTCGTCTGAGCGGCCCCTTCACCAGTCCCTCGCTCTGTCGCGAGCTCGCGGAAGATGACATGTTGAACTTATTTCTTTGCCCGGAGCATCACGCCGTCACCTCTCCGTTCCTTGCTTTCATGATTCTCTTGCTCCGTGGATTGGGGCGAGTCTATCCAACTCTAGTGCAGTCCGTCTGACGCCCAGATGGAGGCTATACATGTATATAAGATCGGAGGCACAGACTCTGGGGTAATTGCCGCGCATCCTGTCGGTCTTTTCTTGGGGGTTCTTGTCGTCTCCCTCCATTCGCTTCTGTCATCTCTCTTTTGCACTGGAACCACCGAAGCCGTTTCTACGCGGTTTATACCATGCGCCAGCAGCGCAGCATGTATCTCTCGGATGCAAGATTTTTTTCTCGGTCGGTGCATCGGCAAGGCCGTTGGCAAAGGGTTTGCAGTACGGAGCGCTCATGTGTACATCGTGAGAAGGAGGTAAGGCGCTTCGAGAGCACAGCCCGAGCTGGTTGGACTTTTGAACGAAGGTTCCTAGGCAGAGCCCGGCCAAGTAGACGGAGACAAGACCTGCTAAATTCTGTCCTCGGCCCTCGAATTCTCATCTCGTTGGTATACAGCACCACCAAAGCTGCCGTAAGTCGTATTCCCTTCTCTACACCAGCCCCTCAAATGCCTTGATCCAGACGGACAGACTAATGAAGACTGTTAGAATGGCTCAACTCCTCCCAGGGCAGCGTTGTCCGGTATGCGTCACCTGGCTTTTAGGGTGCGGAGCCGGCCTTAACACTCTCGAGCGCGGCGGACGGCTACGCGGACACGCCCACCAACGAACGACGGAGCTGCGCCTTCCCGGAGAGACGTGCCACCACTTCCGTATGCTCCTTTGTGTTGTCTCCCTTGGTAAGGTGCCACCCTGCCAGACGTGAAAAAGCAAACGGGATGCTCCTGCCGCCAACGACCGTCCGCAAGGGAATCCGATATGGTGTAGTGGTCAACATTCGGCACTCTCGAGCGTGAGTAGTTGCTGGGCCCGGGGTTCGATTCCCCGTATCGGAATTTGCTTCCTTTTGCATTTTTCCTTGCTTTGCCAGGGAAATTGCCCTTGTAATTATATTTTGTTTCGTGGGCTTTCCGTGTTTTCTTGTGTTGCCGTTCTGCATATTGGAAATTAAGGCCCAAGCTCCCGTTTAAACCATCACACTGCCCATTTCCATTCCATTCATGAGCCTACAACGGAAACAATCGTCGTCTAATATTTTCGGACCGCGCGGCGTGAACACGAGGCGGATCGCGGTGGCGTAGACGGACGCCATATCTTAGTGTTGACAAGCCGAACGGTCTGCGCGGCGGCCGATCGGTGCGGCTTGCCCCGCCCCCCGCCGTTTCAAAACTTGGACCAATCGTTTTGGCCATCAGTTTCGGTAGGGTTTGCGGGTTCGAGATTCCAGAATGATTCATAGAAATGGACCCCCCGAAAAAGAAGCTAGGGGTGCCGCGGGCGTCCGAGAACGGCGAGGAGTCACTCTGGTGATGTGATTAAGGATCCACGATTGCCTAATCGGGTAATTTTACAGCAACGAACACATTTGCGCCACAGGTGCCGCGCGGCGGCGGCGGCGACGAGGCCAACGCGTAATAATGAAATATTTTCTGCTGCTGGACTTCCGCGCCGTGACTGGGTAGATATATTTCCATAGTACCCGGCAGAATATTCTTATTGTGTCCTGTAGTTACATTTACTCTGGCAAACTCAGTTACTTTCTACCTCAATTCCCCATTGATTTTTCTTTCTCTCTTTTTTTCTCTTTTTTTTTTTTTTTTTTTTTTTTTTTTTTTTTTTTTTTTTTTTCCACCGCTCTATCAACGCGGATCCGGTGAACGATTGTGGCAAAAAAGACCCGAACGCCTCGGCCCTTTACGATTGATAGACGAATAGACGAGCCTACGATATTAGGTAGCGATATTAAACATGGCGTTTTTAATAGGGCTTGTTCGCCCTGTCGATTGCATCACGATCGTAGATTGTCGTACCATGTACCATGAACCGAAGGGCCAGAACAAACCCGCCAGTCCAATCCAGTTACACACCGCCCGGCGCAGGGAAAGCAGCAGCGGCAAGCGGTTCGCACCACGGTCACGTATTACAGAACGGGCAGGGATGGAGGAGGCGGAGAGGCAAAAAAAAAAAAAAAAAAAAAAAAAAAAAAAAAAAAAAAAAAAAAAAA
>PYSS01000103.1:0-145039 GCA_003049465.1 Magnaporthiopsis rhizophila
GATTTGTTATACCGCTTTTAAAACCATGAATTTGCGTGGATTTGTATGGGGATCCAAGTGGCCGGAAGTGGGGGTGGCCGGGAGGGGGTGCACCGACTTAGGCAGGGCACGGGCCATGCCAAACGTATATATATATATATATATATATATATAGGACTTATCCCTTCAAGGGATCCAAGGGAAACTTCCTCTTCCTTATAAACCTATCCCTCTATCTCTATATAATACAACTATATACCCTGCACCTACCTTATAAGACCCTTATCTTTACCAGTCTTCCCCTTATTTAATCAGCATTAATCCAAACAGAAAAGTATTGGGTACAAGGCGGCCTCGGCCCTTTCTTGTGGTCCAATAAGGTTTGGTACTTTAATAAGCTCCTTAAAGGCCAACATTATATAATAAGGCACAATTGCAAAAATCCGGCTATTTTTAAACTAATAAAATAAAAGGCCACAGCTTTATATTTTAGGGCTTATTTACAGGCGGGTTAAAAATCCAACCTATTTCTAGCCTGATAAAATATTTTTAATACCCCTGAATATTATAAATTTATACTCCCTTTAATTTGCCGCTGATTAAAGGATTAAAATTACCCGGATATATATATTTTAATAAGATAATGGCCAAGCTTACAGATCCCGGATAACCAAAGCATGGCTGAAAAATTTAAAGGTCCTGACCTTCCTTTAGCCTTCCAACAGCCCGGACCTCAACCCTATCGAAAATCTATAGGCCTGGATAAAAAAATTAGTTGGAAAGCCATTATAATTTGCGGGAACTAACACCTTTGCAACTTAAGGCAGCGGTTCAGGCTGCTTGGGAGGCCATGCTTACTGATTTTTTTTTTTTTTTTTTTTTGAAAAATTGGCCCGTTTCATGATGCGGAGGTTGCAAAAGGTGAAGGCTAACGGAGGTGACCACATTAATTATTAAAGGGTCAGTTGAAATACATTGATTTCTACTATAAATTGTGTGGCAGTCTGTGTACCCCTACCCCCCTGGCTTATACCCCGGCTAGCCCCCCTGCTTAGGCCCACCGGATTAACGTTTATGATCCTTGTGACCTGTATATTTTTCACATGGACGGCGTGTCAAACCCGCAATGGGACTGACAAACTTTGAGTGGATGGATGGGTTGCATAGTCCGGATGTATTGGTAATGCTTCACTAGGCGGGTACTTACTTAAGACAAAACAGTATCACCTGCCAATCATGACTTGCGTATTGGCGCCCAACCCCAGCAAATACAACGCCCACGCGACACCGCTCGACTTCCAACTCCCCGTTCGATGCCGGAATCCGCGGCCTCAACCGTGAACCCAATAGTGGACTATTCGAATCCTGCTCCTCACGATTCCGACCCTACAAAGTGCATGTTAGAACTTTTTATGTTTGGCGTGGAATAAGCCGTTAACGTACGTATATAAGTTAGATAGTCATAGGGACCACCCATTACACAGAGATGTGGGCACCCACGACGCAAGTCGCTCTTCAAAGTTTGCCGCGTACCCACACAAGAACAAGGCAACTTCCGATATCATGAATACCTATCGGCGACGTATATAACCATACCACCTGACTGACTGACTAAACTTGAGTCCTCCAATGCTACATGACTCCGCGCCTAAACTCTTACGGGTGATAACTGTGCATGCACAAAGTGGTCGTATAAATTAAAAAATTAGGGTATTTAACCGGAAAAAAGGCCCGGCATGGATGGAAAAAATAAACCAAAAGGACCCTAACAAAAACCACGGTAAGCTATTTATTTTATATCAGAAAGGTGGTTATATGGCAAAAATAACAATTGGTAATAATAATTAATTACGAATTTAATAGGAATTATATTACATTAAAAATAATAATAACATATAAGATACCGATATTTTGGAAATAATAGTTATATAATTTTGGGATTATAAAAAAAGAACCAGTTATTTATAATGGTGGGATAATCGATTTGGAAACAGATCGATTTAGGTTTAAAATTTAAAGAAAACCTGCAAGGTTATCCTGAATGTTATGAATATAAGGGGAAAAAAATTTATTTTGGATTTTCCCTGGTTTAAAAAATATAATCCCCTAATAAATTGGGTTTTGGAGGAAATTTAATGAAAAAAATTATTATTGAAAAATAAAAAAGCCTAATAATTACGGGCCCCGGACCATAAAAAACAAAAGCCAGACAGGGTTATTATAATAATAATAAATTTGGCAATTAATTCTAGCAAATTACACCGATAGGTTTATATTTATCAGGTAACGTTAGCCTTAATAGCAAAAAATCCCAAAAATAAAAATAAGGCTGTAAGGAAAATTATAACCAAAATCACAAATTAAAAAAGGATATAACTAAAATTAATAATCGAAAAATAAAAATAATTAGGGATTATAATTAAAATTATAATTTATTTAATAAATAAATATGCTAATATTTAAAAAATATTTTTAAAAAGTATTATAAATATTGGAGATTGTTTTAAAAAAAATTTGGGAATAATATTTCCGGAGTATGGACCGTTCGATTATAAAATTAAACTTAAATTGGAAATTTAGCTTAATTACCAAAGGTTATATCGGTTAAATTCCAAATAGCAGAAGTTATTATACGAATAATTTGCAGAAAATTTAACGTAAGGCATTATTTTATTATTGGATTTTCCTATTAGATATAAAATATTATTTTTCCCTAAAAAAAACGGAAAGGAACAAATATATATTGATTATTGTATATTAAATAAGGCTATAATAAAGGATCGGTATTTTTTATTTTTGATTAATAAGTTACAAAATAGGCTTGAAAAAGCCAAATAATTTATAGCTTTAAATTTATATAAAATATACAGCTTATTAAAAATTAAAAGATAAATAAATAAAAAAACTGCCTTTCGAATCCGGCTAAAAATATACAAATTATTAGTAATAATTTTCGGGTTTATTAATATGCCAATTATATTTTAGCGGATAATTAACCATATATTGCAAAAATATTTGAATATTGTTATATTTATTTATTTAAATAATATCCTAATTCTTTCGGAAATGTTAGAAAAATATAAAAAATATATGTATAAAGTTTTACAAAAATTGCAAAATATAAAGTTTTTAGCCAAACCCGAAAAATATGCATGGCATATACAGGAAATTATTTTTTTAAAGTATATAATTATACCGGGTTAAATACGAATAAAATCCAAAAAGGTGCAGGCTGTAAAAAAAATGGCCCAGATTAATTAATATTAAAAAAGTATACGGCTTTTTAGGCTTTTTGAATTTTTACCGACGGTTTATCCGGAATTTTAGCAAAATAATGCTTTTATTTATAAATTTTACCAAAAATAATTACCAGTTTTATTGGGGGATATAAAAATAAAAGTTTTTTAACCTATTAAAAGAAATTATAATATAAAAACCAGTACTAATTTTATTAAACCCAAACAAACCTTTTAAAATTAAGATCGATATGTTAAATTTTGCGATAGGGGTCCAATTGAGCCAATAAAATAATAATAAAAAATTGCACCTTTGTGTTTTTTTATTATATAAACTAAAAGGACCAAAATTAAATTACCCAATTTATAATAAAAAGCTTATAATTATTATTTAAATATTAGAAAAATGGAAAATATATTTATGCCAGGTAAATTATTAGATTATAATTTATACAGATTACAAAATTTTTGCATATGTTATTATTTGCCAAATTTTAAATAAGCGATAAATTTGGTAAAATTAATTTTTTTAGGATTATAACCTCCGGATTGAATATAAAAAGGGCTTGGAAAACGGAAAGGCAAATATTTTAAGCCGGAAATCAAATTATAAAAACAAGGCGCTACTAAAGTTGTATATAATTTTAGTACAAAAACCGGACAAATCTTTAATATTAATATAATATATATTAGCAAAAATTGTACCTTAAAAAGGATAAACCCCTAAAAAGATTCAGCAAGTTTATAACCAGTTAATTTATAGCCACCAAAAAATAATCAAAATTTGGAAAAGGCTGTAACAGTATTATAGGTTTATAAAAACCCAAATTATAATTTAAAAGGTAATAAAAAATTGCAAAAGCTGCGCCAAAAATAAAACCAGCAGGTATAAACCTTATGGATTATGTTAGCCCTTATTAATACCTAATAAAGTATTGCAAAAAATTATAATAAATTTTGTGGTTAAATTTTTTAAATTAAAAAAGCCCCTAATAAATGTTTAATACGATAATATTTTAATAATGGTTAATAAATTTACAAAATATGCGTTATTTTTATTTTATAAGAAAAATAGCAATATTATAAAACTGGCATACGTTTTTATCCGGAATATGATTTTAAAATATAAAATGCCCGATAAAGTAATTACAGATCGAAATAAGCTGTTTATCAGCAAATTTTGGAAAGTTTTAACGGCCAGATTCGGAACAAAATATATATTATTAATAACCTATCATTCCAAAACAGATAGGCAAATGGAGCAAATAAATTAAACCATAAAATAATATTTATATTATTATATTCATTATAAACAAATTAATTGGGTATAATTATTTTTATAATTTAGTTTGCTTATAACAGTTCGGTATATAAACGTACAGGAATTACCCCGTTTTTTGCAAATTATAAATTTATATTTACGGTGTATAAAAACCCAAAATAAAAAAAAATGCTTTAATAGCAAAAATATAAATCACAAAAATAACCAAGCTATATAAGTATTTATAAAGAAAGTTTGAAAAGCTTCGGAAGCGCATATTTATCCAAATAAATAAAAAAAGGCTCGAAAAACCAACCTTTAAAAAGGGGGATAATATTTATCTTTTGCACCGTAATATTAAAACGAAACGGCCAAATAATAAACTAAATTATAAAAAATTCGGACCGTTCAGGATTGAAAAAATAATTTTACTAATTAATTATTAATTTTAATTATTATTAATTATAAAAATCCACTTTATTTTTTATATTTCCCTGCTAAAACTGGCACTATCTGGTTTGGAAAGCATAAAATTAATAAAAATCGACCCAAACCAGAAATAAAAAATTGAGGGAATTTTTAATAATAAAATATATTACCGGAAATGGTAATATTTAATTAAATAAGCAGGGTACGGATATAAGTATAATATAGAGGAAAAAAAACAAACCTTAAAAATTACTAAAAGGTTTTATAAGGGTATTAGCAAAAATAATCATAATAAGGTTAGCAAAAAAAAAAAAGGAAACAAAAATAACAGTAGCCCTGTTATGCGGCACAATTATTATTATTTTTAAATTATATTAAAATTTAAACCCACAACCTTTTGTTTAAAGAAATAAATATGTTATTATTGCGCTATATAACCAAAAAAGCTATTAAAACGAATAATAATTAATTTGATTAAAAAATGGCAAATAAATTAGGGTTAAAAATAATCCTAAAATTAGCCTAACAAAAAAAAGGAATTTAAAAGGTGGAAGGCCAGGGGAAATGCGGGCCTCCATGGCCGCTTTTTCGGCTTCCTCCCGCTTAATCCGCTCCAATTTTTTTATATTATTCATACTTTGGAACAGCGCATGCAGCTTTTATTTTAAGCAAAGGTTTTTTTGTTTCCGCAAACGTTTTAACCGGTTATTAAAAGTATAATGCTTATTTTTAATAACCCGAACGGCCGTTTTTAACTGTTGGTATTATTAATTAATAAAACGAAGCTGGTTGGGTGTTAAACTAAAAATGTTGCATTTAAAACGGTTAATATAAAGGCATTTTATATAATTAAACAAGTTTTAAAAAAAGTTTTATATTTTACCCATTAAAAACCTTGTGGCAATAAATACAAAAAGGTATAAAAATAATTAATAAAAGGATAATAATTAGAAAATTTTTTCGATAAAATATTAAAAAAAACTGTCGATTTATGCTTTTTTACCCGGCCAAATATTTTGTTAGGGTAAAAAAAGATAAAATAAAAAGGTAAGGGAAAAATATGCACCATTAGGAAGGAATAAGTAGGAATATGGCCAAAGGGATTTGGCTTAAAAAAAGGGACCTGGTATTATAACCATAGCTGGCAAAGGACAGAAAGGTTGGGAAGTTAAGCCTTAACAGGATGCTTTTATCCTGCAGTAGTACAGGCCAAGGGCCAAATAATTAAAGCCAGGTTATGGGGGGATTATATAATGCAGCGTAATTTATAATCTGCCTTGCAAATTATAAATTAAAAAGGGTGTTTTGTAATTTGCCTCGCAAATTATAGATTAAAAAATGCTTTGTGATTTGTTTTGCAAATTACAGATTAAAGAATTAAATAGGGAGGTTATCCCTTTATAAATATGGACAAAACTTTCACATTAAACAGGCCAA
The DNA here is from genome assembly GCA_003049465.1 of Magnaporthiopsis rhizophila. Taxonomy (NCBI): domain Eukaryota; kingdom Fungi; phylum Ascomycota; class Sordariomycetes; order Magnaporthales; family Magnaporthaceae; genus Magnaporthiopsis; species Magnaporthiopsis rhizophila. Next base: position 6,343 of record PYSS01000103.1, read on the forward strand.
GGTAAATGTTAAATTAGCAGTATTTGAAAATTTCCCATATCTTTTTGGCTGATTCTTTTTTAAAAAATATTGCTGCGCTAAACGCAATATTTATGTCGATTATATAAAGCATTTATTTGCCATTCAAATGTATAATATTAATAATTATTTTGTAATTAAAATCGATATCGTTTTTAAATATAAACTTAAAATATTATAATATAAAGCTTATGGTTTAGTGATAATAATATACTTAATTAATCATTTGCAAAATATCCCGATTTGCCTAATAGCCTGCCTGGTTCAGTATATACCAAAAACGATTAATAGAAGGATAACTAAAATATTTATACAAATGCTTCAATTTTGCCTCCGTTAAGGAAAGCACCTTTATAATCGTTTAATTAATCAAACACAAAGCACCTGAATAATTAGCCTTATTAAAAAAATTATGGATAGCCTAATTTTTAATAATCGGAATGCGTTTGCCAAGCTTAGTTATAAACTTATTATTTATATTATTAAAATAAATGCCTAATTGGTCCATATTTTTAAAATATAGCAAAAAACGGTTTATATTGGGATTATATAAAAAATAATCGATCCGACCGAAATTTTTAGCATAATTTTACCCAGGTTAAATAGGGTATCTCCTAAGCCAAAACAAATATAGCATTTAAATTTGCCAATAATTAATTAAAAATCAGGCAAAAAATATTATAATGCTTAAAATTGCATAAAACCGGCGGTTAAAATTTTAGCCGCTCCTGTATTTAAAAGGATATCGCATTATTTATCTCCGCTGGAAAGCACATATTATTATAATGCTTATTTCTGGTTATTTTTGTTCTGGCTTTTATTTATTTGTTATAAAAAATGGGCCTGGATGCAATACCGGAAAACTTTATTAATAAAATAATTAGCGGTAGCAATAATAAAAAAATATATTAATAATGTTTCTTTTTTATTATTATTTAATTAATTGCTAAATTTTGATATTAATTAAACCTATTAATTATTTGCGAATTTTTTATTATTCTTATTATTATTTTTTTTATATTTAAAAAGGAATTGGGCAAAACTTTTTTTTTAATTACCACGCTTTTAGCAAATGTTTTTTTAACGCTTTTTTGCGCTATATTATTTTTCCGGTATATATCGCACTAAACGGTAACCGTATTTGGCACAAACCTAATATTTGCTTTAAACATTATAAAAATATTTTTTCCAAGGGCCGTTATTGTTTTATTTGCCGGTATAATATTTATTTTTGGGATTTTTTCCAAATTTGTATTTAATAAAATAATTATTATAAATAGCAATTTTTTTTTACCTATATAATGCCGCAAAACTGGAAAGCCAGGCTTTTAACCGTTTTTTTTTTGGATATAAAAGGGTCATTTAAATTTGGGCATTTTTTGAACTGTATAAAGAATATTTGTAACCAGTTAATAGTTTTGCTAATAATTGGGGCCTAAAATTTATTAATAAATTTGGAATTTATCCAGAAGGGTTTGGAGCATTTTTATTTTGCTTTTACCTATATTTATACTTTTGAAACTGATAATTTGGAATATAATTAAGCTTTAATCCGTATAATATTATTGCTAATTAATTTTTGTATCGAAATATTTTTAAGCTTTAAATAAATTTTCCTAAAAGTGCATTACCTGCTTATAGCCTGGATAAAATAAGCTTTGGCTTAATTTGTAAAAATTAATAGGTAAAATATATAAAATTATAAAAGGGGGATACTAAGCATTTTATAGGTATTTGCGAAAATCAGAACCTTATTATCCAAAATATTGTATTATTTTCCAAAATATTTATATATTTTATTATATATATTTCCAAATATTTTTATTAAATTTGTATTAAACGGTGTATTAACCGTATCCAGCGAAAGAAATATACGGTACGGGTTAATTATTTGGCTTTTTACCCGCTTATAGGCCAAAAATTTCTGATAATAATAGCTGGGTATATAATTTCTTATAGCTGGAAACCGGTTTTTCCAATTTGGCAAATCAGAAAAATAAATCCCAATTAATTAACTAATCCCTGATTTGGATAATGGCTATTATAAAATTGCCAAAATTTAATCCTTATAATATTTTTTGGGAAAATTAGGGGAATAATTATCCAAAAATTGCTATTTTAATTTGGGAATTAGGGAGGGGGATTAATATTTTGGCCGATTTTTGCTTTAATAACAGGTTATTCCGTTATAAAAATAATTATTACATTTTAGTTTATACGCTAATCTGTTTTAAGGATTTCCAATTAACTGTTTTTTGCTAATTTAATAATTATATACCTTCGTTTAAACCGATAATTTCGCGGACAAAATTGCAATTTTAAAAATTTTATCTTTATTTTAACAATTTATTATTAAAGGTTTTATTATTTTCCCGATTGCCAGATTTTAGGTATTATCCGTATCGGTTAATAGCAAATCCAATTTTTTTAAACTTTTCAAATTTAACCTGCCAAAAATAATAATCCTGCAATTTATTAAAAACTTAAAAATACTTTCGGGGCTTTTGCATTTAGTTATTTTATATATATAAAGTTTAAGCTATTAAAATCCTCAAAAAAAAGCTGAAAAAAAAGATTATCGTATTACTGGCAATTTTTAAGCATAAATTTAATAATTCAAATATTAATTTAATTATTAAAAGCGGTTTAAAACAAGCTTTTTAGGGTGTAATCCTTTTGTTAAAAAAGGTTTTTGTCATAAAAATTTATAAAGGCTTAAAAAAACCCAATCCTTTAAATAGCTCCATAATATTTTCCAAAGGATAAATTTTTTTAATTAAAATCCTTTTCGAAATTATTTTTTTATGTTTCAAACATTTTATCGGTAATACCTATCTAATTGTTAAAATTTTATCGGAATAATTGTAATTATTATTTTGGTAAATAAACAAGCAAATTTATTTTGGGATAATTTTCTGATCCAAAAATCCTCGAAAATTTAAAAACTAATAATTTAATCCATTTAGGGAATTATATAACATCCTTTTCTAAACTTATAAACATTTTTTAACTGGTTTTAACCTAATTGCTGGGCAGCACGGGCCAAAAAAAAAGGGATTTATTTATTTAGCAAATATATTATCAAACAAAGGAAAAGCGTTTTTCTGTTTCTAAATTTTTCACCGACCTTTTTTTAAATTTTAAAAATCCGACGGGTAAATGTTTAACGCTAAATTTTTTGTTTAACCGTTTGTATTATTTGTTAATAATACTGATTAATATTAGCAAAAAAGGGTTTCTTTTGTTTAATTGGCTCGAAAATCTCCAAAAGGGATGAATAACGATTTTTATAATTTGGGAAAATCCTATTAATATGCACAAACAAAAAGGAATTTATTTGCCCAAAAAAGGGCAAAGAACTGCCCTTTTATTTGCGCAAAGGCAATTATCCAAAGGGTAATCCGCCGCTTTAGCCGCACAGGCCGGTTGGCCCGTGCGGGATCCAAAAGGGCCCAAAAGGTCCCTCTATTCCGTCCTCCTTTTCCGGATCACACACGCACAAAATGCCTATTCCGATAATATTAGTATTTAAAAAATGTTCCTAAGGAGTATTATTGGTATTGGAGATTGTTCCAGAAAAGTTTGGGAATAGGATTTCCAAAGCACGGATTATTTAATTATAAAATTAAGCTTAAACCGGAAATATAATTTAATTACCAAAAATTGTACCGGTTAAACCCCAAATAGCAAAAATTATTGCAAAAATAATTTGCGGAAAACCTAAAACAAGGCATTATCCGATTTTCGGATTTTCCTATGGAATATGAAATATTGTTCGTTTTTAAAAAAAATGGAAAAAAATAAATATATATCGATTACCGTTTGCTGAACAAAATTATAATAAAGGATTGGTATTTTTTGCCTTTTATTAATAAGCTATAAAATAGGTTTAGCAAAGCTAAATAATTTATAATTTTGGATTTATGCAAAATATATAACCTATTAAAAATTAAAGAAAAAAATAAATAAAAAACCGCTTTCCGAATCCGATTAAAAATATACAAATTATTGGTAATAATTTTTGGGCTTATTAATATACCAATTATATTTTAATAAATAATTAATTATATATTATAAAAGTGCCTGGATATTTATGTATTTGCTTATTTAAATAATATCCTGGTTTTTTTAGAAATACTGGAAAAATATAAGGAATATATGCACAAAATTTTGCAAAAGTTGCAAAATGCAAAATTTTTAATTAAGCCCGAAAAATGCGCATGGCATATATAGAAAATTATTTTTCTAGGATGTATAATTATACCAGAGCAGGTACGGATAAAACCAAAAAAAGTACAAGTAATAAAAAAATAGCCCAAACTAATTAATGTTAAAAAAGTATAAGCTTTTTTGGGCTTTTTGAATTTTTATTACCGATTTATCCGGAATTTTAACAAAAAAGCACTTTTATTTACAAATTTTACCAAAAATAATACCCAGTTTTATTAGGGAATGCAAAATTAAAAGGCTTTCGATTTGCTAAAAAAAACAATAATATAAAAGCCAGTGTTAATTTTACCAAACTCAGATAAATTTTTTAAAATTAAAACCGATACATCGGATTTTGCAATCGAAACCTAATTTAATTAACAAAACGATAGTAAAAAACTGCATTTTTGCATTTTCCTATTATATAAGCTTAACGGACCGAAGCTAAATTATCCAATCCATAATAAAAAGTTTATAATTATTATTCGAGTATTAGAAAAATAAAGGGTATATTTGTGCCAAATAAATTATTAAATTATGGTTTATACGGATTATAAATATTTGGCACATTTTATTACCTGCCAAATATTAAATAAACGATAAATCCGGTAAAATTGGTTTTTTCAGGATTATAATTTTAAAATTAAATACAAAAAAGCGTCGAAAAATAGATAAGTAAATGTATTAAGTTATTAATCGGATTATAAAAACAAAATACTGCCAAAAATGCACACGGTTCTAACACAAAAACCAAATAGGTTTTTGGTTCCAGTATAACAGGTGCTAATAAAAATTATATTTTAAAAAAAATGGACCCCTAAGAAAATCCAGCAAATTTATAGCCAAAAAGCTTATAGATACCAAAAAAATAACCAAAACCTGGAAAAGATTACGGTAATACCACAAATTTATAGAAACCCGCGCCAAAATTTAAAAAATAATTAAGGATTGCGAAAACTGCACTAAAAATAAGGCCAGTAAATACAAATTTTACGGATTATTTTAGCCTTCACCAGTATTTAGCAAGGTATGGCAGAAAATTATAATAAATTTTGTGGTTAAACTTTCCAAATTAAAAAAGTTTTTAATAAATGTTTAGTATAATAGTATTTTAATAATGGTAAATAGGCTTATCAAATATACCTTATTTCTATCCTATAAAAAAAGTAATAATGCTACCGAGCTGGTATATATTTTTATTAAAAATGTGATTTTGAAATACGGAATGCCCGATAAATTGATTCCAGATCGAGATAAATTGTTTATAAGTACATTTTGAAAGGCTTTAAAGGCTAAATTTGAAATAAAATATATATTATTAATAATTTATTATTCCGAAATAAATGGGCAAACGGAGCGAATAAATTAAACCATGGAGCAATATTTATATTATTATATTAATTATAAATAAATTAAATTGGTATAATTATTTTTTATAGTTTAATTTGTTTATAATAATTCGGTATACGAAAATATAGGAGTTATTCTGTTTTTTGCAAATTATGGGTCTATATTTATAATATACAAAAAACCCAAAGCAAAAGAAAATGTTTTAGTAATAAAAATACAGGTTATTAAAATAACCAAATTATATAAGCATTTATAAAGGAAGCTTAAAAAGCTTTGGAAATGCATATTTATCCAAGCAAATAATTAACTTTTAAAAAGGGGGATAATGTTTATTTTTTATGCTGCAATATTAAAATAAAACGGCCAAATAATAAGCTGGATTATAAAAAATTCGGACCGTTCAGGATTAAAAAAGTAATTTTGCCAGGTAATTATAAATTTTAGCTATTATTAATTATAAAAATTTATCCTATTTTTTATATTTCTCTGCTAAAACCGGCACTGCCTGGTTCGAAAAGCACAAAATTAATAGAAATCAACCCAAACCAAAAGTGGGAAATTGAGAAAATCCTTAACGATAAAGTATATAACTGCAAATAATGGTATTTAATCAAATGGGCAGGGTACGGGCACGAATATAATATATGGGAAAAAAAACAAACCTTGGGAATTACCAGAAAGTTTTATAAAAGTATTAGCAAAAGTAATTACAAAAAGGTTAGCAAAAAAAAAGTGCAGAAATAACCCGATAGCGTATTATTATGCATAATAAAATATTATTGCGCTAAAGGATATACTGGGAATTAAACCCAAAACCTTTCGATAAAAATCAAAATGCGCTACTATTGTGCTAAGCAATTTGAGAAAATTGTTAAAAGCCTGTTAATTTACCAGATTAAAAAGGGTAAGCAAATCAAGGTTTAAATTGGACCCAAGCCCGCCCTAACCAAAGGATAAAAAAGCAAAATCAGAAATAAGCAAATTAAAAAAAATAATAAAGGCAAAAGGGCTTGCCCGTGCAGCTTTTTCCTGCTTAATATGCTTTAGCTCCTTTATATTGTCAATTCCACAAAACAAAGCACAAAACTTCTTTTTTAACCAAAGGTTCTTTTATTTTTGCAAATAGTTAAAATGGTTATTAAGCGCCCGGCGCTCCTTTTTTACCGCCCTGATCTCGTTTTTCAGCTTTCGGTACTGAAAACCGATAGTGCAAAGCTATATAAAAGAAAAACCGAGAATATTATATTTAAAATAATTAATGCAAAAGTATTTCACACAACGAAACAAATTTCGAAAAACAGCAAAATATTCCTTTTGCTTAAAAACCTCGTGGCAATAGGAGCAAAAAAGTATTGTAATAAAAATGAAAAAACCAAAGCAAACAAATCCTTATATTAAAAGGTTTTTTTTGTAAAAGGGCATTTCTGTACCCGATCAGATATTTTGTTAGGGCCAGGGTGGGTAAAAAGGAAAAGAAAAAAATTTACCGGCTGATAAAAAAAGGGAAAAAGGATACAATTATAGCCAAAAAAATTTAGCCTTAAAAAAGGGACCTGATATTATAATTGCACTGTGCCCGGAGGGGACAGAAGGGCTGGGGCTAACCCCTAACATTATACCTTAACCCTGCAACAGGGTAACGTGGTAAATTATATAATTATAATGGGATTTTTGAATTTGTTAGCAGAGCTACAAATCCAAAAACAGATTTTTGGATCTGTTAACAAAGCCATAAATCCAGAGGGAGGGATTTTTGGACCTGTTAATAAAGCCACAGATCCAAAGAGAGGGATTTTTGGATCTGTCCGCAAATCTATGGATCCCTAGAATATAATAGGGGGATTGTCCGATTATAAAAAGGGCAGGATTTTCCGAGTACTAAGGTAGTTTTAACTGAGGCTTCGGCATTAGTTAATCTAAATTAGCTCCAAAGCATTCTTTTGGGCAAACAATAACAGATAACGTTCCTACCAGACCCCAGATCACTTGCAAAGCGACCTTGCCAGACCAGTACTGCTCAATACCGCCCCTAGGTGCCCTACCCTAGGAGCAGAAGGCCTGTGATTGTAACACCTTTTATAAACCCTCCTTATCAGCATTATATATATTTTCCGGCTTTATTTAAACCACCCCGAAAATTTGCAGGCATACCCACCATTTTTTTATTATAATAATAATAGCACTTTTAACATATACAAATTTTATACACCGCATTTTTCCGGTACAAATTTCCGGATATTGGCCTAAAAAGTCACAAATCCAGTGCTTCCCGAGGGGCTGGAAGGCACCCCTTTACCCGAGGATCTTTTGCACAAAAAACCGGTCTTTTGCATATATTGGCGGGAGCTTTAAGGAGGCCTATAACAAAATCCAGTTGGTTAGGCACTTTTCCTGCTCCGGAAATATCCATTAATTTTTTTTTAACTTATCGGATAAATAAGGATCCCGTTAAATGCCGGTATAAGGTGGTTTTGGTATGCCCCAAAATTGGGCGGCCCTTAAGATAGGGACCTTGGCCTGTACGGCCTTAACAGCCCGTTCGACATCTTTTTCAGTGTACCGTTTCTCTGGTATATAGGTATTGGATTGTAGTAAAAAGTATAGAAAACGGATCAGAATTGCAAAATCTGTGGCAAGTTAAAAATGTGGCCAGATCTGAGGCAGTGGGCCCGTTTAAGGTAGCCGTCATGGGGGGTGGCCGACATGGGGTGCACGGACTTAATATCCTTTTATTAGTGACCCGGGTGCAAAAGGATGAACCTTTATTAATTGTTACAAAGTTAATACCAAAGGGTTGTTGGTGTAAAAGAACGAGGTTATTAACAAAGGTAAAAAGCCGCTCCGAAAAGGACCATTCCCGCAGGTGGCCATGGGCCTTATATATTACGTGGCCACAGCCACAAGCCACCAAGGCGGTGCAAAGCACCGATCCATTACAGTATTTTGTTATTTTTATCTTTTATTATATATAATATATATATTTAGCAGAAGTGCTTATTTTTTATGTCAAATTTAGCTTTTAAATTTTATAAAACTGCTTATTTTATATTCACACGATTTTTCCCCGATTTGTTATACCGCTTTTAAAACCGTGAATTTGCATGGATTTGTATGGGGATCCAAGTGCCCGGAAGTGGGGGTGGCCGGGAGGGGGTGCACTGACTTACCCCAAATCCCGAGTACACTCCTGCAACCTGGCGCTCGTCAAAATGAGGCTCTCCCTCGCCACCCTCCTCGCCATCTTCCTGGCCCAGCAGGCCGGCGGCGCCCCCACCGTCTCACAGGATCTTGAGGCCCGCGACGGCCCTGCCCTGGAGTGCAAAGACGGCCCGTGCGCTGCGACCAAAATCAAAAGGGACCCGCCCAGCCTGGTTGAGCTCACTCCTCAGCAGGCCATGACCTCCCCCGGTCGTCCCCTTCTTGCTGTCCGTGAGATCGCCGACCGGACCGTCCCGGAAGACCCCTCGCCTGTCGAGCTCGTTCCTCGGCGGGCCATGACCTCCCCTGGTCGTCCCCTTCTTGCTGTCCGTGAGATCGTCGACCGGACCGTTCCGGAAGACCCCTCGCCGGTCGTGATCCTTCCTCGGCAAACTGCCCGCACTGGCGGACTCGATCCTAGCGAAAATGCCGACGCCATCTGAGCTTGATCCTCGGGGAGGACGACGACTCGCTACCGTCGCGGTAGACCTCGTCGACCCTCCGCCCGCCCAAGGTTCGCCGTGACCGTTGTCGTCGAGGAGAGTGTCGGGTGGGAAGAGGGTGGGTTAGGGTGAGCGAGGACGACTAAAAAAAAAAAAAAAGAAAAAGAAAAGAAAAGGACGGAAGTTGCATTTCAATTTTGCGAGACGCTATCAGTGAGCTTGCATCTCGAGCTGTGAGAGTCATTAGCCAAAGAGCACTTGATAGCCGCTGTTTGCTTTTGATGTTTTGATGTTGGAGAGGGCGCGGAACTTATCTTTCTCCGGGAGGAGGGGGCCGTATATCTGTTATGTATCTAGGTTGGCAAATACAGTAACACCGACACTCGAGTCCTCTTGTCCGTATCAGCTCGCTTCTCCTCTTGATGTGAACTTTGACGGCTGGCATTATCTGCAAACCCGTCTGACGCCATGGGCATTGTTGTCCAAGGCCGGGAACGTCCTGTCAAAACTCTTTCCCGCCAGGCTTGGCCATTGATACCGCACAGGGCTCGCTTGGCTTCCGAGGCAAAGCATCAGGACAACCAGAGGCGTACCCGTGGATCCCCTCGACGCTCCGAGTAATCATTGACACATTAAAGTCGTACAATACAAAGAGTCAAAGGTCCTCTCCCCGCCAGCACGGCGTTCTTCATGAGACCGAGACCGGCGGACGGAACGTCTCGCGAGCCGGCTCTTCACACGTGGACCGAGCGAGCGAGCAAGCACCAACAAGAGCTCGGCAGATCACTCCTTCTTCCTCAACAGAACGCCCGAGCCCTCGTCAACACCAACCTCCATCCGCTCCTGCGCCTCGCCGTCTGCCTCATCCTCCTCATCCTCATCCTCGTCCTCCCTCTCCTCGTCCTCGTCCTCCTCCGCCTCCATCGCCCAGTCTCGCCACCCCTCACCCCGGACCCAGCTGACGCCCTTGCGCCAGCCCGGCTCGCGGATGCCCGAGGCGGCGTCGCGCTCGTACACGACGCCCGTGAGCATGACGGCGAGCACAAAGACCCAGACGTCGCCGGCGGCCATGGCGCGCCACCAGCGGCGCTTGACGCCGACCTTCCAGAGCGAGTCGACGCTCTGGCGGGCGCTGTACAAGAACAGGGCCCGCCCCGTGCTGCGCTCGGCCCAGGCCCAGAAGCCGGCGGCGAAGCCGCCGAGGAAGAAGCGCTGCGTGGCCAGCGCCCCGCGCGGCAGCCACGCCTGCAGCAGGCAGATGGACGCCCACGCCGTGGAGACGGCGCCCGTCGCGAACGTCGCCGTCCGCAGGGTCGACGCCAGCAGCCGCCGGAGCACCGAGGCCGGGGCGTGGTAGAGCAGCCGGAACCGCGGGAGCGCCATCAGTGCGTACGCGGCCAGGAAGAAGCGCGCCGCGGCGGGAAAAGACCGGAGCCAGAAGGTGAGGTAGGTGCGCGCGCACGACGGGTCGTGCGGGTGCAGCGTCGCGCACGACAGCGACGTCAGCAGCGGGTGCGCCCTGTTGGAGATGGGCGCGATGGCCGATAGCTGCGGCGGCAGCGTGTTGGTCTTGTCCGGGAAGAGCGTGGGCGAGACGAAGGGTCTACAGTAGTAGTGTTAGCAAATCATCGACGGACGGCGGCTGTGTGTGACACAAGAACTTACGGCCAGTTGAGCTTCGCCATGGTCGCCAGGCTGTCCACGATGTCGTACCTGCCCGGCCAGGGCAGACTCCGCGGGTACTCTGGCGGACGCTCCTGCATATAGGCGCCGGACCACTTGAAGATCATGTCGCCATAGCCCGCCGGGAAGCAGTCGCGGTCCAGGACGCAGGCGTGCAGCAGCTGACCGAACGCAAATGGCTGGAGCATCCAGCTGCCCCACCACCAGGGCCTCTCGCGCCGGACACGGCCGTCCTTTTCCCAGCCCCAGATCATCCCGTTCTCTTCGGCCGCGTTCCAGCCGAACTCGAGGGCGCGGAAGAGCGCGTAGATGGCGACCGAGACGCGCAGCTGCTGCGCCGGGTAGATGCCCAGCGCCAACCCCGCCAGGGAGGCGCCCACCGCGGGCGCGTAGGGAGACGTCAGCGTCCCCGCCGTCCGCGGGTTGCGGCGCCGGAACGGCTCGGCCGACGGGTCGAGCAGGTGCAGGCGGAGCCGCGTGAAGAAGCGGAACAGCAGCCTGTAGAGCAGCAGGATGGAGCTGAGCGAGAGCGAGAGCCGGAAGGTCGGCGACTTGTAGAGGGGCTCCTTCTTGGAGGCTACTGCTGCTGCTGCTTGGCTAGAGATAACCGCAAGACGCAGAAGGTCAGCACTTTGGCCTTCGACTGCCCCTGCAGGAGCATCATCAGCGACAAAAAACATACTCTTTCTTGGAGCCCATTATCCTCTTCAAAACGACAGAATATGCCTTCATCGCAATGCTAGTCGCGATAAACACGCGCATAGAATGCCGCACTGCACGCGCATTATAGTCGTTGACAGGCGGAAACGTCGCCGTCGTAGGGTCCTGCTGCTTCTTCCCCTTGCCCCTTTCTGTCCTGCTGCCCTCAACGGCCGGGGCCAGCTCCACGCCGGTCGCCGCCGCCTCGCCGCCAGCAGCTGTGGACGACCTCGCCGCTGCTGCTCCTCCTCCTCCGGCGTCCCCGTTGACGATGCGCGCGACCGTCTCGACGCTTGGCGCGTTCCTCTTGAGCACGCGCGAGCGCGACAGGATGTACTTGTGCAGGGTGGCGTACTCGCGGGCCGAGACGGTGTAGCGCAGCGCGTTGCGCAGGATCGGGTCGCTGGCCGCCCGCGACGCTGCCGCCGGGGGCCCGCCGCCCGCCGACGACGCCATTGTGTCGTTGTTTTTTCCTCTCTCTCGCCTTGTGTGAGCAGTCGGAGGAAGGATGGGCGGCGTCGAACTCGTTACAAGGCCCTTCGACGATGTTTGGTCGTCGTCGGCTCAGGGGTTAAGTCGTAGGGAGGTTAGAGAGGGTAGGTAGAGTCGAGTCGGGTCGAGCCGTTTGGTTCTTTCAGGTGTCGTAGCTGCTCGCCGAGGGGCTCGGGACGCGCGTATCCCTCGGGTGGGTGATGATTACGGGAGACAGTTCGGATAGTCAAAAGCGCGAGGTAGGTGCCCGGCCGGAGAGAGCTACACCGTCCGTTCACAAGGGCGGGAAACAAAAAGATGATTTTGGGGGTGGTTAATTAGGTAGGCAGGTAAGCAAGCAAGCAGGTCGCATTGATGTCGAGTACAGGGAAAAGTAAAAGGAAGACCTCGGGGTCAGCCCGGCGTTGTCGATGGTGGAGGGAGGAGTCGGCTCGGCTTGTTTTGCCCTTGTTGAAGCTTTACCTAGGTGGGAGTGGGAGGATGACAAGGGGCGCGGCTCTGATTTTGGCACGTGCGAAACCCAGCCGAGGTCCCACGCAAGGACCCAGGGTCGAGGCAACCCCGAATCTCGGCGGGGAATTGGGACGACCCAATATAAAACTGTTTATGCGCACACGCAAGCACCACGCCCGCCGCCTGAACAGACAAGATTAAACGGCCCCAAAGTCCCCCCTTTGCAGTCCGGGTTCTGCATGATGCCTTTCTGGCTCGCCCAGTGCCCTGACGCGCAGGAATTCCACTTGAAAGCGGCGAGGAATGAATGGCGGGGCCTTGATGATGCGCCGACCTCCCTTCCCCACACTGCAGATCCTTGTCGCGTCAACAGCGTAAGGCGTATTGCCATAGAACAACCTACCCAATATTAAAAAAGGCTTTCGCGTTTCCCATATTTATTTTACGTATTCACCATAATGCTCCTGGTCTACCCACATATCCGGGCAACTAGCCAGCAATGTGTTTGCCGAAAGACGGATATGCGTATGGAAAATTCGGCTATGGCACAAGCCTTTCCTCAATATTTCCGCTGGCATTCTGGCCTCGGCCACCACAGACGTCTGCATAAAAATCGAACTTCCCAGGGCTCCATACGAACCACGCTTTTTGCCAGCCGCGCACGAGGAAAAATCACGACGTCGAGGCAAGCACCGCCCGAGCAGCGAATGGAAGCTGCCGCTTCACCAGCGGGCAGGGTCAACCTATTATTTTCGTGATGCATCGCTCTACCAAACCAAACTAGCCAGGTACACAGTCACTTTTTACCCTCGTTCCCAGTTAGAAGAAATGACGACCCGTCAACTTCAAGGAAGGAGATGGGAAATCCGCCCCTTGCGGCTCGGGGGCTGCCAATGCCCGCCCAAGAGGTAGATTTCCCATCTCTTGCTTCATTTTACCTCTAAAACGAAAACGAGAAAGGTGCCCGAGACCACATGCCCGTGCCCATGCCCAAAATGAGAGAATTTCCTGTGCTAGAGCTCGGCGGGAAGGCTGTACTAGGTATCAGTCCAGGCCAGTAAAGGCCAGACAACAACCGCTCCAAGACCTATATACAACAAATCGCTTTGCTGGTCCCCACGCCGATGCCTGCCTTGTAAAAATCCATCGCGACCAGAGAGAAAGAATCCATCGTGACCAGAGAAAGAACCCACCGCGACCAGAGAGAGAGAATAAATCCATCGCAACCAGAGAGAAAGAGAGAGAAAAGAAGAACAACCAGTATCTGGGGCTCGCCCTTTGGGGGCGACGCCACTACATTGGGGTTCCTTGCTTTTTTTGCTTTTTGTTTTTCCTTGCTCCTCTTTTGGGATCCGTACCGAAAGATGGGATGAAAAGAGATGGAAAGAAAAGACCCTTGAAACCCCCGGCATCTAACACCTAACGCAATGCTTGACAACCAATGACAGGAAAAATATCTTCGACAAAAGTATCGCAAAATTGAAAGAGACAAGAAGTTGTTGCTTTGTAACGAGGAGGGGATGAGGTGGTGATTATTCGAGTAAAGACGACCAACAAGACCTAAAAGACACAGATGGAACAATGCACCCATGTCGTGAAAATCGTGACCTCATAAACCGTGCAATCGTAGTCGAAAGCCGGCTATTAGCGCCGAGCCCACCATCGCAATGAAGTCAGAACATCAGGGGGTTGAAGGAGGAAGTGGCGCCCAAGCCCGGACAAGCTGGGGGGCCTGGTCCGAGCCGGCAACTTCCTCCCGCCATCCGAGGACGTCCCATCCATCTGCAGGACCACCCCGAGGGGGATAAGGACTGGCCAACCGGCGCTTGACGGACGGATCGGCAGCGGCATTAGCCAAGACGGCGCTGACAGCATCGGTGCGACGGCGCTCGCGCTCGGCGACGACCTGCGACATGATCTTGCATCGAGCCTTCATCGTGGGCCAACCCGTGACCGGCTGGCCTGGTCCCTTGCCGAGCCCGTTGCTCTCCAAGATGTTCTTGAGGACCCCGAACGGCAGGTTCGCCAGGACCGACGTCAGCAGGCGGTTCGGGTTAGGCTCACAGGCCGCCAGACGGTCCGCCAGAGTGGCCGTTTTCTTGGGCTTAGGACCCTGCGCCTGGGGAGCGGCAGCAGCTGAACCATTGCTGGGCAGCGGAACGTCGCCAAACTTGATCTGGCTGAGCAGAGGATTCGAGTAGCGAAGACCTTCGTGACGAATGGGGATGCCTGTCGCCTCGTCGACGCTTGGGGCCGTCATGGCCTCTTTGTCGCCCTTGTAGACATCGTCGTACGCCGGGATTCGAGCGTAGCGCGGATACGGGTACCTGGAGTCGACGACGTAGTTGTGGGGGAAGTTGTGGATGATGAAGCCCTCGATAGCTACAAGAATCCTCTCCGAGGCGGGGCCATATGGCAGAATGACGTCCGAGGCCGACTGGGTGGGGTTCGAGCCGGGGAACTGATGAACGGCACCGCCCAGAGCAATGACGCAGGCGGTCTCGAGATGGACCCAGGTGTTCATCAGACGGACGATATCCTCAGCTCCCTTCATCGCAATGGCCCCCAACTGGAGGAAGTGGCCGGCTGCGACGTAGGCGGCAGCCATGAAGGGATCCGACTCCGGGCGCTCGGGGATGGGGCGACCGTAGAGGCTGCCCAGGCAGATCCAGAGGACGTCATTACGCAGGTGTTGATCATCCGAAGCCATTCCCAGGGTGCCACCCGAGTTGGGGTGACCATGAAGGTGGGCCCTCAGAGCGGGGCTGAAGCCCAGAATGAGGCGATGGCCATGGAGGAAGATGGGCGTGCGCCACGGGCGACCGTCCGAGTCACCCAGGAACGTGACGATGAGCTGACAATCCGACGTGTCGCGATTGTTGAAGTTGAGCTCAATGTACTCGCGCGCCTCACGCTGCAGCATTCGGGCGAGCTCGAGGCTTCGCGAATTGAAAAAGTCTGGCACCGTCGCCGAGCCGGGGCCGGGCGGGAAGCCAGGGTTCTGGACACCGCCATAAACTACTCCAGCACCATTGGTCGCCATTGGCGGCTGAGGGCGGTGGTGGTAGCCGTTCTCCTCGAAGCCGGTCGCACCATCGGGCGGGTTAGACGCCTGCGAGCCGTGGAAGCTGTGGGGAGTCGACGGAGGAGCACCCGCCATGCCGTGCGCATTGGCCGGAAGCGCATGGTAATCTCCATGGGCCGGGTAGTGGGGAATGCCTGGAACATATGGCGATACATGACCGACCATGGAGCCCGTGGGAGGTGGGTACGTAGGAAAGGGCGGCAGGTTCAAATGCGCCGGTCGACGGTACCTGCCCGCCTCAGGCGGGACAGGCGAGGTGCTGTTATTGTTGTTGGAGTCTGTGTGCGCTCCTCCCATCATGCTGCTGTCGCTCAGGCTCAACTGAGGATGGTGCATGGGATTGCGAGGAAGGCCGAAGACCGGAGGCTGCTGCGCCATCGCGAATCCGTTCGCCGTTGGAGGGATATTCTCCTTGCCTCGAGGAGGATGCGACGGGGCGTAGCCGTTGAGTGAAGTGGGGGATAGGAGCGAGGGGGGAGGAATCGCGTTTGTCGAGCGATAGGTTGCGAGAGGCTCACGCGTGGTGGTGTTTGTTGTGGTTGTGGTGCGCGGGCCTGGGTCTGCGAGGCTTGATGAGAATTTTATGTGAGGGCGACGGGACGAGAGGGAAGGTGCGGGGTGGCAAAAATAAACATACCTTGAAGAGTGCCTGCAAATAGAGCGGGCTCCACACTCACAGTAGCGTCCGCCGTCGCCTGCTGCTTGTTCTGCTCGAGTTCGTTGCCGTTGGGGACGCTGTGGCTCTTGGGAGCAGACGATTCGGCGCCGTTGGTGTTATTGGGCGTGATGACAAGGGCGTCAATGTTCGGCAGGCCGACCTCGACGGGCGAAGGCAAGCTTGTAGAGCGAACAGACGCAGTTGTCGTCGGCGATTTCGCGTTGTGATCACCAGCAGTTGGTGAGGAAGAGGTGATGGCGGTAGTTTGCGCGTTGCGAGGGCGCGGTTTGGTCAGAGGAAGTGGAAGGACGGGAACGACGTGGGGCTTCTTCTGGGTGGGGGCGCCCTTCATGTTGACTGGGCGGCGCTGGCCGAGCTGCTGGTTGTTCGTTCCATTAACAGCAGGAGCAGGGCCTGGGCCGCCGGTGGTGGAAGGAGCCATGCTGGGCACCCAGGCAGGACCAGTGCAAGCTCGACGGAGCAGGACAGAGGGGACACGGGAGGACGGGAGCTGAGACGGGCCGGGTCTGGCTGGCGGCAGCAGAACCAATGTCAGCAGCGGGGCTTTACGAAGGACGGATGGGCGGCACAGAGCTGCCTTGACAGACCGTTTCCCGGAGCGAAGGTTGGCGATGCACAGCTGGCGTTCCGGTGCGGCTGCCGGGAAGTTGAGGTCTAAGGAGGTCGAGCAGTTCGACAAAATCGGGGCGCGGCTCTGACAATGATGACAATTTTTTTTGGCCTATCCCCGCAGAAAATTTGGTTCAGCCCAGCCAGGACCCCGGTCTAGCTCGATGTTTGTTTCGTTTTTTTTTTTTTTTAGCGGGCCACCGGCAAACTCCAAGCGCAGGGAGCTTCCATGTACTTTCCCATAGCATCCTGGCTGTTGCGGTACCTTGCCACACCCGCCCTCTGTGTCTGAGCCGGAGATTGCACACCTCCCGCCAGCCCGCTTCCCTGGATCCTAGTGCACAGACCAAGCAGCCCACCCACGCCGCGTCCAGTCCTGGGCGTTGCGAAACTCCTGATGGCTGGCTCGCACAACGTCTTGGCGGCTTGTGATTCATTTGGTAGACACTCGCATATATACACTCCCCGTCTTTTGCTGGCCTTGCTATGTGTACTTGGGCTCTGCAGCCGGCCTCTGTATCTGTGGTGAAGCTCACGGGGCCAGACAGCATTATCATACTATCTCCGACACCGATGACTAATATCGTCGGCGTGACGAGGAGCTGCAGATGCAGGCGCAAGCATCGCAAATGAGCAAGCATTGTTGCCAACTCTCGGAGCAAACCCGACTTTCATTAGACAACGCCCGGTATAAGCCCCTATTTCCCATTTTATATCGGGCTATCAACAGGGCGAGCACCGGCACCTTGCGTCCTGGTAGTTGACTCTGCCTCTCCATATCCCCGTGTCTCGCCTAACCCAATCTTGTGGGCCGGACCGCCATCCCCGTCCGTCTAGTGTCTCTTCCCATGTGGGAATGGGCGGGATCGTCAAAGGCAGGGGCTACGTCATGGGCTGCCCTTGCAACCGCGCCGTCTGTGCCGTCTCTGTGCAGCCGTTGCATTATTGCCCCCTTCAGCATGAAGGGGCATATGCAGACTTGTCCGGATAGACGTCTTGTGCAAACCAAAAATATCCTAAACAGCTAGCCTAGGTACCTGTCTACTTATGTATCTGTCCTTGCGGCACCCCACCTTAAAGCCTGTCACTCCAGCACCACCGCATCGCCGGACGCCAGCTCCAAGAACCGGTGCCCGCCGCCGGCTTCCTCCCCATCCGCGTCCGCCAGCCTCGCCTCCTCAGCCTCGACAGCGTCCTTGAGTGTATACGTGGTTCTCCGCAGCAGCCAGCTGATCAGCCCTCCCCCGGCTTTGACCTCGTCATGCGTCGCAATCCAGTACCGCGCCCCGCTAGCGCGCACCGAGCGGAGCCCGTTGTGTGCCCCTAGATTTAGCTGCTTGGTCATCCAGATCCGGACGTCGTGCATCCCGTGGAGCAGCGCCAGGGTCTTGAGGCCCGACGATGGCAGGAATGCCAAGTCGTCGGCTTCGATCCCATGAGGCGAGTATAGTATCGTCTCTGCCTCCCCGTGTTCGGACGTCGGAGCCTGGGGATCGACAGTGTCAAACGTGATCATGATGGCCGAGTGGTAGTATAAAGAGTTGCCGGGCGTCACAACTCTCCCAACACCCAGCCAAGGAGGCAGAAGCGGATGACACGCCGAGAGGGCTTCTTTCCAGTGCGGGGAGGCGTTAGAGAAGGGCGGTGTGGTGATAACGGTGTCGAAATGGCCCCAGGAGCCGATCAGCTTCGCCGCCTCGCCCGTCGCCAAAACCGGCGTGGCCCTTGGCAGCTCCTCCAGCGTCGCGCGGTGGCAGTGGTCCGTAAACTCGTGGGAGACGACGACGGCGTCAATGAAGCACGGCGGGGCCCCTGTCACGCCTCCCTGGCCCTTGTCCTCTCCCGCAGCCTGGTCCTCCCCCTCGAGTTCGCGCAGGGTGTCGTTCAGCTCCGCAATCGTGGCCACGCTGGGCTGGACGACGTGCCATTGGGTGGAGAACCAGGACGCCACGTCGGATTGGGGCCCCTGTAGCCAGGGGTCCAGCAGCAGATTGAAGCGCGACCGGCCTGCCGGTGGTGGTCGCTCGGCGCGCCGCGGGTACGGGAGCTGGACCAGCCACGTGGTGTCGGCGTTGAGATGGACCAGCACGGGTCGCGGCGTCGCTAGTGCGGCTTGCCACTCCTCCTTGTTTGATATCCTGATCGGCTGCTTGCATTCTTGAGGCATCTTCCCTCCCGGGCTCATTTTGCGGTCGTGGTAGGGTGTCTCTCGTGTTTGTTGTTCGCCTGCTGTAATCCTGCCTGTCTGCGTTTGGAGGATGGGTTGTTTCTCAGTCACTCTCTTTTTGTTCAACCAAGCAAGGCTTTGTTTCTGCTTCAATAATATTGGGGGAAACAGTTGGCCTGCGAAAGCGGCATTCTCGTCTCCTTTGTACCTACAAGGCGCTGGTGTTGGCGATTCGCGCGGGTTGCACAGCCACGGCCGCGGGCGTGGTGATCGATCCGGCTTCTCTGTCCATGTCATCATCGGTCCCGCCCGCGACCGCATATCGTTTCTTTGTTTCACATTGTGAATGGCGGAACGGTGCAGCCGCCGTGCCGGCACAGCATGTGCGTAGTTGCATATTTTAATGGATAAATGGTTGTTGTTTGCAAACACGCATGCCGCGTCTTTTTTTTTTTTTCTGAGCCTTGGTATCAACTGCATCCAAATCTGCCTGGGCGCGTTGGTGGACAAGGGGTGTTTAGTCAGCTTCTCAGGGCAAGCCATCCAACCCAAGTTGAGATGTTGCTCTGCTAGGCCATTGCTCGGATATGAACCGACAATACAACAAAGAGACAAGACTAACGACCCGGCTCTAAGCGATATTTCTTGTTCTTTACCAGAATGTCGGGACAAAGAAAACGCGTCGTCGGCAGTGCTTTGAAGATGGAAATAAGGCCATGATGAGGCACTCTATCTGTGATGGCCGGCGGCATATAAAAGTCCGTTTGAGAATAGATCAACCGCCACCATCTGGCTCTCCCAGCAACAGCATCCTCTACAACCACAAGCAGGGACAGTCCCACATAGCCACGAGACATCGCAAATCACGCCGGCGACACCTGACAACATCCGAACTGTCAAACCTGTGGTTGTTAGTATTCCAGTCTACAAAAATGGCTACTTCGCAACCCATGGAGAACGGCAACAAGGCCCGGTACGACTGGCCCGAAGGAGAGGACTGCAAGAACTGGTCGCCGTCGCACCGCTCCTACCCAAATACCCCTTACCCATTCCTCTCGCAAACGGGCCAGGGCGCCTCGTCCTCGTCCTCGTACCGCAATTTCCTAGGGCTAACCATCAAGGTCGCGCCGCTGCCCAACTATCTACCCAGCGTGGCTAGAAGGCAGGAGGGCGACGACGACGACGAAGAGGACTACTTCAGCGACGCGCTGGAGGAGTTTCCGGACAAGACCGACGCCGAGAACCTCTTCTCAGACTCCGCTATGTGGTCGCCGCCCGCATGCCACCGACCCAGCCTGGCCGACGAGCTCGAAAGCGCCGACGACGAGTCCCGCGACTTGGAGGAGGCCACGGCCTCGCCCTTGTCGTCGGACGGCGGGTCATGGTCGCCGTATATCTTCTCTCCCACCCGCCGTAGTCTGAAGCAGGAGCAGCAGCAGGCTCGGAACTGGCCTTGGCAGCGCGACGCCTCCAAATCCTCCTCCATGACGGCGGATTTCGGCAGCGGCAGCAGCGGCGGATGCTGGGGCTCACCCGCGGAGGACGGGGGCGTCGCCGTATTCGCACCGCACGCGCCGTCGACGCCCGACAGCCTCTTGAGCCTGCCCACTCCGCGCCTCGATTTCCCTCTGACGGGCTATTTCGGCTATGCGACCGGAGGTTCCAACTATGTCGGTTGCGCTGGCGATGAAGAGCTTGGGCTTCGCCGCGAGGCTGCCTTCATGGGAATCGTGCTGGGCTTCGTCTCGGGCCTCATGTTCGCGTACGCTCTCCTCCTGTACGGTAGCTCGTACTAGGTAGGCAGGCCTGGGATTAGGGGCGGACACGGGGACATAGAACTGACGACCTTGATCGAAAGAGGAAGCTGCTCGATAAAATACTAGGATAAAGATTGTTACATATATTTATCACATGCATCACCACTATCGGGATATACACTATGTGCCTAGGCGGCCTGTGATGGCAACTGAGTGATCTTTCCCTCTCGCTGAAGAACATATACAGAAATAATAGGCTGATGGAAGAGCTAAGGACGCTCGACAGACCTAAATAAACACGGTACACCTCGATAGCGAGGAGCGGCAAAACTCCGTAGTAGAGTAGGGTGACGCAAGAGCCGACGAAGTCAGACAGCTCGATCTAAATACACAGAGGAGGCCCTCGCAGGGAGGACCTCCAAGACGCTGGTAGCAAAACAATATTGGGTATCATAGGTAACAGTAAACCGACACAACGTGCACGGCCCAAAGAAGACAAAGACAAAACCAACCCAGACCAACGTTAAAAGACAGACGATGCCACTCCAACAAGAAGACCCCATTTCCAGTCATTCGTGCAAAGAGTATGTCTTCCCCTGGCACCCTGTTGCTGACGATATGGGACGGGATACGGGATAGAAAAGAGAAAGTTTGTATCCACAAGTCTGACAGACACGAGGAAAGAAAACAAGGTAATGAAACGACAACAAAAGGGTGGGTGCGTGGTAGTACCAGAGAAACGTCGACCTGGACGGGTAGGAATCGTGGCAGCCGATCATTAGAGAAGGGTGCGTGCGAGACAGCAAATCAAGCCGTCTCCTGGGCCTTCTTCTCAGCCGTCGCCTCGGCAGCATTCTTCTTCCACTCGCGCTTAGTGTTCTTACGCTCCTGCGACAGGAGAGTGATGAGGAAGTGCATGCTCCTGGTGGCGCGCTTGGCCTCGACGGCGGCGACGGCGGCGTCCTCGTCGAGGCCGTCGTGCATGTACTCGCGGATCTTGTCCCAGACGAGCTTGCGACGTGAGAACCAGGTGCGGCCCTTGGGGTCCGGGCGCCAGCGGCTCTGCCAGTGGTTCTCGATGGCCTCGATGGGCATGACGCCGTCCAGCCCGTACTTGTACTCCTGCCAGATCTCGCCCACCGTGTGCAGTGAGCTGTAGGCTAGAACGCGGGGCATACCTCCCAGCTCAGGAGGGAACTCCAACTTGAGTGTTGTCCTCGCCGGACTGTTGATCCGCATAAACGGAGCTTGTCCTCCCGCTGGCGGCGGCGGCGGCGGCGGCGTGCCCCACTCCGTCGCCGGCCCCGGTGTCGTGTTGCTCGGCGATGCGGCAGATGAGGAGGCGGCAGCAGCTGCTGCTGCGGCCGCGGCCACCGCGGCTGATGCCACTTCGGTCGTGGACGCGGCCGAGAAGGACGGGGCGCGGGGTGGCTGGCCTTGCTGACTGAACTGGGGCTGCTGCGGGTTACCGAAGGAATTCTGCAGCATGGGAGGGTAAATGCGCGAAGGCGTTTGCGAAGCGGCAAGCTGCGACATGGCCGGGCGCGGGGCCGGAACCGAGGGAGTTAGGGCCTGCCGGTTTACATTTGATGAAGCAGGCAGTCCAGGAAGCCCATGGTGCTGCGGCAGATGGACCGTCGGGATTAGTGCCGACGTTGGGAGCCTCTGCATGTACTGCGGCACAGTTGGTGGGTTAGCATAGTGACATACTGGTGGCAGGGGTGGGATGGTGTAACGCACTCGGTGGGCGGATTCGAAGGCAGTTGAGCCGCCGCTGAAGAAGACAGTCAGGCAGGCCTTGATGTCGACCAACTGCTTGACGACGTCCTGGTGCTGCGTTGACAAGGTGGCAAGGGCCGACTGCAGCTGATAGACCATGGTGAGGAGCTCTCCCGGGTCCATTGCCTTGGGTTGCTCCTGCTGCTCCTCGGCAGGGATCTCGGAGCTAGCCCTCGAGGTGGTGGAGCGATCGGCCATGATGGGCTGTGGGGGCGGCGGCGATTTGGGCTGAGCCTGGAACTGGGACTGTGATTGGGACTGGGGCTGGGGCTGGGGCTGAGGCTGGAGCTCAGGCCGGGGTTCTGTGCCATTTGGCATGCTGCTGCCATTGCTCTCGTGACTGGCGGCGGCTGCGGTGGTCTGGCGCTTGGCTGGTGGCTGGCGCTCCGAGTCGTCCGCCTCGAGCACGGATGCCGGGCGCTTGATGGACTCGGCCATTTTGTCATCAGCTGGTGGTGACCGGGACATGGTCGCGTTGTGTGAAGGATCAGCGGAGTTTGCTCTGGTGAAACTGTCACACGCGGTGGTGTCCTCGGAGCGTCCCGTTGCTGCACAATGATGGGAAGAAGTTGCTTTTATCATCCGGCCGACCCTCTCGTCGCCGTCCCCGTTGCCGATGGTATTGATTGTTCCTCGAAACAGGCGTTGCACCGGATGCGGAAAATCGGGTTCAATGGGTTCGAGGGCAATGAACGACAGCAGCCGGACCAGTAAGGACGCTTGGCTGAATTGGGCGTTGGACAAGGACGGGTGGGATCCATCTCCCCGCATGCAGGAACCCTGGGAGACACGTGACTACAGGGAGGAAGACTTTGTTTACTCTTTTCCACCACATTCTGAATGGACGAAGGTCTGAACTCGGTGCTAGGCATAGTATGCGCTAGATTCTATTGAACCAGCAAGGCAAATAGATAGGTGGCCAGCCTCCTAATGGGCGTCATTTGAATGATTGTCCCCAGGCCTTTCCTTGTCAAACATTAAGTTTGTTCATCTATATTGCGCCTGATAAACCCAAAAGGCGCCACGACACCCCCGCCACATCAAAGCAGGAAGGAGAAAAGAGGTTGTTTCTTGGGGCCCCAGTAATTATTACCACGTCGGCTGGCGGGTCGGTTTTTGGCTGGTGGAGGCTGCGTGGGATCTTTGGCTACGCAGATATTCCACACAGCATGCATTTCCCTCTGCAGCACGCGTGGGCTGCCTGCAGAAAACGATGGAGACTTCAATTTCCACATTCCAGTCTGCGCTGGGCCAGACGACGCACGTGCATCATGACGAAGGAGGCGCACCTCGGTCGCCGCGCCATGGTTGGTTGGTCTATCTATTTCGGGATGGTGGGAGACACGGGAGCTAGGGCTGAAGAGGACGTGCAAGGGAAGGAAAGAGGTGGTCAGAGACTGGCTGGGATGGCTGTTCCTGGAAATCAAACTCGGGGAGGCAAGCCTTACAGGTGTCGGGGCTGCTCGGCTTTGCAGCTGAAAGTCGTCCGAAACCGAGAAATCCCCAACCTGGCCGGCGATCAATCTTATTATTGGAGGGGCCAGCAGGCCACATGCGCGGGGAGGCAGGGTACCAGTCGTCCGCGTCGTTTGATGGAGGGGCAGCACGGGATTGGAGACAGAATGGGCGCAAAAATGCGTTTCAGCGGCAGGAACACAGCGCAGCTCGATCATGACACCATCCGACAGCATCCCAGCACACCCCTCCTTGTCCCCACACACCCCTCCTCCTTCACGACGGCACGCGCACGGGTTTGACGACTGGTCATTGGCATGCCCACGCGTGTTTCTCGTTCACGGCGTTACAGCCCTGGTGCCTGTCTCGATCTCGGCGTGGGATTCGGCCAGCCCAATTTCTGGGGTTGCCTCAGCCCAGCAGGGTCCAGGACGGGACAGACATGGCATGTGAAAATGGAGGTTGGTGCTACCCCAGATGTTCCCGTGGTCTCGTGGCTCACCCGTCCACGCTTGGCAACAGACAGTCACACTCGCACAGGCGCCATCACCACCCACCCATTAGCAAGGTGGCTGTTATGGCCTGGCTCGATGAGGGCGGGCGCACAGCAGCCAGTGGCAGCCTGCCACCAGAAAGCCAGGCGACACAAGGGCCAGGGGAGAGACACTGACGGGAGCAAGTGCACATCCGCCTCGGAGGCTTGTGACTGACAGAAGCCAGTACATGTATTGCGCGTTTCTCCTCTCCCGTCTCTTTTTATCTTTTGTCATCGCACGCAACCCTGTGTCTCTCTAGTACTGCCTGTTTGCCGTTTGCGTATTTTACGATTGTGGCGGTAGGAAAGGGAGCGTCTCTCGCCTTTCTCTCCGGCCCGCCAAACAAGGCGACACCACTCGATTGCCCGACATCGGACTTTGTAGGCCCCGCCGTCCGGTGATCTGCGGCCCGACATCAGGCAGTTCAAGCAAGCGAACCTGCGTGATTTCTGCAGGGGAACGGCCTGGGACCAGGGAGAATACCTTACCTGCTACGCGGGTGGGACACATACTGGCAGGGCGAGAGAGAAAAGGTTCGTCCATTCAAAGTTTCAACCGTTTGGGTCTTTTCCTATCCCCACTGCGCAGGCCGCACTGCACTGCACTGCACTGCAATCCATGCACTTCAATGCATTTCACTGCAGTACAATGCACATCATCGGCATGTCGCCCAAGTGGAAACATCCGAACTCATCTCGTCCTGGGGGTATACCCTCCCTGGAACACCTAGAGAGCAAGGAGTCAAGGGATGCAATTATTTCTCGTGGGCTGGGTAGACCATCCCCATGCCCTCAAGTTGCCCTGACGAGACAGACCGCTTTTCTGCCAGGTCAATCCTCAACGGGAAGCCCCACCGCCAGTGCGCCAATTCGACCGCCGTTGTGTTCTCCGAGATGGCTGCTACCGACAGGGCTCGGCTCCACCGCAAAGGTGCCGCCAGTCGGTCAAACTCGAGATGACTGACGGTTTGTGCGTTTCGCTCACAGGAAGTGGATATTCTGGAAGGCCGATCCTGACCAGCACACGAGCGAGCGAGCGACTCGGAGCCACTCCAAGAGGCCCCAAAGCTGCGCGCGGCAGAGCCAGACACGGCTGACCCAAGTGACGGTGACGGACTGCAAGCTCCCGCCAGCCCCTGAAACCGATCCTCCTCCGATTTGCCGCCCTTGTCCAAGGCTGTCAGGCGCTTGCACAAGCCCAGCCAGAGCGCGCAGCGGGCCCTGGTCCCCCAACCCAGGCAAGGGTGGCCAGCAGAAGCTCTTTTGGCAGCACCAAGCCCCTGCCCCTGTCCCGCCGCGCGCTAGAGCTGCGGCCTCGCCCACCCCAACGCTTCACTGTGTGCCAATAGGACAGTGGTTGGTCTCCCACGCGGCCAAGCGGGGCTCCTGCGCACTAGCCGAGCGCATCCCCGGTCTTCTGATCCAGCGGATCGGCTTGAGTTGCGGACAGCCTCCTCCCCTGCCCGTCAAGAACGCCCATAAACACCCACCTCCAGCCCGCTCCATTGGACCGCCAAACTGCCAGACCGCAACTTCTGGCTGCCCCATTCAATTACAGACTCACCGCAGCAACGACGGAGACCGCCAAAGAGCTTCCTGGGCGAACCTAACCCTTGCCCTTCCACACTTATAACCCCCGATTGCTCAATTGCTGGCCAGAGCATCAAAAAGAAAAATTCCTCACAGACGCCCTGTCCACCCTCGGTGCTGTCCTGAGTTCAACCTGTCTCAGTTACAAAAACGACACCAAACCAACGAGGACTACCGCAGTTGGGAGGATATCTTGTCGCCGCTTCATATCCGCAGATCTCCTACTGTCTTGCTGGTTTCGATGGTCCCGCTAGAGGCGTCCTTGAGGCCCAGACTAAGAAGCAATGTCCCGCCTGACTTCACTGTCCCGGCGTCACTCCAAGTCAAGCCTTCGGTCAGACGACACCTACCACAGCTTTCATGACATCGAACTTTTCGAGCCACCAATGTCGTCTTCAACCTCAACCACCTCGGCAGTAACCTCGCCATCCAGCCCGGTTAGCCCTGGCTGCGGGGAGTTCGAGGCGACAGAGATGCGCCGCCAGGATTCCGGCTATGCGTCTATCCATCAAGACTCTCCATCTGCAAAGAGGAGGGCCTCAGCAACGTCATCCCATGCCTCGGGAGGTGCCCTCGGTGGCGGCAGCGGTGGCGGCGTTCGGATGCGGACCCGGCCGTCCGTGCGACGAGCTGCCAGGTCGGGGCCAATCTCCCACCTTCCCCGCTCAAGCGCGCACTCTCTCTACCACACCCGCTCTCAGCAGTCATATGCCCAGCAGCCTCAGCAGCCAATAGCATACTTCCACTTCCCGGCACCGCCCGAGCCGCCAGAGGAGGTCGAGGGGCCTGCGGCGCTGGGTGCTGCGTGCCCACGGCCATCCTCAACGCCGCCACTTCGCATAGCGACGTCTACCAGCTACGACTACGCGTCCCGACGGCAGTCGTACCAGCAGCCGCAATCTCCCCTGCGCTCTGAGACGCCGACGTTTCCTGTGCCACCGCAGACAACGCACTACTGGACCAGCGACAGGACTCGGCGGCTAGAGTACGCGGCCATCGACGCGGCTAGCCGCGGCGTTCGGGGTTGGGTCATGCGCCACATCGTCCCTGAGTGCTTCGTCCCGAAGGAGCGTCGGCATATCGGCTTCGACGACGACGGCGGCAGCGTCCGCCGTTACAGGCTCAACCTCGACGAGGACGACGCTGCCGGCACCAGCACCACCGGCAGCGAATCTGCCGAGAAGGAGCCGAAGGACAGGAGGTGGCGCCTCTGGGGCAGCAAGACGTTTTGAGCATCCACTGAGTGCGCAGACTGTCTTGCCTGTTTCTGCTGGGCGGGGATATCCTGTCCTTGTCTTGTGCCTCAAAGTTGGCCTACAATATGGTATCCCCGCAAAGATCAAGACAAGCCCAGCAGGGCAGCGAGCCCGGCCCACTGAGTTTCATTTGTCGTTTCCATCTTGTTTCCCAGCATGTGTCACGGCATTTACGATCACCACACGCGATAGGCCCCGGCCCATCTCCCCAGATATTACTTTTTAATCGGGCGGCTCTGCCCATCATATTGCATCCGATACACATGACATACCAGCACATATCACACGGCGTTATATACCCTTCCTACACACATTTACACACTACATACCCCCGATAGAAAGATTGGCTTTTTGTCTTTTTGGTTATTTCTATGGGCGAATGGATTGATGCAACCACGCGTTGGGTTCCGGATCCTCTTGGACCGGGTTTGGACGAAGTCGGTTTGTCACCAGCGCTGGCTTCTGGGATTCTGTCCACACCCTTCCCAGTGGATACGGGAGAAATGAAAGATGTCACGAGCATGTCACACGGAGTTTGATCTGACGCTTGTTATGGAGGATGCCCGGACAGGGATCGGGCTGTCATGGAGAGAATTAGAGGTTGAGGGAATGTCCTTGTTCGTTTCTTTTCCCTCCATCTTCATCCTGCAGGAGTTTGGTTGCTTCTTAGGGAGAAACTGCATCTGCTCTACTCAATTTAATCACACGGATTGTTCCCAAAACTTTTGTTCTCCTTTTCTCTTTTAGTATGGACGTCAACACATTCGGCGGTAAAAAGGTCGAATCTACGGTGCCGAGTGACCGGGCCGATGGATCGTATGGAGAACACGCGTCGAGAAAACGATGATCAAACACTGGCATTCCAGGGCATCCCTTGTTGTTTCGCGTCCCCAGCCCACGCCCTACGACGAGGCTTGCGAATTGCGTGCGCGTGCCACAACGATGGTAGCCGACCGATGGCCAACTGCACACCGAAATGTGGTGCCGGGTATCCTGGTCGCGCGTAACGGCTGGAACCCTTTTCCCACGTCACCCAGTAAGACCAAGGAATGCTTCCTACAGAGGGGCAAAAGGACGAAGATATTGGCGACATTGAATGACAGGAGAAAACAAAAAGAAGAAAGAAAGAACCGAAAGCTGAATCGTAGGTAAAATAGTAGAAACGAGCAAAAAACACGAGCAAAAAACCCCGGGGAAAATATCACGTCATCAACCTAGCCTTGCGACCCGCCGCTGACATTAAACAGGCGTACTACGAAACCGCCCTCCTCGCAACGACGTCCTCCTCGCGCATATTGTCCACCCCGTACCCGGCGCCGGCGCTCATGGCGGCCCCGGAGCTGATGTAGTGGCATAGGCGGCTGAGCTCGCGACCGCGGTGGCCCTTGCACTCCTCGCACATCTTGCGCGCCATCTTGAGCCCGAACAGGCCGTCCTCGCTGCCGCCCGCCACCTTGGCCCCCAGTCCCGTCCAGCTGAGCCGCTTAGTATTGTTGTTGCTGCTGTTATTGTTGCCGTTGGTTCCGTTAACCGCCGCCACTGGCGAGGACGACGAGTTGCCGACCACCACCATGGCCGTATCGGCAGCACCAGTTTTGACGTGCAGTCCCAGCCCCAGGCCGCCGCCCCGCTTGCTAGGCTTGCTGGCCACGCTCTCGGCGTGGCTCTTGGCCAGGGCGTCGGAGGCGATGGCGCCCTGCTCGCGGCGCTCGGCCGCGTCGCGGTCCACGGCCATGATGCTCTCCATGACGCTGGCGCGTCCGCAGTTGGCCAGTGTCGGCACCTGCTCGGGAAACATGGCGGCCAGGTAGTCGTCGAGGCTGACGACGGGCGGCGCTGCGGGGAGGAAGCCGCCCAGCAGCGGGGATCGGTGGTCTTCGCCGTGGTAGCTGCTCCCGCCAGGGCTCATCATGCCGTTGCTGACACCGTTTGGCTGCTGCTGCAGGGGTTGGTACTGGTACTGGTTGTAGAGGCGGCTGGTGATCCCGTTGGTAGAAGGAGCAGCATTGTTCCGGCCGTTGATTCCCATCCGGGCCGCAACCGCCGCGTTCATGGGACTGACGCCCGCCGCGTTGATGACGAAGACGCCGCCGCAGAAGCGGCCGGAAAGGTCCTCGCGCACGCTGCGCAGCACGCCCAGGCGCGCGAACGGGTCCCGCGCGTGCGCAAAGTGCTCGATGTGCGGCCCGCCGCGCCGCGCCATGAACTCGGCCGCGGACTGCGGCGTGCCGCCGTTGGTAGGAGTGGCATTACTGCTGTCGCGGCACCCGAGCGGCACGACAAACTCGTCAGCAGCGGCGCCGAAAGTGTACACTTCGAGCCTAGACAGCTTGGCGTGCGGCAGGTCGGCGCACAGCCGGCTCAGCACGCGCGAGGCTGTCAGGCTGCCCCGGTTGTGCGCGAGGATCACGACCCGCTTGGCCGACGGGTCCTGCAGCGCCGCGCGGGCCTGTGCGTACAGGAGGCGCTGTGTGTCGATGTGGCCGCCGAGGCCGAACGGCAGCGGCAGGAGGCTGAGCGTGATGCCGGCGCGCTGGGCTAGGAGCAGGGCCAGGTCGGCGGCCAGGCCGTAGGTCGGCTCCACGATGGCTGTGATGGGCCGGTTGAAGAGCTTGGCCAGGCGGGGGAGGGACGAGTCTGTTATCGTACGGGAGCTGGAGGAGTGTCAGTCACGGAACTACAGTTTCTTTTATTTCCTATACTTTACTTGTCGCCGGCTTACCCCACGCCCATGCCTCCGACAAAGAACCAGCGCTCGTCCTCGCCGTCGGACCCCATCATCCAGCTACCGCCCTCCACGGCCGCGGGGCCTGGGTGGCGCACGACAAGGTCGGAAGAGTTGAGCAGGCGGCAAAGACATACGACGACGGCGAGGGAGCAAATACTCCAGATGGAGAAGACGAAGCCGGGAAAGATCAGCCAGATGGGAAGGGCCAGCATGATTATGTATAGCTCCACCACGCCGACGACGAGCTGGAGGCACACATCGACGGTGTAGCGCCACGGCACGTGCGCGGCGGCGGGCCAGCGCCAGCCGACCACCATCATGGCCACTGCCGTCGCCCAAGCCGCTGCGCCGGCCACGGTTCCTCTGAGCCCTCCACGGGAGGGACTGCCGCCGCCCGAAATTGAGATGAAAAGGGAGGCGGGGACGGTACTAGCGACGGACAGCCCCTGGGAATAGTCGTCACCGTTGTTGTTGTTGACGACGGCGTCCCAGGCCGTCAGGGCCAGGTCCGGCAGCAGCCAGAGCAGGGCGCGGGCATCCGCCTCGAGGGTCTGGAAGGGCGGCTTCTGCGCGTGCGGGGCCGTGCCGCAGGCGCCGTCGATCAGGGGCGGGATGTAGGTCACGGGCGTTGACGAGGCCGAGTGGTGTTGTGACGCGGTGCGCGGGGAGTGGTGCTGCTGTTCTGGCGATGGAGACCGCGAGGTGGGGACCCTGGAGGGCATATTTGTGGTTCTTTATTATGAGTTGGATGAATGGAACGGATAGGTGGGCTCAAAGGTATTGATTAAGGAGTGGACGCCCAAGTGGCAAAGATTCCTTATTGTTGGAAGCAACAAAAAAAACAAGAAGAAGGCGTGACAGAAAAACACCAGTGGGAGAGCTTGACCTTGAGAACCAAAGGAAAGGAAAAGGAGAGAGGGAAGGGTTAGTCGGCCTGTTATGGCCGTGGCCGTGGCGACTGTTATATCCACGCACACGCACACGAGCCAGCAAAACGCGCTGTGATGCAGCATTCCACCCCGACCACGGCACTTGCCGCGACGCGGTGATTTGGGAAATAGGGATGGGATCAACACACGAGCTAGGCACATTCCTCACGAGATACGTCGTCAACAGGGGGTTGAAGCCCGCTAAGAAAAAGAAGGGATAACCACCATGTCTCGCCGTGGTGCTGATTCTCCCCCATATAATTAACCGGCCTCCTCGACACCGAATTCCAGCCAATGCGAGGCTCGAGGCCTGCCACACCTTGCCTTGCCCTAGGCGTCGATATCATCCATACGCGGGGTGGTGAGACAGCGTTTGGAGACCTGCGATGTTGATACATTCCACGTCAGGATCCTTGTTGTTGCCAATGCGAGCCACCACTCCGACGCCTGTGCTATGCCCCCTCGGGATCCTGCCAGATGCGTGATGCCATGAACTGGCTGCCCTGGTACTGCTTCTCGTCTCTTGTACATGTCCGAGAGCCCCTCGCGCCGGGCCTGGTACAGCCCGTGGCATTGTTGTCGGACATGGAACACCTTGGGACCCTGGCATCTTGGATTCCGGCAGGCAGATAACGGCTACCGCGCGTCCTATCGCCGCATCGGCTCCCAGATTACCCCCTCGTGACCCATTTCTCGTCTCAACACATTCCAGCTCGTTGTCGAGAAGCAGCCTGCTCAAACAAGACGGGACAACGTATTGCAAATTGTGCTAAAGTTCAAAGAAAAACATATAAGAAAATAACATACAACCCCGCCTCAGTACGCATAAAACAAAACGGCCTCGTCGTCAGACTGCCGGATCGTCTTGTTCATGTGCTGGAGCCAGAAGCGCATAACCCAGGCGCCAATGACGGTGGCGACGCTCAGCCCAGCGCTGGACCCCATGGCAAGCGTGTACCGCGGCGCGTCCCACTCCCACCACAGGTACGGCGTCCAGATGAAAGACACGACGGCAGCCATGTTCGCGATGGCGAGAGACGAGGCCTTCTTCTCTTTGGTCTGCGAGCACGTGCTGGCGACCCAGCCGAGCAAAATGGAGTTCACGGAGTAAGTGCCGACCGAAAATACGATCATGGCGACTGTTGGCGACGGGTATCAGCAACAGCAACGGTGTAACAGAGGTGGGCAGCTGGAAGCACTTACAGTACCGAGCACCCGTGTTCAGCGTTGCGCACCCCAGCACGAACCCGAGCACGGCGACCATCTTGCCGATGGTGATATGCCACGTGCGCTCGTTGAACCTCCCCGACGACCACGCCCACGCGATGGACGTGAAGCCGGCGATCAGGTACGGCGGGCACGTCAGCACCAGCGTGACGGTCTGGTCGAAACCGAGCGAGCTGATGACGGTGGGGAAGAAGTTCTTGAACCCGTTCGCGCCCAGGTGCATATGCTGCATGTACGCAAACAGCCAGACGCGCGGGTCCTTGGCCGCCTGCGCGAGCCCCTTCCAGGTCGAGGTGACGCCCTTTTCCCCTACGGTGTCGCGCACGATGCGCTCGTGCGCCAGCTGCCGCTCCTCCGGCGTCAGCCAGCGCGTCGTCGTCGGCTCGTCTGGGAGCAGCCAGAATCCGGCGGCGGCGACGACGAAGGTGACGGCGCCCTGGATGATGAAGAGCCAGCGCCAGCCCTTGATGCCCATGGCGCCGTCCAGCTTGAAGATGCCGATGGCGATCAGGCCCGCAAACGCCGTGGCCAGGATGTTGCCCGTGTACAGGACCGAGATGCGCGTGGCGATCTCCTTGCGCGTGTAAAAGGACGCCAGCATGTACAGCGCGCCCGGGTAGTAGGGCGCCTCGGTCACGCCTAGGAGGAAGCGTGTCAACATCATGCCCCTAAAGTCCCTCGACAGCGCCGTTAGTGCGCTCACGACGGCCCACAGCGCCATGAAGGCCGACATCCAGACGCTGGGGCGCACGCGCGTCAGCATCATGTTGGACGGGAGCTGCATCAGGATGTATCTGTCAGGTGGTGTTAGCGTGGTGTTCGCTTGGAACTCTCCCCTTCTTTTTTGCTACAAGTTGCCCGGTTTGACGTACCCGACGAATAATATCGAGATGCAGGTCTGGTACTCTCCCGGCTTGAGGTTGAGATCCTTCTCGAGCCCATTCAGGCGCGCGAGGGCGATGGCGTTGCGGTCCAGGTAGTTCAGCCAGTACATGAGCCACAGGATGGGCATGATCCAGATGTCCAGCTTGCGCACCAGCTTGATCTCGCGCGGATCCGTCTTCTCGTGCGCACCCGAGTAGTCGAGCGCGGCTCGGTTGACCTTTAAAGTCTCCTCCCCCTCGGCGTGCTCGACCCGGAGCGGCTCGCCACCCGCATTCTCTGTAGCGATTGCATCTTTGCTGTCGACGGTGATGTCTTGGTCCTTTCGTTGGGACGACCGCTCGAGGTCGGCCTTCTCCACTGGCCTATCCATCTCGTGTGTCCCTGGTTCGGCTCCGGCGGAATGGTGCGAGGCGTCTGCTGGACCGAGGACAGGCAGGTGGCAAGACCAGGAGGAGGTCTTGACCAAGGATACCCTTGGTTACCACTCCTCTCTTTATAGCAGCCTTGATCCCCGCAGGCACACATCCTTCCGGCTAAGCCTCGGTATCGTTTTCCCGACTCGTCCTACGCACAGAGAGATACCTCCCCTCATGCGTAAATATGACGGACGTTTGGTGGGTAAGGTGTGTAGCTAGAGTCTTGGGGCCCGGGCGGATTGGCCGAGGCTAGCTTGGAGAAGGCTTGGGTGCGCCTCGTCGCCATTAAGCAATTCGGTCCGACAGGGTAAGCGAATGCGGGGGAAGCATAAGGATCGCGCAGTGTCTAGATCATCGGCTGCTGTGAGTGAACATCGCGACCAATAGGGCGCCAAAATAGGTGCAAGAGTGGTGGGGTGACGCTTGTGACAGGTCAGGGAGGTTTTGAGGGGAAGCTGCTGCCAAGATGCCAAGCACACGGCGCGTCCTTGTGGAGGCTGCCCTCCGGCTCTTCTCCGGCTCGAAGGCTCATGTGGCATTTGTGGCTCAAGGTGGCTGAGAGGTTGTTGCTGCTAAGCAGGCTTGAACCATTTGATTAGTCCTCCACTAGGAAACATGGCTTTATGACTTCTCTTCGTACTGGGTGTATAGGCGCTGCGGCTAATCTTCTGCGGGCTGCCGCGTTCCTGGGAGGCCACATCCGAACGCACGAATGCTCAGGGCCACTTTGTCCCTCGGTCGCGGAAAGGAAAGGCTGAAAATTGGCTAAAAAACAAAACCGAAAATTGTTAACTCGCTCAAGAGATTCAGTCTTTACATGACCTACCTTTAGCCATTCAACGTCCCTTTCTGACGCAGGCCGGTGCTAGCTTTTGACGTAGGACAATCCCATTTCTTGGTTCCACTTTCCGGTTTAGGAAGGCACAGAGCGCCGTGACGCACATCCCTACCTTTGACAATTCTGACGGCTGTCGCCAAGGGCAGACCGACTACCACTCGAAAAGAGGCGCAAGCCTAGATCGGCAGCACCAAGTAATCGAAACGCTTTGATGCCCAGCTGGGCTCATTCGAGAGCAGGATCACCGGCGTCCTTAAGGCCCTACGAACTTCGTTTCTTAGCCTCTTCGCACCTTCTAATTACACCTTCACATGATGGTCATAACGCGACGCTGATCGATCTCGCCCTCGTCACCACGATCTTTCCGAGGTCTATATCATCGGCCGACCTGATTCTTGCCGGAGCCAATACGGAATTCTGACGATTGCCGTCCCTGGAGCCGAGCGTATCCCACAGCAGGTCCAAACCATTCCATCTCCCTACCAGGGACTCCGGCTTCACGGCAACTGAGCGGCGGACAGGCTGGCCCTAGTGCTACGAGAGGAATTTCTCATATGCAGCAATTTAGTATGCTTGCTGATACAATGTCCCCTGAGCTAGTTTATCATCACCGCCGACTCCCTTCTCTTTGCCGGTCCCCAAGACATCAATGTATTGTCGCCCTGAAACCAACCGTTTAGATGTTCGATCCTGCGGATTTAACGCCGCTTGAGTCCTGGATCTTCCCTTGGACGGAGAAGTCTCAAGCCAAAAAGGTCCCTCCGTTGGAGTGGATGGTGGTCCCAGTCACATATCCATCTCGCATGCAGTACGGATACGCCTCTGCAACGTCTTCGGGCCGGCCGAGCCTCCCGGTCAGCGTCCGCTTGCCGAGGTGGTCCAACGCGGCCTGGGGACCCCGGCCGTGGCCTCTGTGAGCACAGGCCCGGGAGCGACCAGGTTGACGCGGACGGGCGCCAGCTCGACGGCCAGACCCCTGGCGAGGCCCTCGAGCGCGCTGGCCGCGTGCAGACCAAAGCCCGCCGGCGGCTTGGTGGAGAGGAAGCCGCCCGTCAACGTGAGGCTGGCGTCCGGGCCGGACGCCATGTACGAGGCCGAGGTCGGGGTGGGAGCGGCAGGGTCCGCGCCGACCTGGGGCTGCTGCCGGGCTAGGCACTTGGCGAGGATGACGGGGGCGAGCGTGCCCACGGTCTGATTCCGCTCAAAGACGTCGGGCGTCACGTCGGCGACGGTCATGGGGAGGTGCCTGTCGCTGGCGGCGAAGACGACGTGGTCGAGCCTGTCCCTGGCGCCGCGGGTCACGGCGTCCAGCAGGCCGCCCAGCGCGGCCTCGAGGCTGTCCCTCTGCGACAAGACGCAGGCGTGGGTCACCACAGCGGCCGGCGAGCCGAGCAGGGCCGGGTAGGCCTGGTGCAGGCGTGCGGCGGCGCTGGCCAGCTTGGCGTCGGACGAGGCCGACAGGATCACGGTGCAGCCGTGCTCGACGCAGGCCTCTGCCACGGCGTAGCCGATGCCCGAGGTGCCGCCGAAGATGAGCACCCGCTTGCCGGACAGCTTGTTTGCGTATTTGAGAGTTGGCGGCGTAGCCATGGTGAGGAGGCAATTGATGGTTTGGCGTGGGATTTCGGTGGACATTCACCACATCGGAGGGTGCCAGCCATGATCAGGTACTCCAAAGTGAGGGGTAACTCGACTTGGGGTAGGCACAGGCATCGGTCTTCCGAACAAGAAATTGGAACACCG
This sequence comes from Magnaporthiopsis rhizophila, assembly GCA_003049465.1. Lineage (NCBI taxonomy): Eukaryota > Fungi > Ascomycota > Sordariomycetes > Magnaporthales > Magnaporthaceae > Magnaporthiopsis > Magnaporthiopsis rhizophila. Next base: position 42,566 of record PYSS01000103.1, read on the forward strand.
AGGGGAGGTTCGGACCAAAAAAAATCCTCCGAAAACGATCGCGTGCAAGACTCGACAGACGGCTTGCGTCTGCGAGGGTAACCGGTGAGATGGACAGTCGATTGAAAGAGGGTGCTTCTCCGAATGAAGGCGGCACTATTCTGCCTGCTGCCATTTTCGAGTTGTAGCCGTGGCTTTGCAGCACGTCGGTTCCGTCGCGCACTCGATACGGGCTATACCCATCATATTGATTTTATTGCGGACAGCATCGCAAATGGCCGTCTTGTGCAGCACGCCGTGGACCCGCCTGGCTGGGCCTGGCCAAACCTAGGAGTGATCGGCCTGGTTATTTTGGTACGTACCAGTCTTCCCGCAACTCCCAAGGACCACATTTACCTCTATACTGATTAACTGTTGTTCTGGGAGGATGCTGCAGTTAGTGGCCCAGTACGTCGTCTTTCTCGTTCGCTCACTCTTCCTCTCCGGGCTCAGCGATTACCCTGGCCCTTTTTGGTGCCGCGTAAGCCATGTGCCCGCGATGTGGCACCTCTGGCATGGCACCAACGCCTACTGGATACACCGGCTGCACCGGAAGTACGGGTCCGTGGTTCGGGTCACCCCGACGGAGCTGAGCTATACGGATGCTGAGGCCTGGACATATACGGCCACGCCCACCAAAGCCACCAGGTCAATGGCAAGGAGTCACGCTTCTACGGCCCCGTCAAAGATCTGGACAACGGCACGCCTGGGATTCTGGAGGCGGGTGACGAAGACCACACGTGCATGCGCAGGATCTTCAGCCATGCCTTTAGCCACAAAGCAATCCGGGAACAGGAGCCCATCTTCCAGGCCTATACGGACAAGCTGATCCGCAAGTTGAGGGAGGTCATGGCCACCGATGAGGGCAGGGAGTTTGACATCTTGGCTTGGTACAAGTAGGTCCAAGATCGAAATCCAAGCAGAGGAGCCCCCTCGCTAATTAATTATCATCGTAGCTACACCACTTTCGACGTCATGGCCGACCTGACGTTCGGCGAGTCCCTCGGGCTGCTGGATACTAGAGTTTACGAGCCATGGATCGCGGCCATCACCAAGAGCCTGGAGGCCGGCGTCATCTCCCGTGCCATGCGCTACTGGCCCTGGCTCTACCGTGCCTACCGCACCCTGTTCGGCCGCTCCCTGCGCGACAAGCGGCGTGTGCAGTTCCGGTACTGCGCGGAGCGTGTCGACAGGCGCCTGGAGCGCGACCCCAACTACAAGCGGACGGACATGTGGTCGCTCGTGCTGCGGCAAAAGGAGGAGGAGCGCCTGACGCTCCCGGAGATGCACACAAACTCGAGCGCCTTCATGATTGCCGGCACCGAGACCACGGCCACCCTCTGCACGGGCCTGACGTACCTGCTGCTGCGCCACACCTCCAAGATGGAGCTCCTGGTCAAGGAGATCCGCGAGGGGTTTTCCGGCCCCGAAGACATGACCATCAACCGCATGCAGCATCTCCGGTACCTGCAGACCTGTCTGGACGAAACCCTTCGCTTCTATCCGCCTTCCGCCACGGGCTTCCAGAGGTATGCGCCGCCAGAAGGTGCCACGATATGCGCAAATGCGTGCCCGGCAGGGTGAGTTTTTATTAATTCTAATAATTCTTTTTCTACCGCATCTCCACGGCACCGAAAAAAAAGAACAGGAGACTCCCTCACATATGTGGGGGAATGGACGCACGTCTTTACGTATCAAACTACGCGTGCTTCCGCAGCAAAGAAAACTTCCGCGATCCCGATTCCTTTGTCCCCGAGCGCTTCTTGCCGAGAAGCGAGTACGAGGCGACCGACAACCGTGCTGCCAGCCGTTTTCGTACGGCCCGCGAAACTGCATGGGAAGGCAGTAAGTGCTCTTGCTCCTATGTTTTCTTTTTGCCCCTGGCTTCGAAACCTGACAGGCCGCTGATGACTTGTGTCCTTCAGCATGGCATACGTGGAAATGTGCATGATCATGGTAAAGATACTGTGGAATTTCGACTTGGAGCTGTGTGACGGCCAAGAGAACTGGCTGGACCAGAAGGTGTATTTGGTCTTTCAGAAGCATCCGCTCATGGTGCGGATCAGACCCAGAAAGTTCTAGATTGGTGACGCTGCCGGGGGAGGGTTCAAAGCCCACGGGGCAGCGTTGTGGAAATAAATGCACATGGCACTGAGATGATTGGTGGGTTTTTTTTTCCCCTGCTGCGAACCTCGTTTCACAGAAAACCGAAGCACCCTTCGGACTAGATTAGGAAACGAGTGGCCAAGACAATGTCAAATAAGTTCTACCGCCTCTATTGTGCGCTATGGTTGAATAGGGTAGGTAATTATCTCTGGCGGTTGTGCATACGAGGAAATCCGCAATGGAATCCAAAACCAGGCGCGGTGGGCGGCAGCCGGGTCACCTATCTAGTCGGGCATCTCGTGTTCTCCTAGCCCGCGCCCTTACGGCAGCGCATCCATCTCCACCACAATCTTCTCACCGGACACTTCCCCGCGTCTCACAATATCCATACCTCTGATGACAGCCTCCGACCCCTGCCCGTCCAACACCCTCAACGGATGATGCACAAGCTCGCCCTGGTCCACTAGCCGTTGTGCCAGCGCCCACAGATGCTCCCCGAACTTCTGCGTGTCTGGGTCCGGAGAACGCTCGTAGGGACTCGGCCATGTGCGGCCGTCGCCGAAGATGGTAGGGCCGAGGAGCCAGTCGGCGGTGACGACCCGACGCGTCGCGGCGTGGGCCGGATACGGATCCAGAGACACGTAGCGCCCGCCGGCGCGGCCAATGGCGGCGTAGCAGGCCGCGGTCGACTCGGCCGTCGTGACGCAGTCGAGAGCGTACTCGAGGTTGTTGCGGGTGCAAGCACGCTGGCGACTCCTGTCAGTCTGCTTTGTATCTGACTAGCATCTGCATAAAGACATCGAAACCTACAATGACCGACGCGCACTGCGGCGAGCGGTAGTCGAAGACGGCCTTGGCGCCGCGGGAACGCACGAGGTCAAAGTTCTTTGACGAGCAGGTTGCGATTGGGATCAAGTTCGCGTTGAGGGTCGAAGCGCGTCCCGTCAGCTGCTTGTCGGACCATAACACGGACGATTCCGGCTTGGGAATCACTTACAGCTTCAGCACCTGGATGGCGATGGTGCCGGTGGCCGTGGTGCCCCCGTACACCAGCACCGCCGCCTGCTTCTCCACGGGCCCGTCGGGTAACGGCAGGCCCAGCGCCCGGATGGCGAGGCCGGCGGTGCTGATGCCGGCGCCGCGGCGTGCATGCTGTGCTGGGCGCCGCAGACGCGGTCGCCGATCTTGGCCGCCGCGGAAACCTCGAGCTCCACCGCCACCACGGTGCCGGCGTAGTCGGCCCCGAGCAGGACGCCTGGGGTCACGAAGTCGCCCGTCATCTTGGTGTCGCTCGGGTTGATGGCCACGGCCTCGGTGCGGACGTAGATCTGGGACGGCCCGAGCTGCGGGCATGGCGCCGTGCTAGACACCACGGGCCTGCCAGCTGCGTCGGCCACTACGGCCTCCTGGATGGCCGGCGGCATGAAGGTGCTGATGCTGCCCATTTTTTTATTTTTATTTATTTTTATTATTTTTGTGTCATAGTCTCCTGAGAGCCAACTACGCACACTCTGCTAACCTCTTTCTGCACCTCGAGAACCTCCCCACCCCTCCCTGCTTATGGATGACCGCCTCAGCTTTTTTTTACCGGTCCGTATTGTTCTCGACCTGTCGGATGGTTTCAGTGGTCGGGAGGTTTTTAGTCTGCTTGCCGAACAGGGATGTAGGATACACCTGCGTCAAGATGGAGGTTATTTTGCCTGTCCGAGCTTGCATTCGGCACCGGGGACGGTTTTTGATCTCTGTGGGTTTTTCGTCCGTATGTGACCGCAGACAGATGATTTCTAGCGAGGAGGGAAGTAGATGTAAAGGACAAGACCGAATCCTCCCGTACGAGCACGAGACCTTGACATCGCCACCGCATCGTCACGCCTGAACGAGCTATTTACTTGGTTAATTACCTATGGTCCGCGCAAATCAACCGAGCTCAACACACCCGCGGGAGCAGGCTTCCGTTTCTGATTGGCCTTCAGTGGCTAGCATAGCCCAGAATCTGTCGTAATGGGATCCGAGTACAAGCTGCCCGGGCTAACTAAACCCATCGCTCTCATCGGGTCGGGCTGTCGCTTTCCCGGCGGCGCAGACTCCCCATCCAAACTCTGGACAGTCCTCAACAACCCGCGGGATCTTTTGACCAAAGTCCCGCCCTCGCGCTTCAACGTGGATTCGTTCTACCACCCCGACGGATCTTTCCATGGCCGCACAAACGCGCCCTATGCATACTTTCTGGATGGCAACATTCGTGCGTTTGACGCCGGCTTCTTTGGCATCCAGCCTCATGAGGCCGAGGTCGTCGACCCACAGCATCGGCTTCTTCTGGAGTCTGTCTACGAGGCCCTGTGCAAGGCCGGCCTCAAGATCGAAGACCCCCAGGGGTCCGATACCGCCGTCTACGTCGGCCAGATGATGAACGACTAATTATAAGGATATCGTCAACCACGACCTCAACACAATCCCGACGTACGCGGCAACGGGAACGGCAGCGAGCATTCTATCAAATCGGACCTCTTACTTTTTGACTGGCATGGTCCCAGTGTAAGTTCGAGCTCGAGTGGTACAAGTGTCATGAAGCGGAAAAATATGCTGATGACTTGTCCAGATGACCATCAACACCGCCTGCAGTTCATCGCTTGTAAGCTCGTCTGCCCCATTCCTCCCACTAGCGCCGGGCTTGCACTAACAAAAGAATCAGGTGGCTGTCCATCGTGCTGTTCAACAGCTTCGCACTGGCGGCAGCAGAGTGGCTGTGGCGGCAGGAGCGAATTTGATACTGAGCCCAGGTAAGTCGCACTGTGCTGCCACCCGCGCGCACGGACCAGTCACTGATGCCTCTCATTTCCAGTTCCATTTGTCGTGGAGAGCAAGCTCAACATGCTCTCGCCCACTGGACGATCTCGGATGTGGGATGCTGGTGCCGATGGGTATGCGCGAGGGGTAAGTTAGGTGCCATCTGTCGTCCCAAGGAGAGGCTTTTTTTTTTCACCCTTTCCTTTCTTCTTTCCATTCGCTAAACGATATACTCGCGCGTATCAGGAGGGCGTGGCTGCCGTGGTCCTCAAGACCTTGAGCCAGGCCCTGGCAGATGGTGACGAGATAGAATGCCTCATTCGTGAGACGGGTGTCAACCAAGATGGCCGGTCGCCAGGCATCACCATGCTGAACCATCACGCTCAAGAGGCGCTCATCCGCACGACATACGCGGCTGTTGGGCTGGACCCCCTGCATCCCAAGGACCGCTGCCAGTACTTTGAAGCGCATGGTGAGATAACCCTTCGACCTCTGTGATTTCAGACCGCTACCAGGGCTAACAGATTGCTTCGTCAAGGCACTGGAACCCCTGCCGGTGACCCGCAAGAGGCCGAAGCCATTGCGAGTGTCTTCTTTGGTGACAGAGAGCGCGGGCGCGGAGAGAAACCACTGTACGTCGGCAGCATCAAGACCGTCGTGGGACACACTGAGGGAGCAGCCGGCATCGCGGGCCTTCTCAAGGTTTCCTTGGCGATACAGCATCGCATCATCCCGCCCAACCTGCTTTTCGAGCGTCTGTCGCCTCGGGTTGAGCCTTTCTACGGCAACCTGGAGCTGGTCGCAAAAGCGCCTCAGCCATGGCCTGAACTCCCACCCGACACACCCATGCGCGCCAGTGTCAATTCGTTCGGTAAGTAATTAAGAACCTAGTCCGGTCCTGGACTCTGTTGCGTGTCGATGTGCCGCTAATCTTCCCCTGGTCAGGTTTCTGCGGTACAAACTCGCACGCCATTATCGAACACTTCGCGGCACCCTTTCTGGGTCGCACCCCCAACAAGCAGGGCTCGACCGTCCCGGTGCTTCCTCTGGTGCTGTCAGCCAACTCCGAGACTGCGCTAAGGGCCACGATGGAGAGCCTTGTGTCGTTTCTGAAAAGAGAGCCAGACATGCAGATTCAAGATCTCAGGGCCTGTCCCAGGGTAAATGCCGTTTTTGTTTTTTCCATACTAATTTTGCCAACCGCTTGTTTTTTGTTTGTGGACCTGGGTAATAAGCTTTTGGGCCCTTGTGAAAATCATTTAGAAGATCCGCCAGAAATACCTATCTTTACCCAGGCTAATTGGATACAGCCCCTGGCCACCTTTTTTGCCACCCCCTAATAAGGGTATAAAAATATTTAAAAAGCAGGCAAAAAAATAGGTAAAGTAATGGTATGCAAAAAAAAGGCAAGGCCAAAAGCCAGGCCTGTGAAAAGTTTATTAAATCAGTGCACCCCATATCGGCCACCTGTTACGACCACAGCTGGCAGGGGACAGAAGGGTTGGGGCTAAACCCCAGCAGGAAGCCTTTACCCCGCACCCACGAAGGCCAGGGGCCAAGTGGGCAAGGCCGGGCTAACAAGGTCACGTGACCCAGGGTGATCTGTGATATCAAGAAATCCAGTAAGGAGTTCGTCCGCCTATAAGTAGGGACAGGACCTCCGGGAAAACAGGTAGCTTTAACTGAAGCTTCGGCATCAGTCAACCTAAATTAGCTCCAAGGCATCCCCTTGGGCAAGCAATAACAGATAATAGTTCCTACCAGACCCCAGATCACGTGCAAGGCGACCTTGCAAGACCAGTACTGCTCAACACCGCCCTTAGGTGCCCTACCCTAGGAGCAGAAGGCCTGTGATTGTAACAATAATATTAAAATCAAATAATTGCAAAAAATCTTTCTCCCGGGCACCTAACCCTTTATTCCTATACCACATCTTTTAATACTAGATAATTATAAATTTTACATAACCAAAAAATTTATATTTTTTTACCCGCAAAATAATATTTATTTATTATATTTATCTGCTTATATTTTCCATATTCTGCAATTTTTGAATTTATTTATTTTCAGCCCTTTTAAATATACCTACCGCCAAAAATTAGGATTTTAAACTTTATTTACCTATTTTATAATAATAAAAAAATGTTAATTTTTAATAGCCTATATTTATGTATGTATTAAAGTTTTTACCCTTTATATAATTGTATTAAAATAGTGGATAACAAATTTTTGGCCACGCAATTGTTACGACCACAGCTGGCAGGGGACAGAAGGGCTGGGGCTAACCCCTAGCAGTGCGCTTTTACCCCGCAATCGGAATGGCCAAGGGCTACGAGACTAAGGCCAGGGTAGAAAGGGAGTTACGTAACAGGATGGTTAGCTAAGTAAAGCGTGATTTGTGATCTTATAATAAATTATAAATTAAGGCGATGATTTGTGATTTTATAACAGATCACAGATTAGTTGATTTGTGGTTTAAGAACAAATTAAAAATTATATGCAAAACTTTTACGGGTATAAAAAAAGGCTATTTTATTGTGTTAAAAAGTTTTTAATTGAGGTTTCGGTATTAATTAATTTAAATTAGCTCCAAAATATTCCTTTGGGCAAATAATCGAGACCTTTATTATTATTTTAGTTTCTAGCATAAGTAATTTTGTGAAAATTATATTGCTTAGCACCTTTTTTAATATATTTTATCCTAAAAGTAAAAAATTGTTTGTAACATTTTAACTGATCCTATTTAATATTTACCAAAGGTAATAAATAATAATAATTATATTAATTGCAAGTAAAAAACCCAAAAGTATTATTATTATTAGCAAAATATATAATAATTTTTCGGCAGTTATGCAAATATTTATTGCGGAAATCGAGAAATTTAAGGAAATTTAGACCGAGCTTTATATTACTGTTAAATTTTACAAATTTCCCTTATTTAATAAATATAATAGGAAAAAAGGCAAAATTAAAATGTTCCTAATTAAATATAAGGGGTATTTTTTGTTTTATTAAAACCATTTTTAGCGGGAAAAATAGAAAATTGCTTATATAGCTATGTACCTGAACGGCAAAATTAAGGATTGGTTTGAGCTTATTTGGTCCGATTATTTGAAAAGGCATAATAAATCCAAAAAAAAAACCAAATTAATATTTGCTAATTTCGAAAAGTTTAGTGAGAAAATTACCAAGGTTTTCGGACAGGTTAATAAAAAATGGGTGGCTAAAAAAAAGCTGTTTTAGCTCCGGCAAAAAGGCCCTATATTAATTTATATTTCCGAGTTTTAACAATTGGTTAATAAATTTGATTGGACAAAAAATATTAAAATAATCCAATTTTATTAAAGGTTAAGGGATAATGTGAAAAATAAATTATCCAAGCAAAAATAACCTGAAAATTTTATCGATTATATTATTACGGCCGTTTATATTAATAATAAATTATACAAATGTTGCTTCGAGAAAAAAGCTTAACAAATTAAACCAGTAGTGCAAAATAATAAAACTAACCAAAAAAAGGCAAAATAGCAATAATTTACGGTTTATAGTACACATTTTGGATTTATGGATTTTAGTGCAAAAATTATACATTAATATAAAAAATAAAAGTATATTAGGTTTAAAAATTCCAAAAATGGAAAATATTTTAAATATGGAAAAAAAGGATATATTAAAAAAAATTATTTGCAAAAAAACCGATAAGCGGCTATTTTTTGCCGCGAAAGTGCGCCAGAGGGCTATTAGCCCATAATCCCAAATTTATCTAAAATAACCGAATAAGCGGAGGAAGGAAGCTTGTATTCCGGAGCATTATTTAGTTAAATTTATTATTTTGACGGGAATTGTGTAACCTATTATTCCGATAAAAATATTACAGGGTATTATTTTAAGCGATAATTTATTATATTATAATAAGCCGGCTAATCCAGGGATAGTGGTAAAGCGGCCTATTATTCGGAAAAATTTAAAGGGGTCCAATATTGCAATAATTGCATACCAACAGCGGAAAAATTTACCGAACAAAGCAAAAAATTTAAAAAATTAACCCAATATAAAAATGTATTAAATATTTTGGTTAATGATTTCGAAAAAAACTTAAATATAAATGCAAAGGTAAAACCATTTTTAGGCCAAATATATTGGCTGCAAGCCCAAAAAAAAAAATTAGGCCTGATAAAATACTGGAAAACCACAGAAACGGATCCTAATAACGGAAAACCCAGCAGGAAATAATATATAATTAATTTTAAAAAATTTCAGCAAAAACTCGGTTAGTAACTAATCGATATAAAAAAATAACCCTTTATAACCAAAAAGGAAATATAAAAAGTATATATTTTACTCAGGTTTTTGAAAACAAACCGGTAATTTTGGGATTAGCCCAAACCTATTAGCAGTTTAATATGCAAAAAATCAGCGCAAAACGATAAAAAAAAGCCCCTAAATTGGTTAAAAAATAATTAATCGGTTATTTATTATAAGGCATTATTTAAAAATATTCCGAACCTGGATTAACGGTTAACGCGGCCATATATGCTAAACTACAAAAATATAAACCCCAATACAGGCCATTATAATAAACTTTTTTGGGCCAAATGCCTGTATAATAATTGCAAATAGCATATGGCCAAAAAACTGAAGCACGATTTTTTTTCACAAAAAAAAAAAAAAAAACCAGTGCAATACCCATAACAAAAATACTAGCTTCCGAAATAATAAATAACAAAAATGGGCTACAAAAGTTTCGCAGCAACCTTTACGCTATTATTAGCTTACCTTATAATATGCTTAACAGGAATCCTCATATACCAGATGTGCAATAAACCGAAATGCAAAATATATATGAAAAAAAAAATAAGGGCTTAAATAAACAGATTTGCCTAACCGATAAGAATAATCGGGGCCCGGCAGCAGGCGCCCCAAGCAAAAAACTAAAGGGTTTACCCAAAAACAGGGCATGAATAGAGCAATAACCAGCAAAATCCCTAATAATAACAATTACCGACCAATATAAGCATATCAGGATAATAATATATTAAAAAAGGCAAAAAATAAAAATTATAATCGATTACAAAGCCCAAAAAAATTATTTTTCACCAAAAATAATAAAAAGGTACGGTATTTCGATATATCAGAAAAAAGAACCATATAACCTTATAATAATAAAATAAAAACTAATTACATTTAATAAAAAAAGGATCAATATTAAAATTGATTATTTTAAATTTCGATTTTTGGGAAAAACCTGCAAAATAACCCTAAATATTATAAATACGGGAGGGAAAAACCTGATTTTAGGTTTCTTATAGTTTAAAAAGTATAACCCCCTAATAAATTGGGTTACCGAACAAATCCAATAAAAAAAATTATTATTAACCAGCAGGGAAGCCTAATAGCCACGGGCCCCGGATAATAAAGATCGGACGCCAAAAAGGGTAGCTGCAATAATAGCAAAATATGGCAATCAGCCTTAACAAACTGCACCAACCGAAATACCAGCAAATATGGACATAAATAAACCCAATAAGCAAAAAATTACCAAAAATGGACTTAAAAACGTTTTTAAAAAATACCACAAATATTGAAAATTATTCCAAAAAGATTTAAAAACGGTATTACCGGAATACGGACCGTTTAACCATAAAATTAAGCTTAAACCGGAAATATAATTTAAGTACCAAAAGCTGTATCGATTAAACCTTTAGCAAAAAAGGCTATTATAAAAACAGCTAAAGGAAAAAATTAGGAAGGGATTTACCAAACCTTTTAATTTTCCTATAGGATATAAAATTTTGTTTATTTCCAAAAAAAACGGGGAGGAACGGATATATATCGATTATTATTCGTTAAATCAGAAAATAATAAAAGATCGGTATTCTTTACCCCTAATTAACAAATTTAAAAATAGGCTCGGGAAAAATCGGTAGTTTATAACCCTAAATCTATACAAAGCTTATAACCTGCTAAAAATTAAGGAAAGGGATAAATAAAAAACCGCTTTTCGGACCAAATTTGGAGTATTCAAATCACTAATAATAATTTTCGGGCTTACCAATGCACCAGCCATATTCCAACGAATAATTAATCATATATTGCAAAAATACCTCGATATTTTTGCCTTTACGTACCTGAATAATATCCTAATTTTTTCAAATATATTGGAAAAATATAAATAACATATGCACAAAATATTATAAAAGTTGCAAAATGCAAAACTTTTGGTTAACCTGGACAAATATATATGGCATTTTTTAAAGGTAATTTTTCTCGGGTTTGTTATTAAATAAAGGAAAATTCGGATAAAACCCAAAAAGGTATAAACGGTAAAAAACTGGCCTATATTTATCACAGTTAAAAAAATGCGAGGCTTTTTGGGGTTCCTGAACTTTTACCGAAAATTTATCCGAGATTTTAACAAAAAGGCCAAACCATTTACGGATTTTACCAAAAACGATACCCAGTTTTATTAGGGGATATAAAAACAAAAAACCTTTAAATTGTTAAAAAAAGCCGTTATTTAAGCACCAGTATTAACAATACCAAACCCAAATAAACCTTTCGAGATTAAAATCAATTTGTTAAATTATACCATTAAAAAATAACTTGGCCAACAAAATAACCAAAAAAGGCTGCATTTTTGCGCCTTTTTTTCGCAAAAACTGAATAGATCTGAGCTAAACTATCAAATCCACAACAAAAAACTCCTCGCAATTATTCGAGCGCTAAAAAAGTAAAAAATATATCTGTATAAAGCCAACCACCAAATTATAATATATATAAATTATAAAAACCTATCACAATTCACCACTAATTAAACCCTAAACAAAAAACAAATTTGATAAAATTAATTCTTTCAAAATTACAATTTTAAAATTAAAATTAAAAAAGGATCGAAAAACAGCCAAACAAATGCTTTAAACCGCCGACCAAACCTTAAGATCGATATACTGCTAAAAATGCGCGCAATTTTGGCCTATAAACCAAACGGATCTTTGATCCCAATACAGCGGGTGCTTACCAAAATAACCCAGCAGAAAGGTTGGATCCCAAAAAAAATTCAGCAAATCCATAACCAGCTGGCATATAAATATCAGGGGGTTGCCAAAACCTGGAAGCAATTTTAATAGTATTACGGGTTTATAAAAACCCGCGCCAAGGTACAAAAAGCAATTAAAGATTGTAAAAGCTGTGCAAAAAACAAAACAAGCAAATATAAGCCTTATAAATTACTCCAACCCTTATTAATACCTAGCAAGGCCTGGCAAAAAATTATAATGGATTTTGTTACAGGGCTATCCAAATTAAAAAAACCCTTTACAAATATCCAATACGATAATATTATGGTAATAATCGACCGATTTACCAAATATGCCATATATTTATCATTTAAAAAAAATGCAAAAATTACAAAACTGATTTACATTTTTATCCGAAACGTGATCGCAAAATATGGAACACCAAAATGCATAATTACGGACCGAAATAAGCTGTTTAATAACAAATTTTGGAAATAACTTATAGCCAGTTTAGGCGTAAAACACGCCTTTTTTACGGCCTATTATCCTTAAACAGATAAACAAATAAAATAAACAAACCAAACCATAAAATAATATTTATATTATTTTGTCAATTATAAATAAAATAACTGGGTACAATTATTTTTTATGGTTTAATTTATATATAACAGTTTAATGCATAAAAATATAAGGATTATACCGTTTTATGCAAATTACAAATTTATATTTACGGTATATAAAAAGCCCAAAGCAGAACCATATATTTTAGCAGCGGAAATATAGGTGAAAAAACTTACCAAACTGTATAAAAACCTCCAAATAAAACTAAAAAAATTGCGATAGTGCATATTTATATAAACCAATAAAAAAAAATCGAAAAACCGATCTTTAAAAAAAAAAATAACATTTATTTTTTTTGATACAATATTAAAATAAAATAATTAAGCAATAAGCTAAATTATAAAAAATTGGGACCGTTTAAAATTTTGAAAAAAATTTTTAACATTAATTATAAATTTTAACTGCCACTAACCATATATAATTACCCGGTTTTTTATATCGATTTACTTAAGCCAGCATTACCGAAGTTTAAAAATAATAAATTAATAAAAATTAACCCAAAACAGGAATATAAAATCGAAAAAATTTTGGATAAAAATATTATTAACAAAATTAAGCATTATTTGGTTAAATAGGCAGGGTACAAAATTAAAAAAAGCATTTGAAAAAAAAAAACAAACCTAAAAGGTGCGCTAAAAGCTTTTGAAAAATACCAACGGAAAATTTTTGGTAAAAAATTAATACCGGTGCCAAAATTCGGATTATAATTAGGAACGCCCGTACCAAAATAACTTACCTGGTTAAAACAGGGCCAATAAATTAAGGTTTGGATTAACCCTAAATTTGGCCCAGCTTAAAAATAACAAAAAAAGTTCGGAAACCGGCAGGGTTAAAGGTGCGCCAAAAACCTGTGCAATTACCTTAACGGCTTTCTCCCGTTTAACCCGTTCCAATTCCTCCACAATATTAATTTTATAGCGGATTGCGCGTATTTTTTTTTGCGCTCACATTTTCCGTTATTTGCGCAATTAAAAAAGCTTTTTTTCCAAAACTTTCACCTTATTATCAATTTTTTTGCACTGCAAGGTTATTCGGCAAAACTTTTCGGGGCTAAAACCAAAAATATTACAATTTAAACGATTAGTGCAAAAGCATTCCATATAACAAAAAAAATCCTACGGGGAAGCAAAACACTCCTTTTATTTAAAAATTTTGTGGTAATACAAATAAAAGGGCATAAAAAAAGCGAAAATAAATACTGCAAAAAGCAAATCCTTACGGCAAAAGGTTAACAAAATAACCGATTTACACTTTTGTACCCAACCAAACATTTTATCAAAAAAAAAGGAACGGAAATTAATAAAAAAAAAAAAATATTTATTATTAATAAAAGGATGGATTGCAAGTATAGCCAAAAAAATTTGGCCTAAAAAAGGAAACCTGATATTATAATTATAACTGGCAAAAAACAAAAGGGCTGGGGCTAACCCCCAGCAGTACGCTTTTACCTTGCAATCGGAATGGCCAAAAGCCACAAAATTAAGGCCAGGATAAAAAGAAAATTATATAACAGAATGGTTAGCTAAATAAAGTATAATTTATAATTTTATAACAAATCACAAATCAAAGCAATAATCTGTAATCTTATAACAGATTATAAATCAGTTGATTTGTGATCCAGGGATAAATTAAAAATTACACGCAAAACTTTTACGGATATAAAAAAAGGCTATCCTACTGTGTTAAAAAGTTCTTAACTAAGGCTTTGGCATTAATCAACCTAAATTAGCTCCAAAGCATTCCTTTGGGCAAGCAATCGAAACCTTTGTTATTATTTTAGTTCCTAGCATAAGCAACCTTATAAAAATCATACTGCTCAGCACCTCTCCTAACATACCCTACCCTAGGAGCAAAGAACCGTTTGTAACAGCAATCCGCAAAAACCGTTTATAAACCGGCTTTTGTTTTAAAAATTCCAACCGAAACAACCGGTAATCCGCAATTTAACAATTCGCTTGAAATAACAGGGCCAAAAAATATTTAAAAATCCTTTTCCGTCTATTTTAAATTAACTGAAAAATTCCCAAACAAAACCAAAACCTAACTATTTAAATCAGCATTTTTTAAAACCAAACCCCGCAAAATTTTATAACACGGCTTTTTTTTCCGAAAGGTTCAAAAAAAATACAAAATATATAAATTCGAATTGGTTACCGTCTAGCAAAAAATTAGGCAGTTAAAAGCCAAATTAAAAGCGCAACGCCTTTATAAAAGGAAAAGGATTATACTGAACCCCAACCAGGCCTTTATAGATATATGCCGAATTGCAAAAATAAAAGGTAAAATTATAAAAATAGATAAAAATACATTTAAAAATGCAAAAAATTCTGATCAAAAATCAGTACATTTTTGCATTATAGTTAGTTAAATAAAGGTAAATATTTGCAGTTAAATATACCGGGGTTAATAGTGCAATGGGCTTTAGTTAGATGGCCGTTATGGGGGTGGCCGATATAAGATATACTAACTTATTTAATACGGTTTAAAAAGCCTGTATAAGCCCTAATTATATAACTGAAAAAAATACGTAACCAAAAAAAAGGTAACCAAAAAACACATAACCGGAAAAAATACATAATTTTTAACCGGGGCCGGGGGGCTGAAACGGCCAGGGGGCCAAAAAGGCCAAAAGGCCAGGGAGGCAGGTATTTAACAAATAAAACCAAATAAAAACAAACCTTTCTTTTTTTTTGCCACCTGTTCGAATTTGGAAATTCGCTTGCAAATTTGATACTGCCAAAAATAAAAATAAAAAAGGTACATTTCTTTTTATAAAGCCCCCGGTTAAGCTTATTATAAGGTTATTTTGCATAAAAAACAGGCAAAAAACAGGCAGGGGCCAAAAAACCAAAAATCATTTACCCTGGGACAAGCCTCACTTGATGCTGTGGCAAAAGCGATCAGTGCTGAGCACGCGCCGCGCACTCGCTGCCTAGACGATACCAGCGGCCTGTTCAGCGCTGGAAGCGGCCATTGCATCCATTGCGAGCAAAGAAGGGTTTGTGGTGACGGGCGGGATTCAGCGCTCGCCACAAATCGTCGGTGTCTTCACGGGACAGGGCGCCCAGTGGCCGGCCATGGGCAAGGCACTAGTGACTTGCATCCCCCAAGCCAGCGATGTTATTGGACAGCTCGATGAGGCCCTACAAACGCTCCCTGCATCCTACCGGCCTAGCTGGACGCTCTGCGAGCAGTTGCTGCTGGAGGGTGGTGCCTCAAACGTCCATGACGCGAGCTACTCGCAGCCCCTCTGCTGCGCTGTGCAGATCGTGCTGGTGCACCTGCTCTCCAGTGCCGGGATCAGGTTCAAGGCCGTGGTTGCCACAGCTCAGGCGAGATCGCGTGCGCCTTTGCCGCCGGCTTCATCACAGCGTCGCAAGCCATCCGCATAGCACACCTGTGTGGAAGAGTTACCGAGCTGGCCTCGTCCCCCAACGGCACTGAACAGGACGGAGCCATGATGGCTACGGGATGCACGCTCGAGGACGCCCAGGAGCTCTGCGAGCTGGAGGCAATGGAAGGGCGAATTTGCGTGGCGGCTTGCAACGCGCCTGATAGCATCACTCTGTCTGGCGATGCCGACGCCGTCCACAAGGCCGAGGCCATCCTTGCCGACGAGGGGAAGTTCGCACGCCTACTAAAAGTCAACAAGGCCTACCACTCCCCTCGCATGCAGCCGTGCGCCAATCCCTATATCAAATCCCTTCGAGAATGTGGCTGCGAGGTGGTCGGGGAACAAGGTGCCCCTGAGCCCGAAACCATATGGATCTCATCTGTGAAGGAAACCAAGCGCATGAGAAGGAGCGACGTCACGTCCCAGTATTGGATCGATAACCTGCTATCGCCTGTGCTCTTCACACAGGCCCTCACGCACGCTGTTACGACACACTCTCCCATCGATTTGGCCATCGAGGTGGGCTGCCACCCTGCTCTGCAAGGCCCCAGTCAGAGCACGATCGAAGCCTGTACTTCCAGCAAAATTGCATACAATGGGTGCACGCGACGCGGAATTGACGGTCTCGATGCCTTCTCAAGCGCTCTGGGATATGTCTGGGAGCGTTTCGGCTCCAATGGCGTTGACATGAAGGGCTTGATCGGTGCACTGCCCAAGACCCCCATCAGGGATCTATCGAAACACCTCCCTGCGTATCCTTGGGACCACTCCAGGTCGTACTGGAACGGCTCGCGCATCACAGGGACGTTTTTCGGTGGGCGCGAGCAGAAGCCACACCTCCTCTTGGGCAAACTGTCAGCGCTCAGCACCGCGACAGCACTGCAGTGGCACAATGTCACCAAGCCGCGCGACATCTCCTGGCTTGATGGCCACCAGCTGCAAGGGCAGACGGTGTTTCCGGGGGCGGGCTATGTGGTCATGGCTGCCTCGGCGGCACTGCATGCCGCTGATGGCCGCGCTGACGTGCAGCTGATCGAGATCCTCGACGTGCAGATCTTCAAGGCCGTCACGTTCGATGACGAAAACAGTCTCATCGAGCTCAGCTTGTCACTGGATGTTGACCCGGCCCCCGCAGGAGTGGGCCATATTACTGCGTCTTTCCGCATCGATTCCTGCCTCGCTCGGGAGACGGCCATGTCACCCTCCACTAGCGGCCGCATCATCATGACTTGCGGTCCGGCCTCCTCTCAAGGGACCCTGCCGCCGCCGTCTGAGCCGCCCCCACACATAACGGCCATCAGCGTCGATTCCTTCTACAGGGAGCTGTCCGCGGTGGGGTACGACTACACTCGCGAGTTCCGTGGCCTAACCTCAATCCGGCGTGCCGACTTCCATGCATGCGGCACCATCGCCATCCCCCCGCGCAAGGATGACGGTGAGGAGCAGCAGCTGTTCCTGCATCCGGCCGTGCTAGATGTCGCCTTCCAGACCCTGATCGGTGCCGTCTCAGCCCTCGGCGACGGCCTAATGCGCTCGCTGCTGGTTCCGGCGCCGCCGCTTCGTCGTCTTCCGAGCTGGCCTATCACGCTTCCGGGGACGTCGGACGCTCGGGTGCTGCGGCTGTGCGTGGCGACACTGAGGTCTTTGTCCCGGGCAGCGGAAACAGCGGTGATATCGTGTTCCGAGTCGAGAACATCACGACCAAGACGGCTTCGGCTGCCACAGCCGCCAACGACCACCACATGTTTATGAGGTGGGAGTGGGACGTCCTGGAGCCCGACGTGCTGCTCAACAAGCCCGCACGCGCTGCCAAGGGCTACGACAGGGATGTCGCGCTTGTTATGGAGCGCGTGGTGTATTTTTATGTTTTGAGGTTCTTGCGGGAGCTTACTATCGTGGAAAGGGATGGCCTGCTGGAGCACCACGAGCGCCAGGTTAATTGGTTCGAGAATGTCACGGAGCTGGCGAGGGCCGGGCAGAGCAAGTTCTACAGCAAAGCCTGGGAAACCGGCACTGAGGCCGACGTTGCGGAACTGGTTGACAGGTACTCGCATCCTATCCCATACCCTTCCTGAAGCATTGGCGTGGATGCTGACCGTGTCCTGTCGGCCAACCTCAGATGGGGCGCAAACTCCCATCTGCGACTGATCCGACGGGTTGGCGATGGCCTCCGAGAATTTTTCTTCGGCGACAGGAACGCCTTCGAGCTTATGGACCACGACGGCCTCCTGGCCGAATTCTACGCGAGCGACACCGGGTTCGGACCGGCGTACTATTACCCCCAAGATGCTCTCCGGCCCATTGCCCATCGCTACCGGAGGATGGATATTCTAGAGATAGGTATGTCAGAGTGGCTAGCTAGGATGAATACTGGCATTTAGTCTCTTGAAAGTTTTGTTGACCATTGCTGCCGTCGGGTGCCGGTACTGGTGGTGCAACTCGGTACGTCCTCAACGACAATGCACCCGTCATCAACGGCTACACCTTCACCGACATATCCATTAGCTTCTTCGGGAAGGCGCACGACGGATTCGCTGCCTTTGAAGACCGGATGGAGTTCCGCTCGCTGGATGTGCGGCGTTCTCCCAAGGACCAAGGCTTTGGAAAGCATGCGTACGACCTGATCGTCGCGTCCAATGTGCTGCATGCCACGCCAAGACTAGAAGAGACAATGACACACGTGCGGAGCCTCCTCAAGCCCGGCGGCCACCTGCTTGTCGTCGAGCTCGCCAATAATCGGCACTCACGTATCGGGTTCATCTTCGGCTTGTTCGCTGACTGGTGGGCGGGCGTCGAAGAGGGGCGGGTGCTTCGGCCGTACGTTGGAATCCCGGCCTGGGACAAGATTTTGAAAAGGACTGGATTCGACGGCGTCGCCAGCCGCTTCGAAGACAACGAAGGTCACTTCTTCCCGACTTCGGTCTTCTGTGCGCAGGCCGTCAACGACAAGATGCTGCGGCTGACTCGGCCTCTCTCCACTATCCCGTCATCCAAGCAGGGCCCGGTCGTGATTGTCGGTGGACTCTCGGAAAAGACAAGGAGGCTGATTGGAGAGGTGTAGAGACATCTTGCGGATCGCCAGGTCTCTGTGGTCCCACGCCTTCAGGACGTGAACGCACATTGCAAACGAAGCCGACGTTCTTGGTCCTCTCGGAGCTTGACGATCCGCTCTTTGGCGATCTGGACCAGGCGCGGTTTGAGGCCGTCAAAAGGGCTTTTAATGCGGCGCGACACATGCTCTGGGTGATGGAGGACGCTTGGGTGGCTCACCCTCACCAGGCAATGGCTATCGGGCTCCTGCGTACACTCCGTCTCGAGTACCTCAGCGTTGACATACAGTCTCTGGACGTCGAGGGACGCCTGCTCGATCGGCTCGATCCGCGCGAGCTGTGCGAGCATCTTCTGCGGCTGGAGGAGGGCTCCGACTGGCAAGACGCCGGAATTCTCTGAAGTGCCGAGCCGGAGCTGGAGAAGGCCCGTATTCTACTACATGGAGATTTGCCATGACTGACTTGCGGACACAGGGACGTGTCGGACGAAAAGTCCCTCGACGAGGGGCTCACCAAGATCAGGAGCGAGATGCCAACGCTCGGAGGAGTGGCATTTGGTCCTCTCGTGTAAGTGTATATCCGTCTTTGCGTTCCACTGTAGACTCCTCTCTCTCTCCCTCTCTCTCTCTCTCTCTCTCTCTCTCTCTCTCTCTCTCTTTCTCTCTCTCTCTCTCTCTCTCTCTCTCTCTCTCTCTTTCTAACCCGGCCGTAGCCTCCACGACGCCATGTTTGAGAATATGGAGCTCTCGCAGATGCACGCCGTCCTAAGCCCCAAGGTTCGCGGCGTTGAGCTGCTGAACGAGCGCATCGACGAGTCCCAGAATCCACTTGAATTCTTCGTCGTGCTGTCGTCCTTCGTCATGGCGTGTGGAAATCCGGGGCAGAGCGCATACAGCGCCGCCAACGCCTACACGCACGCCTTGGCGCAGCAGCGGCGGTCGCGTGGCCTGGCAGGGTCAACTATGGATATGGGGGCCATTTGGGGAGTGGGCTACATTGTCCGACAGGGCCGTGACGAGGAGTACGAGACCATCAGCTTCCAGTTCGACAAGGTTTCGGAACACGAGCTGCACGCACTGTTTGCTGAGTCCGTCGTCGCCGGCAGGCCTGGTCACCTCGAGCGCGAGGGCGATGTCGAGGTCATCACGGCCATGCGCTACCTGACCCGCAAACAGGGCGCTGATCCCACACTTTGATGACCCTCGTCTCGGTCACTTCATCCTTGCTGAGCAAAGAGGCAAGGCTGGCGTCTCTGGGGGTGCACTCATTTCGGCCAAAGAGAGTCTGCTGCAGGCAACGACCATTGACGAAGTGAGACAGATCATCACTGGTGGGTCTAGTATCTATCTGCTGCTATTGGGGATGTGCAAGCTCTACAAGCAGTATAGTCCTATTTACTAACACCGCCGTGCCCTGCTAGACGGATTAGCAGAAAAGCTGCGAGTGACGCTGCAAATTCCCCAAGACGACGGCATCGACCTCGATGCCCCGCTCATCGACCAGGGAGTCGACTCCCTCAGCGCAGTCACCGTCGGAACCTGGTAGGTGCTCGGTGCTCAGGGGATCAAAGCAATGCCACCGAGTCAAGATTTTCTAACAGGCCACCCAAGTTCTCCAAAGAATCTCCATCTCGACCCCGCCCTCCTCAAGATCCTTGGAGGCGCGTCGATCAATGACCTCGCACAAGAAGCCGCCGGACGGCTGCAACCTACCGTCATACCTCTGGTAGCGGACGCCAAAGGTGGCGCAGAGAGAGCCCCCGCATCTGACGCTGTCAGGGTCAACGGAACCCTCAGCAATGGGATCACGGACACGGACCATCGTCGAGTGCCCATGTCGCTCACGCAGGAGAATTGGCGGAATCTCCAGAAGCGGGCTCCAGAGAAGACCACGTTCAACTCGACCATCGGCGTGTACATGAAGGGATACATTGACCTGTCCCGGCTGAGACGCGCCTTTGACACACTGCTCCAGCGGCACTCCATTTTCCGCACCCGATTTGTTAACGCCACAGAGAACGGCGGCGTTCCTGAACAGGTCATCATGGACGAGCCCAAGGTGGGGTTCATGGCCGTGCCGGTGGCCGACCGTGCCGCGGCAGAGCGTGGGTTTGCCGATACCAACAACAGCGAGTACGACATCGGATCAGGCGACACGCTGAGGCTCGTGGACTTCTACTGGGCCGCCGACGAGCACATCCTGATTGTCGCGTACAACCCCCTGGTCATGGACGGCTGGACATACGAGCGACTGTTTGTCGAGCTGGCGCAGCTTTACGACAGAGGCGCCAAGGCATCGCTTCCTCCCGCCCCGCAGTACCACGACTTTGCGATCCGTCAACGCACCAAGTGCGAGCTTGGCGGCATGGAGGACGACATATACTACTAGATATCTGTCCATGAGCCTCGCGCTCCGGCGCTGCCTGTGCTGGCGCTCAAGCATGCCAGGCAAGGAGCAGACTTGGCTAGAAGAACAGCGACTCCCCCCAGCCGGAAACACCACACGTCCAAGATGCGGGTGCCATCGCTGGTGGCGACCAAGATCCGAGAGGCCAGCTGACGGGCCAAGGCCACGCCGATGCAATTCTATCTCACAGCATACCAGTCGCTGCTCACACGTCTGGGCGGCGAGGCGGCCGACGACGTGGTGGTGGGGGTGGCCGACGCCAACCGGCCGGACCTTGACGACCTGTCCACCTTTGGGCCGTGCGTCGACATGCTGCCGGTGCGGTTGTCAGCCGGCGGCAGACGCAGCGGTGGTGGTAACGGCGGCGACGGCGATACCTTTTCGGCCGCCCTGGGCAGGACCAAGGAGCGAGTGCGGGCGGCGCTGCAGCACTCCAGAGTGCCGACGCACGTGCTGCTGGAGCGGCTGGGCCTGAGGGGCCGCGACGGCAACGAGACGGAGCCGCTCTTCCGTGCCGTATTCGACTACAAGCAGGGCCAGGCCGACAGCGGCAGGATCGGCGAGGCCACGGTGGAGGGCGTTGCTCGCCGACCGGGCCGGCACGCCGCACGACGTCACGCTCAAGATGTCGGACGACCCGACCAAGGAGCCGCTGGTGGTGTTCAAGCTGAACATGGGCATCTACGGGGCCGGGGACGTCGAGGTCTTCATGCGGGAGTACATGGAGATTCTGGGCGCTGCGGCGCAGGATCAGGGATGTCGGATGAGGTGATTGAGGTTGTTATGGCGTCGGGGTGTGTGTACTTTGAGAGCGGTACTGGTACGACAAATCCCAGCGCAAACGAAAAAAGAAAAATATGGCAAACTTGATCCGCTAACAGGCAAAACAGAGATTTGGGAACAAAAAATAACAAGTCTTTGTTGTCTTCCTTGCCCCTTTCCTTTTCATATTTTGCGACCTCTCGGTACATTTCTCTACACGCCCAATGTTATAATTTCTCTCTACCTCTTGAGGGCTGTTATCCGCCAACGACAGTCTCTTATCTATGTAGACAACAGCGCATTGTCGGGCCTAGAGAGAAAAAGGCTGTTCACAATATTAGTAGGCCCGACCAAGCGATGGCGCATAAGATTCCGAAGACAGAGATAAAGAAGACGAGGGCGTTCTCGGCACCGGGCAAATCCTTGGTCCCGTACAGGGCGCCCGCCTAGGTCGTGTTCGACACTTTGTTGACGCGCAACTGCTATCATGCATTAAAAAAAAGGTACAAAAAGCGCTGTAAAAAGTACGTGTGGGTCTGCAAGCCACTTACGAAGCCACGTACATTCTGCGACATTGTATTCTCTTTGCAACATTTGATTCTCCCAGCATACGTCACATTACTGGCATACTCTCTAGAAAGCAGCTCAACTTCCTCTCGCAAAGCCCCCTGAAGCTCTGCACAAACAAAAAGGCGAATGTCTCGCAGGAGCAGATGGAGGCGGTCCGTCGCGCCGAGCGGAGAGAACATGCGCCCAGTCACCTCTGTCACTGGTGAGGTGACGCCAGTGCGTCGGCGACCCAAACAGAACATCAGGAACCCGCAAATCCCTGGCGGAGCCGGGAGTTCGGCGGGCCAAGCGAAAAAAAAAAAAAAAAAAAAAAAAAAAAAAAAAAAAAAGTGCTGGCTCTACGCGGACCGCAGGCGTGGTGGCGGTAAGTGGTGAATTGTGTTTGTGCGGTTGGGGAGAAAAGGATGAAAGTCTTGGGACCGAGACGACGACGGTTGGGAATTTCCCAGGTCGGCGGTTTGGGAAAGGAGGGACGAGTGACTGCAGAAGATTCGAAAGGGTCCAACAGCATGAGGACGGTGGGGGGAGGGGCCAGACTTGGATAAAACGGTGCCTTTTCCCATAATTCTTTCTTTTTTCTTGGCCGCCCACCTTCCTGTATGACTTGTGTAATTTGGGGCCATGAGGGATCATTGCCCTATCTAATAACGTCTCTGGTATCCCACATAACAAAAAAAAAAAAAAAAGCTCCAACCTGGCGGTAGGTCTGACCATCTATCTACCTACGCGTAGACGGCCCTTGCTAGCTTCAAAATGTGCCTCGTTATCTCACCGCAATCCTGGGGCCGACTGGGCACCTGGTGGCCACCCTCAAACTCGATGACGTGCGTCGAGTCCGGGCGGCAGTGGTCCCGGACCAGCTTCCTGGCGCGGGCGAGGCAAAAATCGCGATGGCCGTGGACGTGCAGGGTCGGGACGTGGATGCGGGCGTCAGTGTTGCCGTCACTATCACCGTCGCCGTCGGAGTCGTCGGCGACGGCGCGCATGTGGGCGGCGGCCTCATCCGGGAAGAAGCAGCAGATCAAGGCAGCAAACCGCAGCGGCAGCAGCCAGGGGGCGCGGCGGACCTGCTGCTGCCAGACCAGCAGGCTGGCGACCAGGGCGCCCTCGGAGAAGGCCAGCAGGCCGACAATGGGCGCGTCCGGGCGGCGGGCGGCCCAGTCGACCACGGCGCTGCACACGGCGTCGTTGATGGCGCCGAGCCGGCCGTCGATGCTGGTGGTAGTAGAAGAGTTCGTCGCGCAGGCCGGGCCGAACCGGCCTTGGAACGGCCCCGCGCCCGCAAACACGGGCAGCACGCCGGGGCCCGGCGGAGCGGGGAAAGGGGCGTTCATGAAGACAAACTCGAACTCGTGCTTGAGCAGGAGCCTGAACTTGGCCAGCTGCATGCGGAAGATGGGCGCCGTCGAGCCGGTGCCGTGGAGGCAGAGCAGGGCCTTTGTCGGCTGCGGCATGGTGGGCGAGAGAGGCCGGCGATTGCTAGGCTGTCTTTGCGTCCCTACCTAGGTAGGTAGATTCCATGTGAGGCTGCGTCACTGTTACACTGGTGGCTTTTACTTTCCAGGTCTCGTGTGTGTCGGCCTCGTTCTAATGGGCTGGCTGGATTCTTGGCTGTCTTGGCTTCACCATCAATGCCAAACACCATCGGCGGGTTTTCTTTCGAGTGTGATTTGGCCTTGGTCGCCGAATCCCACCGAACTTGCATGTTCAAAAACCCTCCGACCAGCCGCCGCCATCTATCTACCCTTTATGCGTTCGATCGACCGATGCTCGCGCTTTGACCGACGACATGTTTATACGGCCGTGCGGGGGTACCCCCGAGCTTCGGGAGGACAAATACATGGTATTTATGCTCGAGGGAGGCGAATCGGGGCCAAGCGGGTTACAATAAGCAGATACCTGGAGAGGATTTGATGACCGCGCCTCGCACATGAGAAGAAAATACATGGATAATTAGGTAAAGATGGCGACGACCGAGGTCCAAACTGTCACTGCAGCGGCTGCTCTGCCCAAGTATCACCAGCCCCCGGAAACCAAGTATGAGTGTGAGTGGACGTTACCCCCTTTTTTTTTGGGGTGCAGCGCTGATGGGATGCGTGCCGTTATCTCCATCTAGTGGACTAGGCCGACTTCGTCACCCTAGATCTATCGCAGTTTGACCTACCCGGCGGCAAGCAGAGGCTGGCCAGCCAGCTGCGAGACGCAGTGCACCAGCACGGCTTCTTCTACGTCATCAACTACGGGCTCGACTAGGACGTGGTGGACGAGTAGTTCGCGATAGCCAAGGCGCCGTTCGAGCTCCCGATGTCCGAGAAGATGGCGCACGTGGCCGATATCACGGCGCGCAGCTACAGCGGCTACCGGCCGCGGGGCACACGCTAGCAGTTCCAGGGCCTGCGCGACAGCGTCGAGTTCTACAACCTCTTCAAGCTCAACGGGCGGCTGGAGCGGTCGCAGCCCGAGCTCACAGCGCGGCACTGGCCCGCCATCGAGCGGCTCCAGCGCCACATCGTCGAGGACGTGACGCGCAAGCTGCTGACGCTCGTAGTGCTGGTGCTGGAGCTGCCCGAGGACGGGCTCGCGAGGGGGGCACGGCTGGGACGACGTGAGCGACTGCCACCTGCGCTACATGCTCCACCACGCGCGGTCGGCGGCCGAAAACGCGCTGTTCGGCGACGTGTACGCGGGCGGGCACACCGACTTCGCCACCATCAGCCTGCTGTTCCGGCAGGTGCGCATGCGCGACGGCTCGTGGCGGTGGGTGAAGCCCTACCCGGCCTCCATCACCGTCAACATCGCCGACGCCCTGCAGTTCTGGCCCGCCGGCTACCTGCGCAGCAGCGTCCACCGCGTCGTCGCCCCGCCCCCGGACCGGTACGGGCTCGACCGGCTGTGCCTGCTGTACTTTGTCCGCCCGGCCCACGACCTGGACCTGCGCACGCTCGACAGCCCGCTGCTGCGGAGGCTGGGGCTGCTGGACGACGAGGGCCGCGACCAGGCGGCCGGCATCACGGCGGGCGACTGGGTCAAGGCCCGCGTGAGGGAGGACGTGCAGGAGGCGGTCGAGGGCGGCCACAAGATTGTGCCCGTCTTGGGAGGACTGAAGACTAGATACTATTAGCCGTGGTCTCATCCACTGGGATACCTAGATCCTCCTGAAATCTCCGTGTTGAGGGTGATGACACCAAATGCATGCTGTGGACTCTTGTTCGTTTCTGGGTGCAAATTTTGCCGTAGAGTTGTTCCACGGAAAACCCCCCGCCGGTTTACGGGCATTTCCGTTTTCGGCCACTTCTCTTTTCGGTATGAAAGGTAAATCGTCTGGAACGGTCCCGGCAATACGCTTTGGATTGGCGACGCGTTGCGGCCACCACGAAACCGCGCGGGCCCCTTGTTTCCGCCATTGCCTCCAACGCCTCCTCCCCTCCCCGGCCGTCGTTGGCGAGCCGAGGTCCGTGGCGGCAGACGTTAGGGAGCCCTCGCGAAACTACCCTCTCCGGCGGCCGCTGTCTATGTCCCAGCTCGTGCGTAAAGAGTGGACCGAGATTCGGGAAAGAGTTGTTCACATGCAATAGTTCAGCAATGCGAAATTGTTTTCCGAAAAGCTGGAGCCATTTATACACCTCCTGCTTGCCTCCCGTTGGCGCTTTGACACACACACACACACACACACTGCCCAAAAATACTAATCCTTTCACATTTGTGCTATTTACCCTATGTACAGCTGCGCCATGTTTAAACGGCATACCGGGCGGCGGCAATGTCTGCCTGCACCGAATTCTCAGTGGCGTCTGAAGGGTAGCCCGTGGTCATGACGCCCTCGTAGAATGTGCCTCGGCCGGAGTTGCTATTGTCTCCCCCGATCCCGAGGATGATGGCGCCCTCCTTCTTCATCGGGTTGTATCCCGAGGCGTTGGGCCGCGCGCCGTTGTAAAAAGTCGACAGCCCTCCCGCGGTCGCGTCGGCCCCCCGGATGGCCCACTTGTTCGGCCCGCCCTTGACGACGGCCGTGACGAACCTGTGGTTGATCGTCGGGTCGCCCGTGTTCTGCTTGACGTTGGCGCCCGAGAAGAGGCCGTTCTCGAGGTCCGCCATGATCCACGGGCCCTTGCCGGCCCCGCTGCCCCAGTCAGTGCTGGTGCCAAAGTAGATGGCCTCCATGTGGCCGTTGCCCGTGTC
Organism: Magnaporthiopsis rhizophila; assembly: GCA_003049465.1. Taxonomy (NCBI): domain Eukaryota; kingdom Fungi; phylum Ascomycota; class Sordariomycetes; order Magnaporthales; family Magnaporthaceae; genus Magnaporthiopsis; species Magnaporthiopsis rhizophila. The sequence goes on from PYSS01000103.1 coordinate 69,475, forward strand.
GCGGCCGCTAGTCTCGGCGTTGCCGTAGTCGAAGCAGCAGCCGCGGTTGTAGTGCGTCCCGTCCAGGACGGCGTACATGCCCTGGGCCTGGTCGCCCGTGGCCGTGCCGCTGGCCTTGTTGTTGCGGTAGCCACAGCCGGGCGCGATGTAGACGCCGTACGCCTTCTTGCCGCCGACCGTCACGGGCGCCGCGGTCGCGTTGGCGAGGTTGTCGTAGCCGCCTGGGGCGGGGCCGCTCCAGGTTCCGGGCGGGGCCTGGGTCAGGTGGTTGCCGCGGCCGGACTGGTCGTAGATGGTCGAGATGAGGCAGCCCGTGCCGGCGCAGAAGGAGTCCTGGGCCGCCGCATTGGCGACGCCGCCCGCGGACAGCGGGGCAATGTCCTTCTTGCCGCCGTCGGAGCGTTGCACCTGGTATAGCGGACCCGAGTAGGCGCGGTAAAGGGCCCGGGTGGTGCTGTGCGCAGCGACGCAGGGCGTGTTGCCCGCGGCGTAGATGTCGCAGGGCGCCGCAGCGGTGAGGGAGCTCGCGACGCCGAGGAGCATAAGCGCGCGGGCGCGGTCGATTTTACCTCGTGAAGGCATGGCTAGTCGCTTCTGTTAAGTGCTAGTAAGAGGGGCAGGGGGCGGCGCAGCAACAATCGTCAGGGTCCGAACTTGGCGCCAAGTCGGGACGACGAGTGAGGTTCGAGGGCGCGGCTATATAAGCACCGACACCCAGCCTTCCTGCGGCCCAGGAACGACATCGTGGTGAACGATATAAGTCAGTGCACCCCCGCCGATGATTGGCTGGGCTATCTGTGCGTCGCCCAGGCTACCCAACTTGCTTGCTCGTGGATCCGGGACAATGATGGCGCGACTGACGCGCTTCCGAGAGCCCCGGGTTGCTCCAGCCATTCCTACTTACTTAGCATGCTACTCGTGGATCTCGAGGGAACCTTACGGGCGCGCGTTCCTCCGACTCCACCTATATCACGAGGGGTCACTCCAACAACTTCCACTTTGAACCCGGGGGGGTTCGGTGCGAATACAACGCAAGCGAGGAACAATGAGTCGCGCTTATTAAACCCCCGCATCTCAGCGACGACCTCGCTGCAGATCAGAAACTACAATGCGACCCTCCTGAAATACTCGTCATCGTGGGCTCCAAACCGGGCATATCTAGCCCGCGCTGAATCACGTGTTTTTGTACGTATTAAGGCGGGGGAAGTCAAATTGCAGGGGCACAACATGTAACGGGGACGGCGGGGCGAGCGATCGGGAAGCTTGTGGGATGCCGCTGTAAAGATACTCGTGACACGAGACGACGGGCTCACCGCTGCCCGCAACCGGGTCGATTCGGACCGGCGAAATGATCGAGAATACGCAAGGGTGCAGTTCCTGTCTGTCAAGTGAGTCGGCTGGACTGTTCACAATAGGTTGGACGTCTAATTATCTTCCTACTTACAGATTTTGTAGGTTTCGCCGTAAGAAACTCACGTGGACTCGGCGTGACGACCCATGGGCCACAGGGCCGGTCGCGTCGGCGACTCCACGCCGGGTTCGACGCCATCCTGTGACCAAACGGCCCGGGCCCGTCTCTGAGCGCGGCCAGCCCCCGCTTAACGACGGCGACGTCGGCTCTCTTGGCGGAGAATATCTCGCCGCCCTTGCCGACGTCCACGTCCATCTTGGTCGCTAGTCTCACCCAATCGTGCGGGAGGAAAAAGTGGTGCAAGGTCCCCCAGCAGAGTCTTCGCCGTCGAGAATCGTTATTGCTACTAAGTGGCCGCTAGGGCGACTTTCAGGCCTACGGTTGGTGCCGATCCCGTAGCTTTGAGAGAGAGAGTTGATATCGCAAAGAACGGGACCCATAGGGGGGATTGACGGTACGAGGATCCCGGTGCCAGTTACAAAGCCTCGCCGGGCGCCGGCCGATGCGCCCGCGTACCGGCCCAGCTCGGCGAGCGCTTCCTAATCCTTATAACGCACCTGTTATATAAAGTGTCATAGTTCCGTGCTGGAGGCACCGGTCAAGGGCTCAGGGGTGACCCCCGAGCTGCCTTTAGGCTGTTATAATCACAGGCCTTCTGCTTCTAGGGTAGGGCACCTAGGGGCGGTATTGAGCAGTACTGGGTTGCAAGGTCGCCTTGCATGTGATCTGGGGGTCTGGTAGAACAATTGTTTGTATTGCTTGCCCAAGAGGGTATCTTGGAGCTAATTTAGGTTGACTGATGCCGAGGCCTCAGTTAAAGCTACCTTTATCTGGAGGTTTCGCCCCCTACTTATAGGCGGGTAACCTTTTTACTGGAATCCTTAATTTGTGATTTGCAAGGCAGATCATAAAGCATTTTTTTGATTTGTAATTTGCAAGGCAAATTACAAAGTATTTTTTTGATTTGTAATTTGTGACGCAGATTATAAATTACCAGGTTATATGCTTTTTTTTATATAACCTTTATTTGTTATTGCGACAGTATTATCCTGCTACGGGATTAAGGCGTAATATTGGGGTTTAGCTTTTCAGCCTTTCTGTCCCTTCCGGGCATAGCATGGTTATAATATTAGGTTTTTTTTTCCAGGCTAAATTCTTTTGGCCATATTTTTTTGCCGTCCTTTTTTTGTTAGACGGTACGTGTTTTTTTCCTTTACCTTACCTTTTTTACCCTGATAAAATGTTTGGTTGGGTACAGAAATGCAAACCAGTAACCTTTTTAATGCTTTATTAGAAGGATTTCCTTGCCGCTATTTTGTTATCCGCTATTTTATACCTTTTTGTGTTTATTAATATTTATATTACAACCACAGCTGGCAGGGGACAGAAGGGCTGGGGCTAACCCCCAGTAGTGCGCTTTTACCCCGCAATCGGAATGGCTAAGGGCCACGAAACTAAGGCCAGGGTAGAAGGGGAGTTACGTAACAGGATGGTTAGCTAAGCAAAGTGTGATTTATAATCTTATAACAAATCACAGATCAAAGCAATAATTTGTAATTTTATAACAGATTACAAATCAGTTGATTTGTGGTTCAGGGACAGATTAAAAATTATACGCAGGATTTTTACGGGTATAAAAAAAGGTTATCCTATTGTGTTAAAAAGTTTTTAACTGAGGTTTTGGTATTAATTAACCTAAATTAATTTTAAAGCATTCCTTTAGACAAATAATCGAGATTTTTGTTATTATTTTAATTTTTAGCATAAGCAATTTTGTGAAAATTATACTGTTTAGCACCTTTTTTAGCATATTTTACCCTAAAAGTAGAGAACCGTTTGTAATATTTTGATTAATCCTGTTTAATATTTACCGAAAATAACGAGCAGTAATAATTATATCGATTGCAGGCAAGAAACCCGAGGGCATTATTATTATTGGCAAAATATATAACGATTTTTCGGCGGCCATATAAGCATTTATTATGGAAATTGAAAAATTTAAGGAAATTTAGGCCAAGCTCCATATTGCTGTCAAATTTTACAAATTTTTTTTACCTAATAAGTATAATAGGAAGAAAAGCAAAATTAAAATGTTTCTAATTAAATGCAAAGGGTATTTTTTGTTTTATTAAAACCATTTCTAGCAAAAAGAACAAAAAATTGCTTATATAGTTATACGCCTGGATAGTAAAATTAAGGATTGGTTTAAATTTATCTGGTCTAATTATTTAAAAGGGCACGATAAATTTAAAAAAAAAACCAAATTAATATTTGCCAATTTCGAAAAGTTCGGTAAAAAAATTGCCAAGGTTTTCGGATAGGTTGATAAAAAATGGGTGGCCGAAAAAAAGCTGTTTTAGCTCCGGCAAAAAAGCCCCGTATTAACCTATATTTTTAAATTTTAATAACTGATTAACAAATTTAATTAGATAAAGGATATTAAAATAATCCAATTTTATTAAAAGCTAAAGAATAATATAAAAAATAAGTTATTTAAGCAGGAATAATTTGAGAATTTCGTTAATTATATTATTACAGTTATTTGTATCAGCGATAAACTGTACAAATATTGCTTCGAAAAAAAAGCTTAACAAATTAAGCCAGTGGTGCAAAATAATAAAACTAACCAAAAAAAGGTAAAATAATAATAATTTATGGCTTACGGTACACATTTTAAACTTATAAATTTTAATATAAAAATTATACACCAATATAAAAAATAAAAGCACGTTAGGTTTAAGAACCCCAAAAATGGGAAATATTTTAAATGTGGAAAAAAAGGATACATTAAAAAAAATTGTCCGCAAAAAAACCGATAAGCGGCCGTTTTTTGCTGCAAAAGCATGCCAAAAAACTATCAGCCTATAACCCCAAATTTACCCAAAACAACCGAATAAGCAGAGGAAAAAAGCCTATATTCCGGAGCATTATTCAGTTAAATTTACTGTTTTAACGGGAATTATATAACCTATTATTCCGATAAAAATATTACAGGGTATTATTTTAAGCAATGGTTTGCTGTATTATAATAAGCCGGTTAATCCAGGGATAGTAATAAAACGGTTTATTATTCGGAAAAATTTGAGGGGGTCCAGTGCTGTAACAATTATATGCTAATAGCGGAAAAATTTACCGGATAAAGCAGAAAATTTAAAAAATTAGCCCAGTGCAAAAGCGTATCAGATATTTCGGTTAACAATTTCGAAAAAAGCTTAGATACAGATACGGAGATAAAACCATTTTTGGGCTAAACGTATTAGTTATAAGCCCAGAAAAAAAAACTGGGCCTGATAAAATACTGGAAAACCACGGAAATGGATCCCAATAACGGGGAACCCAGCAGGGAATAATATATGGTTAATTTTAAAAAATTCCAGCAAAAATTTGGTTAATAACTAATCGATATGGGAAAATAACCCCCCATAACCAAAAAAAAAATACGGAAAATATATATTTTATTCAAGTTTTTGGAAATAAATCGATAATTTTGGGATTAGCCCAAACCTATTGGCAGTTTAATGCGCAAAAAACCGGCGCAAAACGATAAAAAAAAACCTTTGGATTGGTTAAAAAATAATCAGTTGATTATTTATTATGGGGCATTATTTAAAAATATTCCGAACCTGGATTAACGATTAGCACAGCCATATATGCTAAATTATAAAAATATAGACCCTGATGCGGGTTATTATAATAAGCTTTTTTGGGCCAAATACCTGTATAATAATTGCAAATAATATATGGCCAAAAAACTAAAGCACAATTTTTTTCCATAAAGGAAAAAAAAAAAACCAGTGCGGTATTTATAACAGGAATATTAGTTTCCGAAATGGTGAATGGCAAAAATGGGTTACAAAAGTTTTGCAATAATTTTTATGCTATTATTAGCCTATTTTATAATATATTTAGCAGGAATTTTTATATATTAGATATGCGGTAAACCGAAATACAAGGTATATATGGAAAAAAAAGCAAAGGCCTGGACGAACGGGTTTGCCCGATCGATAGGAATAATTGGGGCCCGGCAATAGGCGTTTTAAGCAAAAAATTAGGGGGTTTATCCGAAAATAGGGCACAGGTGGGGCAATAATTAGTAAGGTTTTTAACAGTAACGATTACCGACCAGTATAAATATATCAGGATAACAATATACTGGAAAGGGCGAAAAATAAAAATTATAATCGATTATGGAGCCCAAAAAAATTATTTTTTATTAAAAGCGGTAAAAAGGTACAGTATTCCGATATATTAGAAAAAGGAACCATATAACCTTATAATGGTGGAATGGAAGCCAATTATATTTAATAAAGGAAAGATTAATACTAAAACTGATTATTTTAAATTTCGATTTTTGGGAAAAACCTGCAAAATAATCCTGAATATTATAAATATAGGAGGGAAAAACCTGATTTTAAGCTTTTTATAGCTTAAAAAGTATAATTTTTTAATAAATTAAATTACCGAACAAATTTAATAAAGGGAGTTATTATTAACCAGCAAAAAAGCCTAATAGTTACGGGTCCCGGATAATAAAAATCGAACGCTAGAAAAGATAGCCGTAATAGCGGCAAAATATAATAATTAGCCCTAGCAAACCGCATTAACCGAAACGCTAATAAATACGGATGCAAATGGACCCAACAAATAGGAAATTACCAAAAATGGACTTAAAAATGTCCCTAAGGAATATTACAAATATTAAAGGTTGTTCCAGAAAAATTTGGAAACGGTATTACCGGAATACGGATCATTTAACCATAAGATCAAATTTAAACCGGAAGTATAATTTAAATACCAAAAGTTATATTAATTAAACCTTTAGCAAAAAAGGCTATTATAAAAATAATTAAAGGAAAAAATTAGAAAGGGATTTACCAGATTTTTTAATTTTTTTGTGGGATATAAAATTTTGTTTGTTCCCAAAAAAAACGGGAAGGAATGGATATATATCGATTATTGTTCGTTAAATTAGGAAATAATAAAGGATTGGTATTTTTTATTCCTAATCGACAAATTTAAAAACAGGTTTGGGAAAAATCGGTGGTTTATAATTTTAAATTTATATAAAGCTTATGGCCTGTTAAGAATTAAAGAAAAGGATAAATGGAAAACCGCTTTTTGAATTAAATTTGGAGTATTTGAATTATTAATAATAACTTTCGGGTTTACTAATGCACCAGCCACGTTTTAATGAATAATTAACCATGTATTGCAAAAATACCTCGATATTTTTGCTTTTGTATACCTGAATAATATCCTGATTTTTTTAAATATATTAGAAAAATACAAACAGTATATGTATAAAGTATTACAAAAGTTGCAGGATGTAAAACTTTTGGTTAATCCGGATAAATGCACATGGCATTTTTTAAAGGTAATTTTTTTCGGGTTTGTTATTAAATAAGGGGAAATTTGGATAAAATTTAAAAAGGTACAGGCGATAAAAGATTGGCCTGTATTTATTACAGTTAAAAAAATGCAAGGTTTTTTGGGGTTTTTAAATTTTTATCGAAAATTTATCCGAAATTTTAACAAAAAGGCCAAATTATTTACGGATTTTACCAAAAATAATACCCAATTTTATTAGGGGATATAAAAATAAAAAATTTTTAAATTATTAAAAAAAGCCGTTATTCAAACACCGGTGCTAGCAATATCAAACCCAGATAAACCTTTTAAGGTTAAGGTTAATTTGTTAAATTATGCTATCGGAGGATAATTCGGCCAGTAAAACGACCAAAAAAGGCTGCATTTTTGCGCTTTTTTTTTGCAAAAATTAAATGGACCTAAGCTGAATTATTAAATCCACGATAAAAAATTTCTCGCGATTATTCGAGCATTAAAAGAGTGGAAAATATATCTGTATAAAGCCAACCATTAAATTATAATATATATAAACCATAAAAACCTGTTACAATTTATTATTAATTAAGCCCTAAATAAAAAATAAGTTTGATAAAGTTAATTTTTTTAAAATTACAATTTTAGGATTAAGGTTAAGAAAGGATCGGAGAACGGCCAAGCAAATGTTTTAAACCGCCAATTAAACCTTAAGGTTAATATGCCGCCAGAAATGCGCGCAGTTTTGGCCTATAAACCAAACGGATTTTTGGTTCCAATATAGCGGGTGTTTGCCAAAATAACCCAGCAAAAAGGTTGAACCCCAAAAAGAATTTAGCAAATCCATGGCCAATTGGCATATGGATACCAGAGGGTTGCTAAAATCTGGAAATAATTTTAACAGTATTACAGGTTTATAAAAACCTGCACCAAGATATAAAAGGTAATTAAAAATTGCGAAAGCTGTGCAAAAAATAAAGCAAGCAGATATAAGCTTTATGGATTATTTTAACCTTTGCTAATGTTTAGCAAGGCCTGGCAAAAAGTTATAATGGATTTTGTTACAGGGCTATCCAAATTAAAAAAACCCTTTACGAATGTCCAGTACGATAATATTATAATAATAATTAACCAATTTACCAAATATGCCATATATTTGCTGTTTAAAAAAAATGCAAAAATTACAAAACTGGTTTATATTTTTATCCAAAATATGATTGTAAAATACAGAACGCCAAAATGCATAATTATGGACCGAAACAAATTGTTTAATAGCAAATTTTAAAAATAGCTTATAGCCAGTTTAGGTGCAAAATATGCCTTTTTTATGGCCTATTATTTTCAGATAAATAAATAAACGAAACGAACAAATCAAACCATAAAATAATATTTATATTATTTTATTAATTATAAATAAAATAACTGGGTATAATTATTTTTTATAGCTCAGTTTGCATATAACAATTTAATGCACAAAAGTACGGGGATTATGCTATTTTATACAAATTACGGGTTTATATTTACGGTATACAAAAAGCCCAGGGCAAAACCATATACCTTAGCAGCAAAAATACAGGTGAAAAAATTTACCAAACTGCACAAAAATTTTCAGGCAAAGCTAAAAAAATTACAATAGCGCATATTTATACAGATCAATAAAAAAAAAATCGAGGGACCAATTTTTAAAAAAAGGGATAATATTTATTTTTTTCGATATAATATCAAAATAAAATAACCAAATAATAAATTAAACTATAAAAAATTGGAACCGTTCAAAATCCTGAGAAAGATTTCCGATATTAATTATAAATTTTAACTGCTATTAACCATGCATAACCATCCGGTTTTTTATATCAATTTGCTTAAACCAGCACCACCGGGGTTTAAAAATAACAAATTAATAAAAATCAACCCAAAACAAAAATACAAAATCGAAAAAATTTTGGATAAAAATATTATTAACGGAATTAAGCATTATTTGGTTAAATAGGCAGGGTACAAAATTAAAAAAAGCATTTGGGAAAAAAAAATAAACCTAAAAAATGCGCCAAAAGCTTTTGAAAAATACTAACGGAAAATTTTTGGTAAAAAGTTAATACCGGTGCCAAAATTCGAATTACGGTTAGAAATGCCCATACCAAAATAATTTATCTGGTTAAAACAGGGCCAATAAGTTAAGGTTTGGGTTAACCCCAAATTTGGCCCAGTTCGGAAATAATAAAGAAAATTCGGAAACCGGCAGGGTTAAAGGTGCATTAGGGGCCTGTATAACCGTTTTAACGGCCTTTTCCCGTTTAACCCGTTCCAATTCCTCCACGGTATTAATCCCACGGTAAATTGCGCGCATTTTTTTTTGCGCCCATATTTTCCGTTATTTGCACAATCAAAAAAGCTTTTTTTCCAAAACTTTTATTTTATTATTAATCTTTTTGTATTGCAAAGTTATTCGGCGAAACTTTTCGGGGTTGGGGCCAAAAATATTGCAATTTAAATAATTGGTACAAAAGCATTCCATATAACGAGAAAAGTTCTGCGGGAAGGCAAAATATTTCTCCTGCTTGAAAATTTTATGGCAGTACAAGCAAAAGGGCATAAAAAAAGCGGAAATAAGTACTGCAAAAAGCAAATCCTTGCAGCAAAAGGTTAACAAAGCAACCGGTTTACACTTTTGCACCCAACCAAATATTTTGTTAAAAAAAAGGGGACGGAAATTAATAAGGAAAAAAAAATATTTACTATTAACAAAAAAATGGATTGCAGGTATGGCCAAAAGAATTTGGCCTAAAAAAGGAAATTTAATGTTACAACCATAACTGGCAAAAGATAAAAGGGCTGGGGCTAACCCCCAGCAGTGCACTTTTACCCTGCAATCGGAATGGCCAAAAGCCACAAAACTAAGGCCAGGGTAAAAGGGGAGTTACGTGATAGGATAGTTAGCTAAATAAAGCATAATTTGTAATTTTATAACAAATTATAAATTAAGGCAATGATTTGTGATTTTATAACAAATTATAAATCAATTAATTTGTGGTTCAGGAACAGATCAAAAATTATACGCAGGATTTTTACGGGTATAAAAGAAGGCTATCCTACTGTATTAAAAAGTTCTTAACTGAGGTTTCGGCATCAGTTAACCTAAATTAGCTCCAAAGCATCCCTTTGGGCAAGCAATCGAAACCTTTATTATTACCTTAATTTCTAGCACAAGCGACCTTGTGAAGATCATACTGCTCAGCACCTCTCCTAGCGTACCCTACCCTAAAAGCAGAGAACCGTTTGTAACAATTTATTATTACAAAATTTTCAAATGGACGAAATATAAAACCATTTTTTTAAAAATTTATATTTTTACATAAAATATTTTTATATTAACCGTTTTGGATGCAATATTTTAGGCTTATCCCTTAACCAGCTCTATTTTATTGATTACCAGTACTAATAATTAAAAGCGGCCGTCCGGGTTATAAAAGATAAGCGTTATACTTTTAATAATTGATTGGAACATTTGCGAAAACAAAAGAACCTTTGGTTAAAGCCAAAGTTGCAAGCATTATTTCGGGGTATTAATAGTATAAAGGAATTGGAACGGGTAAAATGGAAGGAGGCCAAAAAGGCGGCTGCGCAGGCCCCTGCTTTTTTAACCTTTTACCCCCCGAATTTTTTCTTTCTGATTGGGCTGGTTTTGGGATTATTTTTAACCCTGATTTATTTGCCTTTTTTTAATTAGATTGGTTATTGTTTTTTCCAACCAATTTTTTTCGGTTGCACGGCATAATAATAGCATATTTGTTTTTAAAACAAAAAGTTTTGGGTTCGGCTCCCAGTATAATCTAATTAAATAAGCAAAAAGGTTTACGCCTTTTCGTTTGTTTGGTGCAATTTTTGCTAATTTTTTTATAATTATTCTTGTTAATATTTTTGTAAAACCTCCTGGCAGTTTCCAAAATTCGTTTTTTTCCCCATATATTATATTTGTGGCTTTATTTTGCCGGTTTAACCAAATATTATTATTTGTAATAATATATTTTATTATTAAGGATTTTTTTAACTTTTTATTTTTGGTTTAAGTTGATTTTTATTAATTTTGTGCTTTCAGAACCAGCCGGTGCCGGTTTTAATAAAGAAATATAAAAAACGGGGTGGATTTTTATAATTGGTAAAAATAAAGCATATTTGGTAAATTTATTTATTATTATTAAAATATTATCGTAGTGAATATTTGTTAGGGGCTTTTTAAATTTTGGAAATTTAATTATAAAAATTATTATAATTTTTTGCCAGGTTTTATTAAACGCTGGTAAAGGCTAAAATAATTTGTAAAGCTTATATTTATTAGCCTTATTTTTAGCACAACTTTTGCAATTTTTTATTATTTTGCAAATTATGGTTTGGATTTTGATAAATTTATAGTACTATTGCAATTTTTTTCAGGTTTTGGTTATTTTTTAATATCCGTAAACCAACTGGTTATAAATTTGCTGTATTTTGTAAAGGTTCATTTTTTTAAAAAATACGGTTTTTATTAGCACCTATTATATTAAAATCAAAAATTTGTCCTATTTTTGTGCTAAAATTATGTATATTTTTGCCGGTATTTTGTTCTTATGGTTTGGTTAGCAGTTTAACGGCATTTATTTGTTTATTTTCCGAGCCTTTTTTATATTTAATCCGAAAACTATACCATTAATTCCACAACTTGTTTAAACAATTGAAGGTCTGCTCATTTATCTGTAATTAACCCTGAAAAAACTAATTTTACCGAATCTGCTATTTGTTCAAAGTTTGGCAAATAATAAAATGTGCAAGGCTTTTACAATTCGTATAAACCATAATTTAATGATTTGCCTGGTACAAATATATTTTTATTTTTTTTAATATTTGAATAATAATTATAAGCTTGTTATTATGGATTGGGTAATATAATATTAATCTGTTAAATTTATCCAATAAAACAGTGCAAAAATATAACCTTTTATTATTATTTTATTGGTTAAATTAAGCCTTAATCGTAAAATTCGATGCATTAATTTTAATTTCGAATGGTTTGTTTGGGTTTGGCAAAATTAATACTGACTTTTATATTATGGCTTTTTTTAGCAGGTTAAAAACCTTTTATTTTTATATTTTTTAATAAAACTGGGTGTTATTTTTGGTAAAATTTATAAATAAAAGTGCTATTTTGCTAAAATTTCGGATAAATTATCCATAAAAGTTTAAAAAGCCCAAAAAGTTTATATTTTTTTAATATTAATTGGTTTAAGCTATTCTTTAATTATTTGTACCTTTTTTGGTTTTATCCGTATTTGTTCTGGTATAATTATATATTTTAAAAAGGTAACTTTTTGTATATGCTATGCATATTTTTTGGGTTTAATTTAAAAGCTTTGCATTTTGCAGCTTTTATAAAACCTTATACATATATTTCTTATATTTTTTCAGTATTTCCGAAAAAATCAAAATAGTATTCAGATAGGCAAATGCATAAACATCCAGATATTTCCGCTGTAAATGGTTAATTATTTGCTAAAATATGGCTGGTATATTAATAAATTCGAAGGTTATTACCAGCAATTTGTATATTTTTAGCCGGGTTCGGAAAGCGGTTTTTTATTTGTATTTTTTTTTAATTTTTAATAAATTGTACGCTTTGCATAAATCCAAAGCCGTAAATTATTTGGCCTTGCCAAATCTATTTTGTAATTTATTAATAAAAGGCAAAAAAATACCCATCTTTTATTATAACCTTATTTAACAAACAATAATCGATATATATCCATTTTTTTCCATTTTTTTTAAAAGTAAACAATATTTTATATCCTACAGAAAAATCCAATGGTCGGATAATGCTTTATTTTAGGTTTTTCGCAAATCATTCGTATAATAACCTTTGCTATTTGGGATTTAACGGGTACAATTTTTGGTAACTAAATTAAATTTCTGGTTTAAGTTTGATTTTATAATTGAATGGTTCATATTCCGGAAATACTATTTCCAAATTTTTTTTGGAACAGTTTTTAATATTTATCGTACTTTTCGGGAACATTTTTTAGGTATTAGCGTGTTTATTTATTAGGCGGATTATAATTTTAATTATAATTCCTGGTTATTTTTGTTTTTTGGTTTTCGATTTTGGTTATACTTTTTTTGGGTTGCAATTTTGGTTATAATTTTCCTTATAATATTGCCCCTGTCACGGTACGATCCCTTATATCAGGACCAAGCACGTCGTAGCCCTCCTTTTTGATATATTCCAATTATCTGTATTTAAAACAATTTCTGTTTTTGGCATTTTGCTATTTGATGCATTTCTATTTTTTTGTTATTTTTTTTTCTACTGGGGGTGTATAGCTTTTATAAATAAATTTATAAATTTTAAATGCATTTTATACGTAATAAATTGTTGCTATTTGGCTTTTTTTGGTTTATTTTGTTATTTTGTTTTGCTAGCTAGGGATACTGGACCTTTTTTTTAAATATCGTTTATATAGTTTATTGCTGATACGGATACCCTTAATAATAAAATCGACAAAATCTTTAAGTTTATCCTTTTTGGCCAATTTGTCCTTCATATTATTTTTTAATCCCTGGTAAAATTAAAATATTTTGGTTTTTTTGTCCAATTAAGTTTATTAACTAATTGTTGGAATTTGGCGGTATAAGTGGATATTAATCCTTTTTAATGCAGCTAAAGCAGCTTTTTTTCGCTTATATGCTTTTTATTTACCTATCCGAATATTTTGGCAATTCTTTCGCCAAATTTGTCAAAATTGCAAATATTAGTTTGATAAATTCGCTTGATTTTTTTAAGGTAATTTGCCCAGATGTTATAATCACAGGCCTTCTGCTCCTAGGGTAGGGCACCTAGGGGCGGTGTTAAGCAGTATTGGGGTGCAAGGTCGCCTTGCACGTGATCTGGGGGTCTGGTAAAACAGTTATCTGTATTTTGCTTGCCCAAAGGGTTGCTTTGGAGCTAATTTGGGTTAACTGATGCCGAAGCCTCAGTTAAGAATTATTTAGCACCTTAGAAAACTTTTGCCTTATATACCTGTGCCGTTTTGCGCTTGGTGGTTAGGGATACTAGTGATACGTTGGCTTTTTTTAATATTAAAGGTATCCCTAATAATATTAGTGATACGTTTAGCATTTAGCATATTATTTGTTACCATATAACCTAGTTACGTATCCTTTTCCCCGACTGGCTTTAATTATTCGGCCCTTGATTTTTAAAACTGCAGGGTAAAAGTATCCCGCTGGGGGTTAGCCTTAACCTTTTTATTTTTTGCCAGCTTTGGTTATAATACTAGGTTCCTTTTTTTAGGCCAAATCCTTTTGGCCAAAACCTGCAATTCCCGCCCTTATTAATTGGTAAATATTTTTCTTTTTTATTTTATTTATTTTTTCCTATTTTAATAAAATATCCGGTTAAATGCAAAAAAAACTTTTTTTTGTGCGATCCTTTACGGTTCGTTATACCGATATTTTTAAATCGTTTTTTTTATCGGGCGTTAAAATACTTTTTTGTTCCAATTATAAATTTTATGGCATTTTTGTTTGCCACGCGTTTTTTTCCGATTTTTTTTGTTATTTGGAATACATTTGTTCCAACCAAGTACATTGCGATGTTTTGGATCCATTTTGGGCCTAATTTTTTTACGCTGCTTTTTAATTTTCCAAGTTTTGGGACAAAATAAATTTGGTTTTTAACAAAATCCGTTATTTTAAGGATAAGCAAAAGCGTTTGCGCAAATAAAAAAAATCCTGGTATAAAAAATATATTTGAATGGTTTGTTATAGTTTGGATAGTATTAAGGAACTGGAGCGGGTTGAACAGGAAAAGGCCGAAAAGGCAGCTGTATAGGCCCCTGCCGCGCTTCCAGGCCTGCTGGCCCCCGATTTTCCTTTTTTATTTTCTGATTAGGATAAGCTCGGGGTTAATCCAAATTTTAACCTGTTTGCCTTTTTTTAATTGTATAAATTAATAAATTTTTAATAATTTTTTTAAATTATTTAGCGCAAGGATAGCGCATTTTAATTTTTATTAAAAGGTTTTGGGTTTGATTTTTAATATAATTTTTAATATAATAGTGCTTTATTATTATAGCGGCATATTGTTGGATTAAGCTTTTTATTATTATTTGCTAACCTTTTTATAATTACCCCTGCCGATATTTTTATAAAACTTTTTGGCAATTTATAAGGTTTATTTTTTTTCTTCTATATATTATGCTTATATTTGTACCTTATTTATTTGATTAAATATTACCGCTTACAATAGCGTACTTTATTATTAAGGATTTTTTCGATTTCCCACTTTTGATTTGGGTTAATTTTTATTAATTTCGTGCTTTTCGAACCAAATAATACCGGTTTTAGCAAAAAAATATAAAAAATAAAATGGATTTTTATAATTGGCAATAATTAAAATTCGTAATTAACTGGCAAAATCACCCTTTTAATTTTAAACGGTCCGAATTTTTTATAATCCAGCTTATTATTTGGCCGTTTTATTTTAATATTGCAGCGCAAAAAATAAATGTTATTTTTTTTTTAAAGGTTAGTTTTTCGAGTTTTTTTTTATTTGTTTAGATAGATATGCATTTTCGAAACTTTTCGAGCTTTTTTTGCAAATGCTTATATAATTTGGTTATTTTAGTAACCTATATTTTTGCTATTAGCGCATTTTTTTTTGCTTTGGATTTTTTATATATTATAAGTATAAACCTATAATTTGCCAAAACGGGGTAATTTTTATACTTTTGTATATTAAACTGTTATAAACAAATTGGGCTATAAAAAATAATTATACCCAATTAATTTGTTTGTAATTAATATAATAATATAAATATTATTTTATAGTTTGGTTTGTCCGTTTTATTTGTTTATTTGTTTCGGGATAATAAACTGTTAATAATGCATATTTTGCTTTAAATTTGGCCGTTAAAGCCCTCCAAAATTTGTTTATAAACAGTTTATTTTGATCCGTGATTAATTTGTTGGGCGTTTTGTGTTCCAATATTACGTTCCTGATAAAAATATATATTAATTTTGTAATATTGCTGCTTTTTTTATAAAATAAAAATAAAGCATACTTGATAAGCCTGTTTATTATTATTAGGATATTATTATATTAAATATTTGTTAATAATTTTTTCGATTTAAAAAGCTTAATCACAAAATTTATCGTAACCTTTTGCTATGCCTTATTAAGCACTGGTAAAGGTTAAAATAATTTGTAAGGTTTATGCCTGCTGGCCTTATTTTTGGCGCAGTTTTCGCAATTTTTAATTGCTTTTTAAATTATAATTTGGATTTTTATAAACCCGTGGTATTATTACAATTTTTTCCAGGTTTCAATTATTTTTTGGTATCCATAAATTATTTGGCTATGGATTTGCTGGAATTTTTTAGGGATTTATTTTTTTAAAGCGTGATTTTATTAACATTTATTATATTAGGATAAAAAACCCATCTGGTTTTTATACTAAAACCATGTGTATTTTTAACAGCATTTTATTTTTGTAATCCGATTAGCGGTTTAAGGCATTTGCTTGTCCATTTTCCGATCCTTTTTTATATTTAATCCTAAAATTATAATTTTGGAAAAACTAATTTTACCGAATTTATTATTTATTTAATATTTAACAGGTAATAAAATGCGCAAGGTTTTTATAATTTGTATAAACCATAACCTGGTGGTTTGCCTGGCACAGGTATATTTTTTATTTTTCCAATACTTAAATAATAATTATAAGCTTTTTATTATGGATCGGGTAATTTAATTCCGGTTTATTAAATTTATGCAATAAAAAAGCGCAAGGGTGCAATTTTCCGCTATTATTTTTTTAATTAAATTGTGCCCCGATTGTAAAATCCGATATATCGGTTTTAATTTTAAAGGGTTTATTTGGGTTTAATAAAATTAACACTGGTTTTTATATTATGGTTTTTTTTAATAGGTTAAAAGCTTTTTATTTTTGCATTTTTTAACAAAACTGGTGATTATTTTTGGTGAAATTTGTAAATAAAAGGGCTAATTTGCTCAAATCCCGGATAAATTATCGGTAAAAGTTTAGAAAACCCAAAAAGCTTTGTATTTTTTTAACATTAATTAATTTGGGCTATTTTTTTACAGCTTATACCTTTTTAGGTTTTATTTGTATTTAACCCGTTATAATTATACATTTTAAAAAAATAATTTTTTATATATGCTATGCATATTTCTCGGGTTTAATTAAAAGTTTTGCGCTTTATAATTTTTGCAGAACCTTATATATATATTTTTTATATTTTTTTAATATTTTCGAAAAAACCAGGATATTATTTAAATAAATAAATACACAAATATTTAAATACTCCCGTAATATATAGTTAATTATTTTTTGGAAAATGGCTGGTGCATTAATAAGCCCGAAAGTTATTATTAGCAATTTATATATTTTTAGCCAAGTTCGGAAAGCAATTTTCCACTTATTTTTTTCCTTAATTTTTAACAAATTATATATTTTGCATAAGTTTAAGGCCGTAAATTATTTGGCTTTGCCAAATTTATTTTATAATTTATCGATAAAAAGTAAAGGATACTAATCCTTTATTATAATTTTGTTTAGCGGATAATAATCGATATATATCCGTTTTTTTCCATCTTTTTTTGGGACGAACAAAATTCCGTATCCCACTGGAGAATCCGAAAATCGGATAATACCTTTTTATAAGTTTTCCGCAAATTATTTTTATAATAATTTTTGCTATTTGGGGTTTAACCGGTACAATTTTTGATAATTAAATTATACTTTTGGTTTAAGCTTAATTTTATAATTGAACGGCCCATATTTTGGAAGTATTATTTCCAGGTTTTCCTAAAATAACCTCCAATATTTATGGTATTTTTTGGAAATATTTTTTAAGCGCTGGTATGCTTGTTTATCAGGCAGATCGTAATTTTGGTTTCGATTTTTTATTGCTTTTATTTTTTAATTTTGATTTTTGACCGCATTTTTTTCTGGATCGCGGTTTTAATTATATTTTTTTTGCAACCTGCCTTTTATTTTCGGGGTTTTTTATTATTAAGGCCGATATTGCCTGATAAATATAATTTTATTAGTATAATTTGCCAAGATTAATTGCCAAATTTTGCTATTATTACAGCAATCCTGTTTAGCTTTTATTTTTTATAGTTTGGGGCCCGTAATTATTAGGCTTTTTTGCTTTTTAATAATAACTTTCTCCATTAAATTTTCTCCGAAACCCAATTTATTAGGGGATTAAATTTTTTAAACCAGGGGAAACCCAAAATTAGGTTTTTTTTGCCTGTATTTATAATATTTAGGGTAACCTTACAGATTTTCCCTGCAATTTTAAACCTAAATTGTTCTATTTCTGAATTAATTATCCCATTATTATAAATAACTGGTTTTTTTTATAATTCCAAAACTGTATAACTATTATTTCCGATATATTGGTATACCGTACCTTATTATCGTTTTTGGTGTAATATAATTTTTATTAAATCCGTAATTAACCATTGCTATTAATTATTATTTTTGCTATTTAATCACCTTTTTAATATAAAAGGGATAACTTGCTATAATTTTTGTTAGGATTTTTTTAATTCGTTTTTTTTTTGTCCATACCAAGCTTTTGTTTTAGTAAAATACCCTAATTTTTTGGCTTATACTGGTATCCGGGGTAAAACTGTCCAGTTTGCTAATTTTTGGCCTTTTTTTCGGCATAATGCTTATATTTTGGTTTTTTGCAAATATAATACAGCAATAACCCTGCCATATATATTATAAAATAATAGGGTGCTGGGGCAAATATTGCTATTTTTTCGATGCAATTGCGTAACACGATCTACTATTTGGGTAACTGTTATTTTTGCTTTGGCAGGCTTTAAGATTTTTGGCTATTTTTTATTAGAAATTAATCGTTTTTTAGCTTTTTAAATAAATGATTATTATAAGCGTAATATAAGCATTTTGCCCAGAAAACTTTTATATGCCCCGGATTATTTATTGCCAAATTTTTATAATCCTTATTAATTATATAATCCTGCTGGTATAAAAACGGATTATTTTTTTAATACTGTGCTTGGTATATATTTTTCCCACGATAAATAACGGTTTGATTATTTCGATCCTAATCCAGGTGCTGACCGTTATTCTTTATTGCGGGCACCCTGCGGTATAATTTGCAATTTCCGGATTTTTTCGGATTATTAGGCCATATTTTGAATAATAAATATACCGGTATTTTATGGGTATAGGTGTAAATTTTTTGGTAAAATGTTTCGTTCTGATTTTTGAGCATAATATACGTTTTTTTTTTGCTTATTATATTTGTGCGTTATTTTTTATACTTTTTGGGATCCTTTTCCGCAGATGCCCAAAATTTCCTCAATTTGAAATCCTTATTTTCCGACCTTTTGGTTAGGTATATTTATCCAAGCAGTTTTTGATCAAAGTTTTTTTTTATTTTTAACCGAAATATTCGATACTTTTTTTTGGGTTAATAATTTTTTAAATATCGATAAAATTTGTTAAAATGTATTTTATTTTTTTAATAGTGCTATAATAGGGTTTTAAACAGGCTTTTTATATTTGAAATTGGTTAATGCTTTATTAAACTAATATAATTGCCCTATCTTTTTTAACTTTCCTTTTTTTTGGTTTTTGGTTCCATTTTTTTAAAATTATAATTTATCGATTTGTTAGGTGGCTGCCAGCTTTTGTTAAGGGTGCTAACCTAATCTGTCCTTATCCGATTGATATATATAACATTTATTATCGAAATAATATATTTAGCTAAATAAAGCTCCTAAATATAGGTTATTTTTTGGTCTATATATTAAATAACTGCTAATTGCTATTTTTGGGCATAGTTTTTTTTAATATATTTTTATTATTTATATTTAAAGTATCCCTTATTTTTAGCGTTTTGTTATTTAATATATTTCTGTTTCCCGTGCGGTTTTTTTTGCTATTAAAGGTATATAGCTTTTGCAAATAAATTTATTAGTTCTAAATATATTTTATGCGCAATAAATTATTATTGTTTGGCTTTTTTCTGGTTTATTTTATTATTTTATTATACTGGCTGGGATTACTGAACCTTTTTTTCAGGCATTATTTATACAGCCTGTTACTGATACAAATGCTTTTAATAATATAATCGACAAAATCTTTAGGCCTTTTTTCCTTAATTAGCTTATTTTTTATATTATTTCTTAATCCTTAATAAAATTAAAACATTTTGGTATTTTCCGTTTAATTAAATTTATTAACCAATTGCTGGAATTTAGCAATATAAATGGATACTGATCCTTTTTAGCACAGCTAAAATAATTTTTTTTGGTTATTTTTTTTCTTGTTCACTTGTTTAAACATTTTGGCAATTTTTTCGCCGAATTTATCGAAATCCGCAAATATTAGTTTGGTAAATTTGCTTAATTTATCATTTTTTTTTAAAATAATTAGCTTATATAGGTTTGAACCAATCCTTAATTTTATTATTAAAATAAATAATAATATAAGCTATTTTCTAATAATTATTCTAAAAACTGTCCTGATAAAATTTAAAATAACTTTTGTATTTTGTAAGGAAAGTTTTAAATTTACCTTTTTTTTTGTCGTACTTATTTGGGGTGGGAAATTTATAAATTGGAATAATTTTGGGCTATTTTTTAAATTTCTCAAATTTTTTAATAAAAATCTTTAAAATAATAGCAGGATTATTATAATTTTTGCTATCGATAATAATGGTTTCGATTTTTTTAACTATAATTGATATAATTATTTATTGTTTACACCTCCGGTAAATGCTAAACAGGATTAGTCAAAATGTTACAATTATAAGCTTTTTGTTTTTAGGATAAGGCACCTAAGGGCGGTATTAAGCAATATTAGGGTGCAAAATTGCCTTGCACGTAATTTGGGGGTTTGGTAAAATAATTATTTGTATTTTGCTTGCCCAAAAGGTTATTTTGAAACTAATTTGGATTGATTAATGCCAAAACCTCAGTTAAAAATTATCTAGCACTTTAGGAGATTTTTGCCTTATATACCTGTGCTATTTTGCGCTTGGTGGCTAGGGATATTAGTAATATATTGGCTTTTTTTAATATCAAAAGTGTCCCTAATAATATTAGTGATACATTTAGCACTTAGCATATTATTTGTTACCATATAACTTAATTATGTGTCCTTTTCCCCGACTGGCCTTAGTTATTCGGCCTTTGGTTTTCAGGACTGCGGGGTAAAGGCATCCCGCTGGGGGTTAGCCCCAGCCCTTCTGTCCCCTGCCAGCTCTGGTCGTAACAGTCGCCTTGCACGAGGTTTGGGAGTCTTAGTAGAACAATTGTCTGTTATTGCTTGCCCAAAGGGGTGCTTTGGAGCTAACTTAGGTTAATTAATGCCGAAGCCTCAGTTAAAAACTATTTAACACAGTAGGAAATCCCTCCTTATATACCCGTAAATCCCTATACCATATTTGTGCTATGTTTGCTATATTTATAGCAAATATATTACCGTGCTATATTTGTTATGTTCATAGCAAATATATTACCCGTGCTTAGGTAAATGCTTAGTTATCTAACTCCTTTCTGGCCTTGGTTATTCGGCTTTTGGCCTTTTATGACTGCGGGGTAAAGTCGTTTTGCTGGGGGTTAGCCCCAGCCCTTTTATCCCCTGCCAGCTGCGGTTGTAATATCAGGTTTCCTTTTTTAAGCCAAATTCTTTTGGCCAAAAATCTGCAGTTCTGTCCTTTTATCAGTGGTAAATATTTTTTTTTTTTACCATTTTTCGTTCTTTTCTTTTTGATAAAATGTTCGGTTGGGTGCAGAAACGAAAGCCAGTGTCCTCGATTATCTGTTGGGATAATCTCCTTGCTTCTATTATTTTATCCCTTTTTATTATGCTTTTTTGTTTTAACTGTAAGGCCGATGGCCTTTTCCACTGTAATATATCCTTGTGCAACCGTTCGCGTTGCGACCGGTGCGTTTGTTTTGGGCATTTTTATTGCAATATTTTGGGTCCGTCTTTTAAGCACCTTTTTACTTATAATATCCAGTATGTTTGTGTAAAAAAGGAGCTAAAAGCCGCAAAAAAGGAGCATCGGTCGATAAATGCAAAAATTAAGCGCCTTTGCAAATAAAAAAAACAATGGCGTAAAAAGTTAACCCGCGTAATCCGTTGCGGGATTAGTAATATTAAGGAATTGGAACAAATTAAATAGGAGGAAGCCAAAAAAGTGGCTATATAGGCCCCTGTTGCATCTCCCGACCTGCCGGTCCCCGATTTTCCTCCGTTATTTCCGAGCTGGGCTAACCATGGGATTAACCCTGATTTGCTGGCCTTATTTTACCCAGGTAAATTATTTTGGTACGGGCGTTCCGAGCCGAAATCCAAATTTTGGTATTAGGGTTAATTTTTTACCAAAAGCTTTCCGCCAATATTTTTTAAAAGTTTTTGGTGCACCTTTTAGGTTTGTTCTTTCCTTTTATATGCTTTTTTTTTAATTTTGTACCCTGCCCATTTAACCAAATAATGCTTGGTTCCGTTAATAATATTTTTGTCCAGGATTTTTTCGATTTTGTACTTTTGTTTTGGGTTAATTTTTACTAATTTGTTATTTTTAAACCCCGATAATACTGGTTTAAATAAATTAATATAAAAAACCGGGTGGTTTTTTATAATTAATAGCAGTTAAAATTTATAATTAATATTAAAAACCTTTTTTAAAATTTTAAATGGTTCCAATTTTTTATGGTTTAATTTATTGTTTGGTTATTTTATTTTAATATTATATTAAAAAAGATAAATATTATTCCTTTTTTTAAAGGTTGGTTTTTTGATCCTTTTTTTATTGGCTTATTTAAATATATAATATTATAATTTTTTTAGCTTTATTTGGAGGTTTTTGTGCAATTTAATAAGTTTTTTTACCTGTATTTTTGTTATTAGGATATATAATTTTGCCCTGAATTTTTTGTATACCGTAAATATAAACCTGTAATTTGCGTAAAATAGTGTAATTTTTGTACTTTTGTGCATTAAACTGTTATATGCAAATTGTGCTATAAAAAATAATTATATTTAATTATTTTATTTATAATTAACAAAATAATATAAATATTGCTTTATAGTTTGATTTGTTCGTTTTATTTGCTTATTTGTTTAAAAATAATATGCTGTAAAAAAGGCATGTTTTGCGTTTAAACTGGTTATAAGTTATTTCCAAAACTTATTATTAAATAGCTTGTTTCGGTTCGTAATTATACATTTTAATATTCCGTATTTTGCAATTATATTCCGAATAAAAATATAAATTAATTTTATAATTTTTGCATTTTTTTTAAACAATAAATATATGGTATATTTGGTAAATCGGTCGATTATTACTATAATATTATTATATTAGATATTTATAAAAAAAAATTTTAATTTGGATAGCCCCATAACAAAATCCGTTATAACTTTTTGCTAAATATTACTAAATACTGGTAAAAACTAAAATAATCCGTAAAATTTGTACCGGTTTGCTTTATTTTTTGCACAGCTTTTATAATTTTTAATTGCTTTTTGCATTTCGGCGCAGGTTTTTATAAATTTGTAATGCTACCGAAATTTTTTCCAAATTTTTGTAATTTTTTGATATCTGTATACCAACCAGTTATAAATTTGTTAAATTTTTTTTAAAATCCATTTTTTTTGGGGTATAGTTTTTGCTAATATTTGTTATACTAAAACCAAAAACCTATTTGATTTTTGTGCTAAAATTATATACATTTTTAATAGCACTTTATTTTTATAATCCGATCGGCAGCTTAAGGCATTTGTTCGGCCATTCTCCGATCCTTTTTTATATTTAATCCTAAAATTATAATTTTAAAAAAACTAACTCCACCGGATTTGTTATTTGTTTAATATTTGGCAAGTGATAAAATGTACCAGGTTTTTATAATCCGTATAAACCATAATTTGATAATTTGCTTAGCACAAATATACTTTCCACTTTTCCAATACTCGGATAATAATTATAAGCTTTTTATTATGGATCGGGTAATTTAATTCCGGTTTATTTAATTTATATAACAAAAAAGCACAAAAATGCAGCTTTTTATTATTATTTTATTAATTAAATTGGGCTTCGATTATAAAATCCGATATATTAATTCCAATCCCAAAAAACTCACCTGGGTTTGGTAAAATTAATACTGGTTTTTATATTATCGTTTTTTTAGCAAATCGAAAGCTTTTTATTTTTATATTTCTTAATAAAACTGGTGATTATTTTTGGTAAAATTTATAAATAAAATTGCCATTTTGCTAAAATCCCGGATAAATTATCGATAAAAGTTCAAAAAACCCAAAAAGCCTTGTACTTTTTTAATATTGGTGGATTTGGGCTATTTTTTTATAATTTGCACCTTTTTTAATTTTATCCGTACCTAATCCGGCATAACCACATATTTTAAAAAAATAACTTCCTGTGTGTGCCACGTGCATTTTTCGGGTTTAATTAAAAGCTTTACATTTTGCAATTTTTGCAAAACTTTATATATATGCTCCTTATATTTTTCCGGTATTTTTAAAAAAATTAAAATATTATTTAAATAGGCAAATATACAAATATTTAAGCATTTTTGTAATATATGGTTAATTATTCGCTGAAATGTGGCTGGTGCATTGATAAGCCCGAAAATTATCACCAGTAATTCGTATATTTTTAGCCGGGTTCGAAAAATGGTTTTTCATTTATCTTTTTTTTTAATTTTTAATAGGCTATATATTTTGCATAAATCCAAAACCGTAAATTATTTAGCTTTGCTAAATCTGTTTCGTAATTTATCGATAAAAGGCAAAAAATATCGGTTTTTTATCGTAGCCTCGTTTAACAAACAATAATCGATATATATCCGTTTTTTTCCATTTTTTTTGGGAATAAACAATATTTTGTATTCCATAAGGAAATCCAAAAATCGAATAATATTTTATTCCAGGTTTTCCGCAAATTATTTTTGCAATAACCTTTGTTATTTGGGGTTTAACCGGTATAATTTTTGGTAATTAAATTATGCTTTTAATTTAAGCTTAATTTTATAATCGAATAATTCATATTCCGAAAGCCCTATTTCCAGATTTTTCTGGAATAATCTCCAATATTAATAATATTTTTCAGGAATATTTTTTAGGTGCTAATATGCCTATTTATTAAGCCAATCGTAATTTTGGTTGCAATTTTTTATTATTTCCGTTTTTTGGTTATATTTTTTCTTATAGCCTATTTTTTATCCTTGGGATTTTTTGCTATTAAAGCCGATATTACCTGATAAATGCAAATTTATTAATACAATTCGCCAAAATTAACTGCCAAATCCTACTATCGTCACAATAATCCTGTTTGGCCTTTATTTTTTATGGTTCGGGGCCCATAACTATTGGGCTTTTTTATTTCCCAATAATAACTTCCTTTATTAAATTTCCTCCAAAACCCAATTTATTAGGGGATTAAACTTTTTAAACCAGGAAAAACCCAAAATTAAATCCTTTCCTTTTATATTTATAATATTTAGGGTAACTTTGCAAATTTTTCCTACAATTTTAAACCTAAATCGATTTACCTCCGAACCAATTATTTTACCGTTATAAATAACTGGTTTTTTTTCCACAATTCCAAAACCGTACAGCTATTATTTTTATTATATTACTATACTGTACTTTATTATTATTTTTAATGCAATATAATTTTTGTTAAATCCGCAATCGATTATTATTACCAATTATTATTTTTGCCATTTAACCACTTTTCTAATATAAAATAAATAATTTGCTATAATTTTTGCTAGGATTTTTTTAATTTGTTTTTTTTATCCATATTAAACTTTTGTTCCGGTAAAATACCCTAATTTTTTGGCTTATACTGGTAACCGGAATAAAACTATCCAGTTTGCTAATTTCTGACCTTCCTTTTAGCATAACATTTGCATTTCGATTTTTAATAAACGTAATATAACAGTAACCCTGCTATACATACCATAAAATAATAAAATACTGGGGCAAATATTACTGTTCTTTTAATATAATTACGGAACACAATTTGCCATTTAAATAACTGTTATTCCTATTTTAGCAAACCTCGAGGTTCCTCGCTATTCCTTATTAAAAACCAATCGTTTTTTAGCTTTTTAGGCAAATAATTACTGCAATTATAATATAAATATTCTGCCCAAAAAATTCCTGTATACCCCTTGCCATCCACCGCTAAATTTTTATAATCCCTGCTAATTATATAATTTTATTGGTATAAAAATGGATCATTTTCCCAATACCGTATTTGGTGCATATTTTTTTTCGTAATAAATAACGGTTTCATTATTTCGGCCCCAATCCAGGCACCGATCATCATTTTCCATTACAGGCACCTTGCGGTATAATTTGCAATTTTTAAATTTTTCCGGATTATTGGGCCATATTTCGAATAATAAATACACCGGCACCTTATAAATATAAGTATAAACTTTTTAATAAAATACTTTATTTTTATCGCTAATCGTGGCATACGTTTTTTTTTACCCATTATTTCCGTATTTTATTTTTTGTGCTTTTTGGGATTTTTTTTTGCAAATGCCCAAAATTTGCCCAGCTTAAAACTTTTATTATCCGGCCCTTTGGTTAAATACATTTAGCCAAACGGTTTTTGGTTTAAACTTTTTTTATTATCCTTAACCAATATATCTAACATTTCGTTTTGGATTAATAGGTTTTTAAATACTGCCAGGGCTTGCTAAAAAATGCATTATTCCTTTTGTAAAATTTCAAGGTTATTATTAAGGGTATTTTTCTGCATTTCCTATTTTTCCAACTTTTCGAATTCGGTTATTATGGGTACCCTGTTTAATTTGTCGATCCATCGGGTGGCAGCCAAATATTGCTAGGGGTATTAACCTAATCTGTCCTTATCTAATTTATGCATAAAATATCCGTTATTAAAATAATAAATTCAGCTAAATAAAACTTTTAAATATAGGGTTTTTTTTGGTCCGTGTATCGGATAATTGCAAATTATTTTTGGGGATAATCCTTTTTGATATATTTTTATTATCCATATTTAAAATATCTTTTGTTTTTGGCATTTTGCTATTTGATATGCTTCTGTTTTTTATACTGCTTTTTTTGTTACTAAAGGTATATAACCCTTGCAAACAAATTTATAAATCCCGAATATATTCTATGCATAATAAATTATTATTATCTGGCTTTTTTTTGGTTTGTTTTATTATTTTATCGCGCTGGCTGGAATTATTAAACCTTTTTTTCCAAGCATTATTTATATAATTTGTTATTAATACAAATAATTTTGGTAATATAATCGACAAAATCCTTAGGCCTTTTTTTTGGCCAATTTATCCTTTATATTATTTTTTAATCCCTGGTAAAACTGAAACATTTTGGTATTTTCCGTCCAGTTAAATTTATTAACAAATCGCTGAAATTTGGCAATATAAATGGATGCTAAGCCTTTTTAGCACAGCTAAAATAATTTTCTTTCAGTTACCTGTTTTTTATCCACTTATCCGAATATTTTGGCAATTTTTTCGCCAAACTTTTTAAAATTTGCGAAAATTAGCTTAATAAATTCACTTGATTTGTTATTTTTTTTTAAAATAATCAGCTTATATAGGCTCGAACCAATCCTTAATTTTATTATTAAAGCAAATGGCGGTATAAGCTATTTTCTGGTAATTATTTTGGAAATTATCCTGATAAAACTTAAAATAATTTTTGTATTCCGTAAAAAAGATTTTAAATTTGCCTTTTTTCCTGTTATATTTGTTTGAAATAAGAAACTTATAAATAAAAATAATTTTGGGCTACTTTTTAAATTTCTCGAACTTTTCGATAAAGGTTTTTAAAATTAAGGTAGAATTATTATAATCCGTGCTATCAATAATAATAATCTCGATTTTTTTGGTTGCGGTTGCTATAATTACTGCTATTTGTTACCTCCGGTAAATGCTGAACAGGATCAGTTAAAATATTACAATTATAGGCCTTTTGCTTTTAGGGTAGGGCATTTAAGGGCGGTGTTAAGCAGTATTGGGTTGCAAAATTGCCTTGCACGAGGTTTGGAAGTTTTAATAAAATAGTTATCTGTTATTGCTTGCCCAAAGGGGTGTTTTGGAGCTAATTTAGATTAATTAATGCCAAAGCTTCAGTTAAAAATTATTTAACACAATAGGAAATTCCTCCTTATATACCCGTAAATCCCTATACCATATTTGTGTTATATTTGTTATATTTATAACAAATATATCACCGTGCTATATCTGTTATGTTTATAACAAATATATTATCCGTGCTTAGGTAAATGCCTAGTTATGTAACTCCCTCCTGGCCTTGGTTATTCGGCCTTTGGCCTTCCATAACTGCGGGGTAAAGGCGTCCCGCTGGGGGTTAGCCCCAGCCCTTCTGTCCCCTGCCAGCTGCGGTCGTAACACCAGATAGGCTCGAATTAATTTTTGATTTTCCCGTTAAAGCGAGTGGCGGTATAAGCCATTTTTTGGTAATCATTTTGGAAATTGTTTTGGTAAAATTTAAAATAGCCCTTGCATTTTGTAAAGAAGGTTTTAAGCTTGTTTTTTTTTTAAATTAGGGTTATTTTGGTTTGTTATTTAAGCCTTTCGATTTTTTCGATGAGGGCTTGTATGGCTAGCCCGGCATTGCTGTACTTTTTGCCTGCAACGATAATGCTTTCCGGTTTTTTAGCTGCGGTTGATATAATTATTTATTATTTGTACTTTCGGTAAATGCTGAACAGGATTAATCAAAATATTTTAATTATAAACTTTTTTGTTTTTAAAATAGGGCATTTAGGGGCGGTATTAAGCAGTACTGGGTTGCAAGGTTGCTTTGCACGTGATTTGGGGGTTTGGTAAAATAATTATTTGTATTGCTTGCTCAAAAGGGTATTTTGGAGCTAATTTAGGTTGATTAATGCCAAGGCCTCAGTTAAAATTACTTTTATATAAAGGTTTTGCCTTTTATTTATAAGCGGGCAACTTTTTTACTGGAGTTTTTGATCTGTAATTTGCGAGGCAGATTATAAAGCATTTCTTTTGATCTGTAAAGGCCCTGCCAGAAACAAACCTGGTTATCTCGCCTTGCCGCGGTTAGGAATCAGCTGCTCCGCTTCCCCATGAATTCTCAAGGTTCATAACTGTCAATCAAAGACCACTAACCTTTCGCATGGAGGTGAAGGCAGCGCTCGCAAGTGGACGAATAAAGAAGCACATGGTAGCCAAAGGCGACAGAAGGGAGCTGGAGCTTAGAGAAAAGGTATAAGATCCTTAATAGCTGCTATTTTGCGGTCCGAATGGGAAACGTTACTGAGGGCTCGGGTGATAATCAAAGAATCTCGGTTATGGTACAAAGACGGACGCCTGCATTTTGTACATGTGAGTATGCTCAGTTCTCCACGCTCTGCCCATAGACGTTACATCTCGGCGAGCTGGCCGGGCCTGATAATATTCAAAATCCCAGCAGCCTAACAGCTAGAGCAATAGGAGCCCATGGAGACTCTGTGAAAGAAGGTACATGTATGAGTTTATTGCGATTTATAAATTAGTTTGCTTTCTTGTTCCGGTTATCAAGCTCTGTCCCTATCTTCGGGGACAACTTTCACTGTTACTCATTTAGTAGCAAATTCTTAAATTGGGCTCCGTCCGTTCATAGATCTTTCCTCAGCAATAGCCTAATTAGCATTCACCGTAAATCTCGAAGGATCTGTGTTCTGACTGGGACAAGATAGCGGGTGTTTACCCAGGAGATAGATAGTGAAAGAAGGATATGTGAATGGAATTGACACAAAGAAATTCCGCCCGAGAATCACCTATAACAAACCTGTCACCGGCGCTCCTTTGGAGTGTCTAAACAAGGAATGCGCAGGCTGGGCCCAGGGTATTTGAATTCATGAGAAGTCGACATCCGCAACGGGAGGCATTCTCCAAACACTTCCGTGGGAACGACGGCTTGCAAAAACCCACCGAGACTGACATTATCCTAGTTGGTCAACTAGAGTGCCTGCTCTGTTCGGAATCAATTATCATCAGACTATCAAATCATCCGCCAACAGAAAACATGACCACGACATCGATCCCTGGGCCGACCTGCTGCATCAGGCTCATGCACCACTACATAGTCTGCGACGTCCGCCCGCACAGCTCACTCTGGGACGCCGGCCGCCAGCGGGCCGAGAACGTGGTGGACCCGCTCGCGGCCCCGAGCAGGTGCGACGACGCGTGCCCCGGCCTGCCAAAACAACACAGACGCAACATCATCCCGGGACGCCAGCGACGGGGCCCGCCCTGTCGGACGCACGACTGCTGTCAGGTGGCCATCACGTGGCTGCGGTGCTCGACGCACCACGCGGCACGGTTCGAAACCCGCAGCGACGCCGCCCAGCGCGCGTGGGACGAGCGCGACGACGCGGCGACGACGCTGCACTCGTACGAGCAAGACGCGGCTGCGGCTGCGACGCCGTGGCGCGAGATGCGCACCGTGGCGGCGCCGGGCCGCGTGGCGCACGCCCTCGGCCTCGTGGTCGAGCTGTCGTCGTCGCGGTCGCTCCGGGACGCGCACGCCCGGCAGCACCCGCATCTGCCGTGGGACCGGCTTCCGGAGCTCGCGCACGCGCTGGGCGAGCTGCTGGACTGCCACTGGAGGAGGCGCGAGGCTGCTGCTGCTGCTGCCGCCACCACGCTGTCGCCGCCCGTGGACTGGTGGCGGGACGGCGCGGCAGAGGCGCGGGCGGGCTATGACGATAACGATGGGCTGCGGGGGACCTCCGGAGGCGGAGCCGGCAGCACCGCCTCGTCGTCGTCGTCGTCGTCGTCCGCGACGCTGGTCATGCCTTACTTGTTTTGGGCCCTGCGGGAAACGCGGCCGGGCACAGCTGAGGAGAGGGCGCGACTCGCGTGCCGTCGGGCCACGGCGCGGTATGTCGACAGTCTGCTCGGCCTGGAACAGGTGCTGCTCGACCTAGACTCGGGGTGGCCGCCGTTGGGCGTGTGCTGTGGCGTGCGCAGAGTCTTTTCCCCCCTGACTTTCTGACCAAGCGGAGTGTTGTGTGTGTGTGTGTGTGTGTGCTGCCGACCGCGCTCCAAGCCTGGACGATTTCGATTCTAGCAGTATCTTCTCTCCTTTCTAGCACCGTGAGCGATTCGGCAGGTTTCATGCTTTCACTTTTGAGTTTTGTCGTCATCCATCGGTGTATTCTTTCCGTTTTATTGGAGGACGTTCCGTCTCCCCGCATTCCTGGTGGTCGGAACCGTTCTAGTTTCGAAGTTATTAGAATTGATGAAAGCCGTTTTAGGTTTAGTGTGCCGGTCCGTGAACACCGCGTCGCAGAAACGAGCGTTGGTGGAGCGGTCCCGCGGTAGCTCCCTCACAGTAACTATTGATAGGGACGCTTCCCCGGGTGCGCTAAACTCAATAGGGCTTAGATTAACTCTATTTAACTTTCGAGATTATCTGGTTGCCCTGTCTTCGGATTGGCATCAAATATTCCGCGGGGACTGGGGCGGGATGACAATATCGCGAACGAACGAAGCCGGCAGGCTACGCTCTGGCATAATGGCATGTGAGTTGTTTCTTGTCTTTATCTTGTTTTTTGAGTCCGTCTCGGCGGGTGCAGAAGGGGCCGCTTGCTGTGCCCTTGGGCAGTACCACGAGCGGCGATGTGGCGGCAGGTGAGGAGAGCGAGGGCGATGACGTGGCGCTTATCGAGCTTGCGTTTAAGTCGTCCGAGAAGCTGCGCTGCCTGCTGGATGAGCTGCGGGTCAAGGCCTCAACGACTGCGGTGCCATCCTCGGCTGGAGCAGGCGGCGGCATCGGCGGCATGTTCACGCCCTGCAGCACTTTGTCGACAGCCGCCGGCGCCGGCGCTCCTGACAGTGGCGGGCCGTCGGACGCCCACTTGGACATGATCATCGGCCTGCATGTGGCCACTGCCTACGTGGCTCTGAACGGCGTCCTACAGCATGCGTTGCGCGGCGTGCACGCGGCTGTGGCTCAGAGCAGCGCCGCCGCCGGAGGCGCGGAAGGAGGCCCACTGCTCGCCACCAGCGGCAAGGGGCAGCAATGGCTCCTCATCCCAACGCTCCCGGGAATAAAGATGGCGGGGCTGGCGTGCGTGGACGACGACGACGATCTGCGGGCACGGCTGTTTGCCGAGACGTGCTTGCACGTGGCCACGGCAATTCACTGCCGACTGGAGGCCGTTGCCGGCGCAGGGCTAGGCAGAGACTTTGTCCGCCCTGTCAACATGGTTCTGGGCAGGGGCCAGCAATCGGCACAGAGCGGCGTTGACGTCCGCGCCGTCAGAGAGCTGTGCGCTCAGATCTCGGGCGCGGTGCAGGAGAGGGTTTGGTAATTGAGGGTAGGTGCCAGAGAGGTAAATGAGACGAGATGGTGTCAGGCACACATTGGAGCTTGATAACTGTTCCCAAGGGGTAGTGCTCGCAAGAGGAATGCTCAACAAAAACTGCCCAAAGATGACCCGGAGACAGAAGCGTCACTGCAAGCTCCCACTTGGATGAGACCATGAGGACATGCATTAATTAGCCGTGGCCCCCGCGCCATAGATATTTATGTAGTCAGTGCTGCTCCAGCCTGTAGATCAGAGAAAGAGGAAGAATAAAAAAGAATAGAGGCTGTCAGATGCCCGAAACAGCGCTGGGAAGGATATTGTCGGGCAGCCTAACGGATTGCACGTTACCCTCGGTCATCCCTAGGCTGTGAACCGCAACAAGCAACCTGCGCTGGAACGATCGCGTGCCGTCCCAGACAGTGCCCACAGTCCGCGGGACAGGGCATCGAACGGAGGAGAGGGACGGGGGGTATAAGATGTCAACGGATCAACAGCGGCCTGTCCCACTGGGCGGTGGTGGGCAGCTTCAGTGGCAGATGGAGGCCTGCTGACGCCACAGTTCTTTACTGTACCCAAAACGGCAAGGCCACTCACTATCTACCACATTAATCAACAGGCTTGCGCCCAACGACAACGTGCAGCTTACAAATGGAGTGCTGAATGGTGCGCACAAAA
Source organism: Magnaporthiopsis rhizophila (assembly GCA_003049465.1). Taxonomy (NCBI): domain Eukaryota; kingdom Fungi; phylum Ascomycota; class Sordariomycetes; order Magnaporthales; family Magnaporthaceae; genus Magnaporthiopsis; species Magnaporthiopsis rhizophila. The sequence continues at coordinate 102,323 of PYSS01000103.1, forward strand.
GTCTCATCGTAATCCTTCCTCATGTCCTGCAGCACCTCGGGCGCGCGCCGGGGGCCGGAGTGGCGCTCCACGCAGCCCCAAACGGTGTCGACGACGGTGCCCCAATACTCGTCGTCGGCCTCCCGCCCCCGCAGCTTGGGCGGCCCGCCGTGCGGGATGTCGTACACGTCGGCGCTGACGACTTCGACCCCGGCGGCGGGCAGCAGCTCGGCGGCCATGTCGCGGCCGGCGCGCATGTTGAGGCCCAGCGCGGCGGCGTCGGCCAGCCAGAGGCGATGCCACATCCACGACGGGCCGAGCTTGTCGCCGTAGGCCTCCGGCCGAACGGCCAGTCCGGCCCCGCGCGGGACATGGGGTCGTACTCCTGCAGCTCGCAGACCCCGCCCGGGGCCAGGAGCGGCACGACCACGTCGCGCAGGTGCTAGGACCAACCGGCGATGCCGAGGATGAGCAGGCGCTGGAAGACGTAGTCGAGGGACCCCCGCTGCAGGGCGCCCGAGCGCAGGAGGCCGGCGGCGTCGCCGCGCAGGTACATCACGTTGGGCAGCTAGCCGTGACGGTCCGTCGGCACGGGCGACAGGTCGACGCCCACGACCTGGGAGGTCGGGAACAGCCGCCCCAGCTGCGTGGTGAAGAAGCCAGTGCCGCAGCCGAGGTCGAGGATCCGGCGAGGTGCAGAGGGCGAGAGGGGTGCGTGGAACACCTTGCCGCCCATCAGCTCGGCAAAGACGCGGTACTAGGCGTCGAGGCGCTCCTGCTCCGGGGTGCTGATGGAAGGGTGGGTTTAGCCGGGGTGGTGGTTTCGGGTGATTTGTAATCGAGTTATCTTACTCGTTGGGGAGCTGGTATGGGCCGTTTGGGTCGGCATAGGTCCGAGCGGGAGCTGGAGGGCTGGTGGCTGCCATTGAGGCGTGGATACAGCGAGTGCCGAGGATTTCTAGTTGCGTTTATTCCTTTAGGGCAGCGAGAAGATCGTTAGGTAATGGCAACGAACCCAGGAAGTGAGCCCCTCGGAGTGGGTGGGATGCTATATGGAAGCCAGGCTCGGTTATCGTACACACGAGAAGCGGTACATAAAAAGTCGGAGAATAGCATCATACCGAGCTGTTCGGCCGCATATTCGGAGGGAAAACCTCGCCGACAGAAGGTTACCTACGGAATGTACGGTACATACGACTCTTCGGAGTATTAGCGCCGGAGGGCCTTGACATCCCCTGCAGCAAAAGTTAAATGCAGCAACCTTGGCAAAACCCCCGAAAGCAATCATCAACCCCGACCGTCCGTCCATCCATTCCCAATCGGGCCTTCCCTGCTGCTGCTCGCTGGACACGGCAGGGCATGGGACCCTTTGACCACAAGCGTGTACACCGGCTGGTCCTTCATCCAGTCCTCGGACTCGTGGGTCAGGCCCATGTCGAAGTGCAGCACCAGCGTCGCGAACATCAGGCGGGCCTCGTGCCAGGCGAGATGCTTGCCCAGGCAGTTGCGCGGCCCGATGCTGAAGGGCTCGACGGCGCCCAGGTCGTCGCCGGCGTAGTCCGGGTCGCCGAGCCAGCGCTCCGGGTGGAACTCGAACGGGTTCTTGAGGGCCGACGACGTCGTGGTCGAGTACACGTGCACCCCGACCGTCACGCCGCCCGGCACCCAAAAGTCCGAGACGGGGGCGCCGCCGGCCGGGGTGCGGCGGAGGATTGAGCAGGGGACCTGTTTTATCGTATCGTACGCGTCAGCCATTAAAAGAGAGAGCATACGAAACGGAGGGTAGGTCCGGGTAGCTGCTTGAAAACGTACAGGCGGGTAAATGCGCATCGTCTCCTGAAGGCAGGCGTTCATGACATTCAGAGACAAGAGCCGCTCGAGCGTCATGTCGTCGACGCTCGAAAACGCGGCCCGCACCTCGTCATTGACCTTTTGCATCCACTCGGGATGCTTGAAGAGCAGGTACAAGGCGCCCGACAGCCACGTGCCTGTCTAAAATTATGACGAGTGAGGGTATTACTTGTGAACATATAAACATCCGAGCGAGCAACCCACCGTCTCGGTGCCGGCTATCATAAAAATGGTGGCCGTGACGTAGCGCTCCTCCAGCGTCAGCTGGCCTCCCTGCTTCTCCGAGTTGGCCAGGATGCGCGACCAAAAGTCGGGCCGGTCCGGCGCGGTGCGGGCCAGGCGCCGGTCGACGCGGTCGATGCAGTACTTCATGTTTTCCCAGTGCTTCCTGCGCGCGAACCTGGTGCCGAGCGGCGTGTCGGCCAGCAGGCGGCCGAGGGCAAAGTGGCGTACGACGCGCAGCTGCCCGTCGAGCTTGATGCCCTGCACCAGCGCCTCGATCCAGGGGTTGAAGCGTCCCTGCTCCAGCACCCTGAGGCTCTCGCCAAAGATCAGGTCGGCCATGAGGTCGAACGAGACGCACTGCAGCGTCGCTGAAGCCGTGCGGGAGGATGCGGCGGTGGCGGGCGTGGGCGGCGTCGCCGATAGAGTTGATGTGGTCGGCCTCGATGACGGGAGTCAAGTACATGATGGGGTCCTTGGCCAGCCGCGGCTGGCCGGGACGCTTGAAGCCGTATATTTCGTTCCAGCCGCGCGAGCCCGACGCCACCGACAGCTCCCGCGGCGCTATCTGCACCACGGGGCCGTACCTGGCGTGCAGCACCGGTAGCGAGTGTAACAAGGGTGCAGGATTGCAGGCTTGAGAAAAATCCTTATATTACTAATAAATTTTCTAAAATCTCAAAAAATGCTTGGGAGGAGAATCCCCTTCCTCGATTCAGGCCCTTTAGGCAGCCCCTGTTATATAAAAGGGCTGGAGGCCCATGCGCCCCTGAATCGGGTACCGTGCCCGAGCGGGGGTACGCGTCCCGAGGGCGCGTTTCCTAACTGCGGGGTTAGGCGCTTATTTATTGCGGGGTTTTTGTATCTTTGTTGGGGCCTTTGTAGGCGCCCCAATAGTTGTTAAAGCTATATCTGTGTAATATAACCTTTTTTTTTTTCAGCGACCCGCTTCGGGTTGTGTGTCCTGAACCCGGGGGTTCCTGGATTTGCCGGGGTATCGTTAATGGAAAAGGGCGATTTTTTATTGTGCTTTTTTACTGGAAAAGCTGTTATAAAATTCCCAGGTGTTGTTTTTTAAATCGTATCCTTCCCATTTTACGCGGTATTTTATAAAGCTTTGTTTAATCCGGAAATTTATAATTTTTTCCATATTATATTTTTTTTTAATAGAAGGGGTATTCCGGAATATTTGATCGGGGTTGGGACGGTTTTGGATACCTGTTTGGTAAGGTTCGATAAAGGATACGTAAAAAGTAAGATGTATCTTTTAAGTTTTGGATAGCTTAAATTGCACTGCTGTTCGAGATAAGTTAATTTTTAGGATGCTAAATGGCCTTAATATTTTGAAGTTAAATTTTTTGGCTGGCCGCCTGATTTTGATATGCCGTTCGTTTAGTATGATAAATTGCTTTTTTATAAATATTAGGAAAGATTTTTATTTTTTATTTGCCCAGTGCTTTATACGGTTTCTGGTTTTATTTAGGTATATTTTGGCTTTTTGGTATACCTCGGTTATCCAATAATTATAAGCCGTGCTTATTGCATTGCATATTTTCCCTGGTAAAGATAGGTTTGCAGCTATCGGATAATAATTATAATTAGCATAAAAAAAGGTAAGAATAATATTAGCCAAAACAGTATTATTATATGCAAATTTGGTTATCGGGAAAAGGTTAATCTAATTGATTATTTTATAATTTATGAAAAATTTTAGGTATATTTTAAAAATTTAATTAAACCTTTTTATTTATTTATCCATTTAAAAATAAAAAATAATACTTATTTTAAACTTAATACTTATTAATTTTAAAAAATCCTTTTATAAATATGGCGTAAATCTAAAATTTTGATCCAAAATAATATCCAATGGTATACTGTAAAATTGCCAGTATTTTTTGGCAAAAATACGAATAAAGTTATTTATTTTTTTTTCCTTTTTAAAAGGTACAAAATGGGCCATTTTGGTAAATAGGTTTATTATTATCCAAATAAAATTGCATTTTTAACTAAAAAAAAGGTCCGTAATAAAATTTATAATTATTATTTTCCATAGGGCATAATATAATTTTATTAATTATAAAAGGCCGAAAAATATATATTTTAGTGCTTTATTATATTAATATTCCAAATAATTTTTTATATATTTTCGGATTAAGCTTTTAATATTTGGCTATTAAAAATGGCGGGTAATAAGCTTAAGGGTTTTATCCATCCTTATATATCCGGTTATTTTGGTATTATGCTTTAATTCCAAAACCTTTTGTTATAATCCAGCAAAAACCCAAAAAATTTTCCGATAATAAAAAAGCTGTTCTTTTATTTTTTCCATTTTTGTTGGATTTTTTAAGCGTTCCTGGTACTTTAGGTTTTTTTTAGCAACTTTTATTATTTTAATTATAAAGGTATTTATTTATTGGATAACTGAAATGCTGTATAATCGGGCTGGGGCCAGTAAAATTAATATTACCTTTATAATTAATTTTGTTTAGGGAAAGTGTTTTTTTTATAAGATTATTATAATCGGCTGGTTTTTATTTCCTTTTTTTTTAGGTCGGTGTTATATTAATCGGAACAGTATATCGGTTTTGCCATTTTGCTTGCCCGGTTTATAATTAATTATAAACTAATATTCTGCAAATTATTACGCCCATTTTGCTTATTGGTAATTAAGGATTTTGGCCGTTATAAAATATAATAGGTTTTAATAATTGGTGTATATTTTTATACGGTATTCGGCTTTTTCCAGGTAATACTTTTATTTTGCAAAGCAATTTATTATTGCTAATAATTTTTTGTTATATATTTTGTAATTTATTTTTACAGGAAATATTTTACAAAAATAAAAAATAACGGGATATATTTTTTTATTGTTCTTTTTTTGTAATAATATTATTTTTAAAGCAAAATCGGATAAATCAGTTTCGATAATGGTCGGTTTGTTTGGGTCAAAATAGCACAGTACTGGAAAGTTTATAAAAGTTTATTTAAGGGTATCGAAAGATTTCTGCATTTTTAAAATCCATTATTATTAGTTTTTCAAAAGGGTATTAGCTGTTATTAAAAGTTTTATTATTTTGGAAAATCCTTTGATAAATTATCGGTAAAAATTGGCAAATCCTATAAAGGATTGGCAATCCTTAAATTGCTATAGGGATTTCCAGTTTTTAATGGTATTAATTTTATATTGGTCCATAAAAATGCCTTTTGGCCCAATAATATACCCCAGGAATTTTATTTCCTATATTTCTTAGCAGCATTTTTTGGAAGCGATTGCCAGGTGGTTTTTTGTTAATTTTTAAAGGATTTTTCGGATTAGGTTATTGTGTTTTTCTTCCGTTTTGGCGTAAATTAGGATATTATTCAGATAAACCAGTATTTCGATATTAATAAGGTTTATAAAAATATGGTTTATTATACTTTAAAAAGTAGCGGGCGCATTAATAAGTTTTATTGGTATAATGGTGTATTTAAAAAGGCCATATTTGCAATAAAATGCTGTTTTTTATTTATGGCCTTCCTTTATTTGGATTAAGTTAAAACCGGTTTTTAAATTAATTTTGATCATCCATTTAGCATTTTTAAATTTGTTTTGAAGTTTTGTAATAAAAGGGATAGGGCATCGGATTAAAATAGTTTGGCATTAGTGTTACGGTAATTTATTACCACCCGAGATAGTTTTGTGGGGTTTTTTTTGGCGGCAAATATTAAAAGGGCCCCATTAGATGCTATCGAGTACCTTATCCGTCCGGCTTTTAGGTTTTTTTGGATTTAGGGCTTAAAAACTTTGAGTTTTCGGGCGCTTATATTATATATTGGCCCCCATAAAAAAGGCTCCTTTTTTAAACTTAATAATATGGTCCTATAGCTGATAATTGGGCAAATATATTGCAGTTTTATCCGATATTATAAAAAGAAAATTTTTAAACTTATCGGGGACCGTTTATCGGGTTATTTTTTCGTTGTTAGCTTTAACCAGTATTTTAATAACGGTTATAACCGTAAGGTTGGTAATAAGGATTTTGTTTTTGTTTTTATAATTTCGGGTTCCCTTTTTGGTTATATTGCATGGGTCGCATTTTGGGTGGTTGAATTAAATGTTTGTCAGGTTTCCCCAAAAACCGGAAGGTTCGTACTGCTATAGCCACCAATAAAAAAGGATAATTTTATAATCGGGCCCTGTATTTATAACTTTGAAAGCGATTTTGGATCGATAGTTTTAATGCCAGATAATAATGTTGGATATATAGCCTTTTTTTGCCGATTGTAATAGTGTATAATCGTTTCCGAGCATTATTTTAAGGATTTTGCGTAGTTTGATAAAGGGCTTTATTTTTTTGGCAATTTTGTAAAAGATAAATGCGGTGGCGCTTTCTGGATCCAAAAAGGCTTTAATGGGTATTTTTTTCCTAAAACCTAGGGCTAAGATTTGTATTGTTACGATAAATTAATAGCTTATTTTAGGCTGGTTATTAGGGGCTGTTGGTTAGGATTATTAATAATTGCTATCGGATTTGTTTTTTGTGAAAATTTTAAATGGGGGGTTTGCAAAAATAATTGCCGTTAGTTTGGGCTTTTTTATGGCTAAATCCCTAATAGGGGGTGCTTTAGCGGGTTTTTTATTTGTAATTCTGGGGGTTAAAATGGACGAGGTTTTGTTTGGGGCCGGTGGCAGGAATTTCCCGTTAATATCCTTTTTTGCAAAGCAGGCAAGGGTGTGGTGGTGTTACGACCACAGCTGGCAGGGGACAGAAGGGCTGGGGCTAACCCCCAGCGGGACGCCTTTACCCCGCAATTATAAAGGCCAGGGGGCCAAATAATTAAGGCCAGGTAAGAAAAAAGGGAGTCACGTGATCAGGCACTTACCTAATTACGGGTGATATGTTTGCTATAAACATAGCAAATATAGCACGGGTGATATATTTATTATAAACATAGCAAATATAGCACAGTGATATATCTGTTATAAATATAGCAAATATAGCACAAGTTTGGCATAAAAGGGTTACAGATATATAGGGCAAAGGTTTCCTACTATATTAGGTAGCTTTAATAAAGGTTTCGGTATTAATTAATTTAAATTAGCTCCAAAGCACCCCTTTGGGCAAATAATCGAAACCTTTATTATTATCCTAGTTTTAGCACAAGCAATTTTGTGAAAATGTTACTGTTTAGCACCTTTCCTAACATACCTTACCCTAAAAGCAAAAAACCATTTGTAACATTTTAATTGATCCTATTTAGTATTTACCAAAAGTAATAAGCAGTAATAATTATATCAACCGCAGGCAAAAAACCCAAAAGCATTATTATTGCTGGAAAATTGTACAATAACCTTTTGGCAGCCATGCAAATATTTATTACGGAAATCGAAAAATTTAAAAAAGCTTAAACCGAATTTTATATTGCTGTTAAGTTTTACAAGTTCCTTTTGCCTGATAAATATAATAGGAAAAAAAGTAAGATTAAAATGTTCATAACCAAATATAAGGGGTACTTTTTGTTTTATTAAAACCATTTTCAGCAAAAAAAGCAAAAAATTGCCTATATAGCCATGTATTTGGATAATAAGGTTAAGGATTGGTTCGAACCCATTTGGTTTAATTATTTAAAAAAGCATAACAAGTTCAAAAAAAAACCAAGCTAATATTTGCCAATTTTAAAAAGTTCGGCGAAAAAATTGCTAAAATTTTCGGACAAATCGATAAAAAACGGGTGGCCGAAAAAAAATTGTTTTAGTTTTGACAAAAAAGCCCCATATTAATTTATATTTCCAAATTTTAACAATTAATTAACAAATTTAATTGGACAAAAAATACCAAAATAATCCAGTTTTATCAGGGGTTAAAAAATAATATAAAAAATAAGCTATTTAAATAGGAATAATCTGAAAATTTCGTCGATTATATTATTATGGCCGTTTGTATTAGCAATAAACTGTACAAATATTATTTTGAGAAAAAAGTTTAGCAAATTAAGCCAGTAGCGCAAAATAATAAAGCTAATCAGAAAAAGGCAAAATAATAATAATTTACGGTTTACGGTATACACCCTGGATTTATAAATTTTAATACTGGAATTATATATTAGCAAAAAAAACAGAAATATATTAGGTTTAAAAATCCAAAAAACGGGAAATATTTTAAATATAAAAAAAAAATATATTAAAAAGGATTATTTGCAAAAAAAACCGATAAACGGCCGTTTTTTGCCAAAAAGGTATGCCAAAGGGATATAAACCTATAATTCCAGTTTCGCCCAGATTAATATAATAAATAAGAAAAAAAAACCTATATTTTGGAGCATTGTTCAGTTAAACTTATTATTTTAACAAAAATTATATGGTTTATTGCTCCGATAAAAATACCACAGGATATTATCTTAAATAATAAATTGCTATAATATAACAAATCAATCAATCCCGGATTGGTAACAAAAAAAAGGTTAAAATAACCACCAATTTCACAATATCCGAAAAAAAGGATAATATAGCAGTGCATGTTTCGAAAAAATTCGAGAAACAAAACAGGGAACTTAAAAAACTAGCCCGGTGCAAAAGCGTATTGGATATCTCGGTTAGCAACCCCGAGGACAATTTAAATATAAATGCAAAAACGGAACAACCTTTGGGCCAAACATATTTATTATAAGCCCAGGAAAGAAAGCTGGATTTAACAGGATTTTGGGAAGCTGCAAAAGCAAATTCCAATAACAAAAAACCCAGCAAAAAATAATAAATTATTAATTTCAAAAAACTCCAGCAAAAATTCGATCAGTAATTGATCGGAATAAAAAAATAATCCTTTTTAACCAAAAAAAAAGTACGAAAAGTATATACCTTATTCAGGTTTTTGAAAATAAACCGATGGTTTTAGGATTAGCCCAAACCTATTAGCGGTTTGGTGTGCAAAAAACCGGCACAAAACAATAAAAGGAAACCCCTGGATTGGTTAAAAAATAACCAATCGGTTATTTATTACGGGGCACTATTCGAGAATATTTCGAACCTGGACTAATAATTAGTATAGCCATATGCGCTAAACTATAAAAATATAAACCCCGGTGCAGGCCATTATAACAAGCTTTTTTGGGCCAAATGCTTATATAATAATTACAAATAATACATGGCCAAAAAACTGAAGCATAATTTTTTCCCACGAAAAAAAAGGAAAAAACCAGTGCAACACTTATAATAAAAATACCAGTTTTCGAAATGGTAAATAGCAAAAATGGGCTACAAAAATCTCGCAGCAATTTTCAAACCATCACTAACGTATTTTATAATATGCATAGCAGGAATTTTTATATACCGGATATGCGGAAAACCGGAATGCAAAATCCATATAAAGGAAAAAGTGCAAACCTGGACGGACAGGTTTATCTGCTTAACAAAAATAACCGGAAACCGGAAAAGGGCACCCTAAGCAAAAAATTAAAAGGTTTACCCGAAAAAAAGGCACGGGTAAAATAATAGCAACCAGCAAAAACCCTAATAGCAACGATTAACAACCAGTACAAATATATCAGGATAATAATATACTGGAAAAGATAAAAAATAAAAACCATAATTAATTACGGAGCCCAAAAAAATTATTTTTTACCAAAAGCAATAAAAAAGTACAGCATTCCAATATATCAAAAAAAGGAACCATATAACCTTATAACAATAAAATAAAAGCTAATCACATTTAACAAAGGAAGGATCGATATTAAAATTGATCAATTTAAATTTTAACTTCTGGGAAAATCCTGCACAATAACCCTAAACGTTATAAATATAAAAGGGGAAAACCTGATTTTAGGCTTTCCATAGCTTAAAAAGTACAACCCTTTAATAAATTGGGTTACCGAACAAATCCAATAAAAAAAATTGCCATTAACCAATAAAAAAGCCTAATAATTATAAATCCCGGATAATAAAAATCGGATACCAAAAAGGGCAGCCGTAACAGCAGCAAAACATAGCAATTAATCCTGGCAAACCGCACCAACCAAAATATTAGCAAATACAAATGCAAACGAATCCGACAAACAGAAAATTATTAAGGATAAATTTAAAAATGTTCCTAAAAAATACCATAAATACTGAAAATTGTTCCAGAAAAATTTAGAAATGGTATTACCGGAATACGGACCGTTTAATTATAAAATTAAGCTTAAATTAAAAATATAGCTTAAATACCAAAAGCTGTATCGATTAAACCCTTGGCAAAAAAAGCTATTACAAGAATAACTAAAGGAAAAAATCAGAAAGGGATTTATCAAACCTTTTAATTCCCTTATAAAATACAGAATTTTGTTTATTTCCAAAAAAAACGGGGAAAAACGGATATATATTAATTATTATCCGTTAAATCAAAACGATAAAAGATCGGTATTTTTTACCCCTAATTAACAAATTCAGAAATAAGCTCGGGAAAAATTGGTAATTTATAGCCTTAAATTTATATAAAGCTTATAATTTATTAAAAATTAAAAAAAATAATAAATAAAAAACCGCTTTTTAAACTAAGCTTGAAATTTTCGAATTATTAATAATAATTTTCGAATTTACCAATGCACCAGCCATATTTTAACAAATAATTAACCATATATTATAAAAATATTTCGATATTTTTATTTTTGCATACCTGGATAATATTTTAATTTTTTTAAATATGTTAAAAAAGCACAAATAATATATGCACAAAATATTACAAAAATTGCAGGATACAAAGCTTTTGGTTAACCCAAACAAATATATATAGCACTTTTTAAAGGTGGTTTTTTTTAAATTTATTATTAAATAAGGGAAAATTCGGATAAAACCCAAAAAAATACAAGCAATAAAAAACTAACCTGTATTTATTACGGTCAAAAAAATACAAAACTTTTTAAATTTTTTAAATTTTTACCGAAAATTTATCCAAAATTTTAACAAAAAAGCTATACTATTTACGAATCTTACCAAAAATAATACCCAATTTTATTAAAAAACACAAAAATAAATAACCTTCGATTTGCTAAAAAAAGCTATTATCCAAATACCGGTATTAGCAATACCAAACCCAAATAAACCTTTTGAAATCGAAATTAACACATCGGATTTTGCTATTAAAAAATAGCTAAAACAGCAAAATAACCAAAAAAAATTGCACCTTTGTGCATTTTTTTTGCAAAAATTAAATAAACCTAAGCTAAATTATTAAATCTATAACAAAAAGCTCCTTATCATTATTAAAGCTTTGGAAAAATAAAAAATATATTTATACAAAACTAACCACCAAATTATAATATACACCAATCACAAAAACCTGGCACAATTTACCATTAGCCAAATATTAAACAAAAAACAAATCCAATAAAGCCAGTTTTTTTAAAATTATAATTTTCGAATCAAGGTTAAAAAAAAATCAAAAAATAGCCAAATAAATGCCTTAAACCGTTAACTAAACCATCAAATAAATATACCACCAAAAATATGCGCAATTTTAGCCAAAAAACCAAACAAATCCCTGATTCCGGTATAATAAGCATTGGCCAAAATAACCCAACAAAAAAGTTGAACCCCAGAAAAAATCCAGCAAATTTATAGCCAAATAACTAATAAATACCAGGGGATTGCTAAAATATAAAAAAGGTTTCGGTAATATCACAGGTTTATAAAAATTTATGCCAAAATATATAATACAATCAAAAATTGCAAAAATTATACAAAAAATAAAACTAACAGGCACAAACTTTATAAATTATTGCAACCTTTATTAATATTTAACAAGGTATAGCAAAAAATTACAGCGGATTTTGTTATAAAACTATCCAAATTAAAAAAATCCCTCATAAATATCCAATATAACAGTATTATAATAATAATTAACCAATTTACCAAATATATTATATACCTACCGTTTAAAAAAAATGCAAAGGTTATAAATTTAGCCTATATTTTTATCCAAAATATAATTGCGAAATACGGAACACCAAAATATATAATTTTAAACCGAAACAAATTATTTAATAACAAATTTTGAAAATAATTTACGGCAAATTTAGGCACAAAATATGCTTTTTTTACAATTTATCATCCCTAAACAAATAAATAAACAAAACAAACAAATCAAATTATAAAATAATATTTATATTATTTTGTTAATTATAAACAAAATAATTGGGTATAATTATTCCTTATAACTTAATTTGTATATAATAGTTTAATATACAAAAGTATAGGAATTATGCCGTTTTATACAAATTATAAATATATATTTACGGTGTACAAAAAACCCAGGGCAAAACCATATGCTTTAATAGCAAAAATATAAGTAAAAAAATTTACCAAACTGTATAAAAATCTCCAAACAAAACTAAAAAAATTGCAATAATGCATATTTATACAGGCCAATAAAAAAAGGATCGAAAAATTAACCTTTAAAAAAGGGAATAACATTTATCTTTTTTAATGCAATATTAAAACAAAATAATCAAATAATAAACTAAACCATAAAAAATTGGAATCGTTTAAAATTTTAAAAAAAATTTCCGATATTAATTACAAATTTCAACTGCTATTAATTATAAAAAACCACCCGGTTTTTTATAATAATTTATTTAAACCAGTATTATCAGGGTTTAAAAGCAATAAATTAATAAAAATTAATTTAAAATAAAAGTACAAAATCGAAAAAATTTTGGATAAAAAAATTATTAACGGAACCAAATATTATTTAATTAAATAAGCAGGGTATAAAATTAAAAAAAATATTTAGGAAAAAAAAATAAACCTAAAGGGTGCACCAGAAATTTTTAAAAAGTACCGATAAAAAGCCCTTAGTAAAAAATTAACACCAGTGCCAAAATTTAAATTTCGGCTCGGAACACCTGTATCAAAATAAGCTTACCTGATTAAAGCAAAACCAATAGGTCAAAATCAGGATCAATCTTATGATCGGCCCAACTCGAAAATAATAAAAAAAAATCGGGGGCAAGCAAATTTGAAAAAATAACAGGGGCCTATATAACCGCTTTTTCGGCCTCCTTCTGCTCAACCCGTTCCAGCTCCTTTATAAAATCGATCCTATAACGGATTGCACAAATCAATTTTTTATGCCACTGTTTTTTCTGTTTGCAAAAATATTCGATTTTTGCATTTATCGACCAATGCTCCTTTTTTGCAGCCTTCAGCTCCGCTTTTAGGCAAGCATACTGGGTGCTATAAATAAGGAGGTATTTAAATAACAGGCCCAAAACATTGCAGCAAAAATAACCGAAACAAATATACCGATCGCAGCGCAATCGGTCATAAAAAAACGCGCTGCACTAAAAAAAACCATCGGCCTTATAATTAAAATAAAAAAGCATAATAACGGGGAACAAAACAATAAAAATAAAAAGATTATCTCAACGAACAATCGAAAACGCCGGCTTATGCTTTTGCACCCGACCAAACATTTTATCAGAAAAAAAAAGGATAAAAATTAGTAAGGAAAAAAAGGAATTTATTATTAACAGAAGGATAAGATTGCAGGTATGGCCAAAGGAATTTGGCCTAAAAAGAAAAACCTAATATTACAACCATAACTGGCAAGGGACAAAAGGGTTAGGGCTAACCCCCAGCGGGACACCTTTACCCCGCAATTATAAAAGCCAAAGGGCCAAATAACTAAGGCCAGGTAAAAAAAAAGGGAGTTATATAATCAGGCACTTACCTAATCACGGGTGATATGTTTGTTATAAATATAACAAATATAGCACGGGTAATATGTTTATTATAAATATAACAAATATAGCACGGTGATATGTCTGTTATAAATATAGCAAATATAACACAAGTTTGGCACAAAAGGGTTACGGATATATAAGGCAAAAGTTTCCTGCTGTGTTAGGTAGCTTTAACAGAGGCTTCGGCATCAATTAACCTAAGTTAGCTCCAAAGCACCCCTTTGGGCAAGCAATCGAGACCTTTGTTATTACCCTAATCCCAGCACAAGCAATCTTATAGAAACGTTACTGCTCAGCACCTCTCCTAGCGTACCCTACCCTAGGAGCAGAGAACCGTTTGTAACAGGTGGCTGGTATTGCTGCACCTTTAATATAGGCATTTGTTTTGTTTTTGTTTATCGATATCGGCTTGTTTTACTTTTTCGAGGGTTTGTTTTACCGAAGGCCATATATTATCCTTTTTATTCCCAGGGGTTAATTTTTTTTGTTTCCCTGCTGGGTTTAAGGATTAATTTTGGCGGGTTTTAAAGCTTTTGTTACAGGATCGGCCTGCATTCGAGCGTTTTTGTATCGAAACGGGCTTGTTTTTTCTTTTTTTTTGTATTTTTATTGATTGCTGGTATTTTTTTTGTGAATGCTTTATCGGCCTGCATTTATTCATAAATAATATTTGCTTTTTGATAAATTTTTAGGAATTTTATATTATTAATAAAAAATTTTCTTTTAAAAAAATATATTAGGGTAATAATCCTATCGGGCAGGGCGTTCCGAATATAATTTCGGAAAATAATTCCGGTTCATTTGGCAATATGGTTATATTAGTTAAACTTGGTAAGGTAACTGATAATATTGCCCTTATATTTTAAGGTTTGCATTTTATCGGCCTCCGTTCGTTTTTTATTCGGATTTTTATAATAGTTTTCCATAATAAAAGCGTAATATTTCCAAATATTTTCCAAATTTAGGGTAGCAAAGGATCGGGCACGGGTGGCATAAAACCAAAAGGCCTATTTTTTCAGCAAAAATCCGATCCATGCTATTTTATACTTGTTACTTTTGAAATTTTCGGATATGGCCTTTATATAAATCGTGGCCTAAAATTACCAATTTTTGAAATTGGCCTTATTTTTATCGAATTAAAAGGGTTATTTTAGGTTAACTGGAGGATTAAAGTATATTTGTTTATATTGTTTCGAATTTGGCCCCTTTTAGGGTGATAGGGTTCGTCGAATTCCTCGGGGCGATCCTCGGGATAGCCCTCGGGGAGGTCCTTGTTTTGGGCAGCCCCAGGGTTTTTTTTTATCCAAAAAAGGATTATTATTATTGGGTAATCCTATTTTTCGGGGCACAGCGGTATTTTTTATAAAATTAAAAATAATTTTTGCCAATTGCTCCAATAAACCTGCTGGATATACTTATTTATTATTTATAAAAAATCCCTCAAAATAGTTGCAGTTTAATATTTTTTTATAAAACTGGTAATTTTAAAAACCGAGGGTACTTTTAATAAATGGATATCCATTCTTCTGATTAATATAAAAATATCCCTAAAAAAAATATTATTTTTATTTTATATAAAAAAAAACGAATAATATTCGAACGATGGGCATTTTGGTTGGCCCGACCGGGGTTTTTTGCCTAAAAATAGATGGGAATTTTATTATAACTAGAACGGCCTCAGTTTTGGGTCGGTATCCCGCTTTTATTATGTTTTGCTGGACTTTTAAAAATTGGCGGGCCCATTTTTTTTGTTAGGCCGCTAATTCGAAAATTTATCCTTTTATAACTTTTTATCGGTATTTTATTTATTTTTATTATTATTTTATATCCTTAAGGTATTATTTTGTAATTTGAACATATTTTTTAATTATTTTTGCCCAATTTTCCATATTTGCCACCACAAACTCGAAATAGGTGTATATTATTATTAATACTGCTCGATAATTTTTCTGGGCTTAGGTAATTTAATTAAAGGTATATTTCCTAATTAAGTTATTTTTAGCTATTTTTGTTAAAATATTCCAAATTTTTTTTGCAAATCGGTAATTTTATTCGATTATATCCTTTTTAAATTTTCGAAACTAAGCTTGGGTAAAAGCAACCTGGTTCTGAATTATTTAAATTATTATTTGGTAAATGGTGCGGATATTTTCGTATTATTTTTTAAGCTTGTTAAATTATTTTTTAACTGCCTCCGGAATAATAGCTTGGTCCGAAATGCTTCCCCGGAAGGCTAAAATAGCAATATGGCTGGTAATAAATTTTTGGTAAATTTTTTTCAGCCATATTTCGTATTACGGGTTTGGTAATATGGCCGGTCGGTTTTGGTCGGGGTTAATCCGGGTTAATTATCGTTCGCCGCCTTTTTTCCAAAAATTTTCGAAAATAAAAAGGGTATATAGGATAAATATTTTATCGGTATCTATTATTAGGGTATTTTATTGGTCCCAAATCTGGCTGGCGCTTTAAAAATATAAGTTTTTTGGGTTAAAGGATTATAAAGGTTCCTTTTGGGCAATTTCCGGTATAAGCGCCTCGGGTATTTTATTTATACTAATTATAATAAAATTATTAATAAATAATTGTTTATTTTTTGCATAAAAAAGCAGGGGAGGAGGAAAAAGGATCCGGGTAATTTTTTGGGCCTAATTTTTGTATATTTCCGTAAAAATCCCTAAATTATATTATAAGGCAATAATAATTTTGCTATATTTTTTAATAATTATTATCCTTTTTTGGATATCCTAAACGAAAATATCGCAACGGTTATTAAAATTATCGATAAAAATTATATTTTAAATATTTATTTTTAAACCGTAAATTAAAAAGGTAATATTATCCACCTTTTTTTGCAATTTTTTAATTTTAGGTTTAATAATTCCAAAAGCATAATTAAGCTTCCGGATAAAAGTTTTATATGCATTCGTAATATTGTGGAATTTTTCCAAAATTTTGTTCTTTGTATTTAATACTGTTTATATTAAAACCGCAAAATTTCGTTAATTTTATTCCATTTTTTGTATAAAAAAATTTATAACCTAAATAGTTTTTTTGCAAAAGCATATTTTAATAATATTAATAGCTTATTTGATTTGTCCATTTTGTTTTTCGAAATTATAGGCTTATTTTTTGGTACTTTATTTTAAAAATTCCGCTGCCTGGTATTATTATTAATCGGTTTTGCCAAAAGCGGTTTATATTAAATTAAAAACAAGGTTAAAATTTTTGTTAAAAGTTTCGAATTTATTTTTAATATTTTGTTTTAAAAAATATTGGTTGCATTTAATTTGGGTTAGGCGGTTTTCGCTTATAAGGCTGATAATAATGGGAGATATAACCGTAAAACTCGATTTTTGTTGTGGATATTTGCTTAAAAAGGCGCATGGCCGTTTGCTTGGTCGGGGGGGTAATAAAAGGGCAGGCGGCTCGTTTAAAACCGACTGCTGTTCCTGCTAGGGCTCCGTAATGGGTGGACCAATTACCAAATCGGTTTAAAAAAAATTTTCGAGCCGGGTAAGGTGGTATTAATATTAAGGAAACCTTAGGGCGGTTGGTTGCGTGCAGTGCAAGTATCGTGAAAGGATTGGAACGGATAACGCTGATATCCAAATACCAATAAAGCTTTCCTTATCCTTTATTTTGCGGTTTTTTTTTGGGTGCTTTTTGGATCTGTAGCCCAAAAATGCAGTATTGTAACAGCACTTTTAAGGATAATGGCCACGAGGAGGGCAATTGGGCTTATTGGGAGTGGACTTTTATTGTGACAACCTTTCCAAAATTTAGAAGGAAAAATAAAAGGCTGTTACAGGGCGGTCCTGAGGGAAAAAAGATTTATTTATAACAAGGGTGCAGGATTGCAGGCTTGAGGAAGATCCTTATATTACTAATAAATTTTTTAAAATCTCAAAAAATGTTTGGGAGGAGAATCCCCTTCCTCGATTCAGGCCCCTTGGGCAGCCCCTGTTATATAAAGGGGCTGTGTTACGACCACACTACGACATACGGGGGCAGGAGGGCTGGCACCAAACCCCAGCGCAACGCCTCAACCCTACGATCGGAAATGAGGGGTCAAAATCACGTAACTAGGTCACGTAAGGACAAAAGCGATACATCGGGCACTGAACGTATCAAAAATATTATCAGGAACACCTTCGATACTTAAAAAGACCAACGTATCACCCGTATCACCAATCGCCAAATAAAAAATAACACAAATATATAAAGCAAAGGTTTCCTACTGTGTTAAATAGCTCTTAACTGAAGCTTCGGCATTAATCAACCTAAATTAGCTCCAAAACATCCCCTTAGGCAAATAATCGAAATCTTTGTTACTATCCCAGTTCCCAGCACAAACAACCTTATAAAAACCTATTGCTTAACACCTTTCCTAACATACCCTACCCTAAAAGCAAAGAACCGTTTGTAACATTTTAATTGATCCTGTTCAGTATTTACCAAAGGTAACAAGCAGTAGCAATTATATCAATTGCAGGCAAAAAATCCGAGGGCGTCACTATCGCCGGCAAAATGTATAATAACCCTTTGACGGCCATACAAACACTTATCGCAGAAATCGAAAAACTTAAAAAAGCTTAGGCCAAGCTTTATATTGCTGTTAAATTTTATAAATTCCTTTTACCTAATAAATATAATAAAAAAAAAAGCAAAATCAAAACGTTCCTAACCGAATATAAAGGGTATTTTTTGTTTTATTAAGACCATTTTCAGCGGGAAAAACAGAAAATTACTTATACGGCTATGCGTTTAAATAATAAGGTTAAGGATTAATTCGAACCCATTTGGTCCAATTATTTAAAAAGGCACAATAAATCCAAGGAAAAAACCAAACTAATATTTGCCGATTTCGAAAAGTTTGGTAAAAAGGTTGCCAAGGTTTTCGGGCAAATTAACAAAAAACGGGTGGCCGAAAAGAAATTATTTTAGCTCCGGCAAAAAAGCCCCGTATTAATTTATATCTCCGAGTTTTAATAACTGATTAACAAATTTGATTGGACGGAAAATACCAAAATAACCCAGTTTTATTAGGGGCTAAAGGATAATATAAAAAACAAATTATCCAAGCAAAAATAACCTGAAAATTTTGTTAATTATATTATTATAGTTATTTATATCAGTAATAAACTGTACAAATGCTGCTTTGAAAAAAAAATTTAACAAACCAAGCCAATAATGCAAAATAATAAAGCCAACCAGAAAAAGGCGAGATAATAATAATTTATAGTTTACAGTACACATTTTGGACCCATAAATTTTAGTACAGGAGTTATATACCAGTATAAGAAACAGAAGCACGTTAGGTTTAAGGACCCAAAGGACGGGAAATATTTCAAATATAAAAAAAAGGGATATATTAAAAAAGATTATCCGCAGAAAAACCGATAAGCGGTTATTTTTTGCCAAAAAGGCGCGCTAAAGGGCCATTAGCCCATAACCCTAAATTTTTCCAAAACGATCGAATAAATAACAAAAAAAAGCCTGTGCCCTGGAGCATTGTTTAATTGGATTTATTGTTTTGACAGGAACTATATAATTTATTATTTTGATAAAAATGTTATAGGGTATTACCCCAAATAACGGTTTGCTATATTATAATAAGCTGGTTAATTCCGGGATAATAGCAGAAAATTTAAAAAATTAGCCCAGTGCAAAAACGCATCAAACACCTTAATTAATAATTTTAAAAAAAAGTTAAATATAAATGCGAAAATGGAATTATTTTTGGGCCAAATGCATTAATTATAAGCCCAGAAAAAAAAATTAGGCCTAATAAAATACTGAAAAACCACGAAAATGGATCCTAATAATAGGGAATTTAACAGGGAACAATAAATGGTTAATTTTAAAAAATTTCAGCAAAAATTCGGTTAATAACTGATTAATATAAGGAAATAACCCTTTATAACCAAAAAGGAAATACAGAAAATATATACCTTATTTAGGTTTTTGGAAATAAACCGGTGGTTTTGGGATTAGCCCAAACCTATTAGCGGTTTAATATGCGAAAAACCGGCGCAAAACGATAAAAAAAAGCCTTTAAATTAGCTAAGGGATAATTAATCGGTTATTTATTATAGGGCACTATTTGAAAATATTCCGAACCTAAATTAATAGTTAGCGCGGTTATATGCGCTAAACCACAAAAATATAAATCCCGATACGGGCTATTATAATAAGCTTTTTTGGGCCAAATGCCTGTATAACGATTATAAATAATATATGGCCAAAAAATTAAAGCACAATTTTTTTTTACAAAAAAAAGAAGAAAAACCAGTGCGGTACTTATAACAAAAATACCAATTTCCGAAATGGTGGATAATAAAAATGGGCTATAAAAGTTTTGCAGCAACCTTTATGCTATTATTAGCTTATTTTATAATATGCTTGGCAGGAATTTTTATATACCAAATATGCAGGAAACCGAAGTGTAAGGTACATATGGAAAAAAAAGCAAAAGCCTGGATAAACGGATTTGCCCGATTTGCAGGAATAATTGGGGGCCGAAAGTAAATACCCCAGGCAAAAAATTAAAAAGCTTATCCAAAAATAAGGCATAAGTGGAATAATAATTAATAAAATTTTTAACGGTAACAATTACCGATCAATATAAATATATTAAAATAATAATATATTAGAAAAGGCGAAAAATAAAAATTATAATCGATTATAAAGCCCAAAAAAATTATTTTTTACCAAAAATGGTAAAAAAATACAGCATTTTAATATATTAAAAAAAGGAACCATATAATTTTATAATAATAAAATAGGAGCTAATTATATTTAATAAAGGAAAAATCGATACTAAAACTGATTATTTTAAATTTTAACTTTTGGGAAAAATTTGCAAAATAATCCTGAATGTTATAAATATAAAAAGGGAAAATCTGATTTTAAATATTCCATAGCTTAAAAAGTACAACCCTTTAATAAATTGGATTATTAAATAAATTTAATAAAAAAAATTACCATTAACCAGTAAGGAAGCCCAACAGCCACAGGCCCCGGATAATAAAGATCGGACGCCAGGAAGGATAGCCGCGATGGTAGCAGAACATAATAATCAGCCCTGGCAAACCGCACCAACCGAAATACCAATAAATACGGATATAAATGGATCTAACAAGCAGAAAATTACTAAAAATGGATTTAAAAATGTTCCTAAAAAATATTACAAATATTGGAGGTTGTTTCAAAAAAATTTGGAAATGGTATTACCGGAACACGGACCGTTTAACCATAAGATTAAGCTTAAACCAGAAATATAATTTAAATACCAAAAGTTGTATTAATTAAATTTTTGGCAAAAAAAGCTGTTATAAAAATAGCTAAAAAAAAAAATCAGAAAGGGATTTATTAGATTTTTCGATTTTCCTGTGGGATATAAAATTTTGTTTATTTTTAAAAAAAATGGGGAGGAATGGATATATATCGATTATTATTCGTTAAATCAGAAAATAATAAAGGATCGGTATCTTTTATCTTTAATTAATAAATTTAAAGATAAGTTTGGAAAAAACCGGTGGTTTATAACCCTAAATTTATGCAAAGCTTATAGCTTATTAAAAATTAAGGAAAGGGATAAATGGAAAACCGCTTTTTGGACCAAGCTTAAAATTTTCGAATTATTGGTAATAATTTTTGGGCTTATTAATGTACCAGTTATATTTTAGCAAATAATTAACCATATATTACAAAAATATTTCGATATTTTTGCTTTTATATATCTGGATAATATCCTGATTTTTTTAAATATATTAAAAAAATACAAATAATATATGCATAAAGTGTTATAAAAATTGCAGGATATAAAGCTTTTAGTTAACCCGGACAAATATATATGGTATTTTTTAAAGGTAATTTTTCTCGGGTTTATTATTAAATAAAAGAAAGTTCGGATAAAACCTAAAAAGGTACAGGTAATAAAAGATTAGCCTGTATCCATTATAGTTAAAAAAGTACAAGGTTTTTTGGGGTTTTTAAATTTTTACCGAAAATTTATCCAAAATTTTAACAAAAAGGTTATACTATTTATGGATTTTACCAAAAACGATACCCAGTTTTATTAGGGGACACAAAAATAAATAGCTTTCGATTTGCTAAAAAAAGTTATTATTTAAATACCGGTACTGGTAATACTAAACCCAAAAAAACCCTTTGAAATTGAAATTAATACATCGGATTTTGCTATTGGAAAATAATTGGAGCAATAAAACGATTAAGGAAAACTGCACCTTTGCGCGTTTTTTTTGCAAAAATTGAATGGATTTGAGCTAAATTATCAAATTTACGATAAAAAGCTTTTTGTTATTATTAAAGTTTTGGAGGAATAAAAGATGTATTTATGCAAAACTAATTATCAAATTATGGTATATACCGATTATAAAAACTTATTACAGTTTACCACTAGCTAGGTATTAAATAAAAGATAAATCCGATAAAGCCAATTTTTTTAAGATTATAATCTTCGAATTGAAGTTAGGAAAGGGTTAAAAAACGGCCGAGCGGATGCTTTGAATTATCGATTAAACTATTAGGTGGATATACCACCAGAAACATGCGCAGTTTTGGCCAAAAAACTAAACGGATCCCTGATTTCGGTGCAGCGGGCGTTGGTTAAAACGATCCGACAGAAAAGTTAAATCCCAGAAAAAATCCAGCAAATTTATAGCCAAATGGCTAATAGATACCAGGGGATTATTAAAATCTGGAAAAGATTTTGTTAATATTATGGGTTTATAAGAATCTGCGCCGAGATACAAAAAGTAATTAAAGATTATAAGAGCTGCGCAAAAAATAAAGCAAACAGATACAAGCCTTATGGATTATTTTAGCCTTTGTTAGCGTTTAGCAAGGTTTGGCAAAAAGTTATAATGGATTTTGTTATAGGGCTATCCAAATTAAAAGAATCCTTTATAAATATCCAGTACGATAATATTATAATAATAATTGACCGATTTACCAAATATGCTATATATTTATTGTTTAAGGAAAATGCAAAAATTATAAAGCTGGTTTATATTTTTATCCGAAATATGATTGCAAAATATGGAACGCCAGAATATATGATTATAGACCGAGATAAGCTGTTTAATAGCAAGTTTTGGAAATAGCTTATAGCCAGTTTAGGTGCAGAATATGCCTTTTTTACGGTTTATTATCCGCAAATAGATGGATAAACGGAACGAATAAACCAAACCATAAAATAATATTTATATTATTTTGTTAATTATAAATAAGATAATTGGGTATAATTATTTTTTATGGTTTAATTTGCATATAACAGTTTAATGCACGAAAGTACGGGGATTATGCTGTTTTATGCAAATTATGGGTTTATATTTACGGTGTACAGGGAGCTTAGGGCAGGATTATATGCTTTAATAGCGGAAATACAGGTGAAAAAGTTTATTAAGCTGCACAAGAACCTTTAGGCAAAATTAGAGGAATTGCGATAGCGCATATTTATGCAGGCCAACAAAAAAAAAATCGAGGGACCAATTTTTAAGAAGGGGGATAGCATTTATCTTTTTCGATATAATATTAAAACAAAATAATCAAATAATAAGCTAAACCATAAAAAATTGGGATTGTTCAAAATTTTAAGGAAGATTTCCAACGTTAATTACGAATTTTAACTGCCACCAATTATGCATAACCACCCGGTTTTTTACGTTAATTTGCTTGAACCAGCACCACCAGGGTTTGAAAGTAACAAATTAGTGAAAATCGACCCAAAACAGGAGTACAAAATCGAAAAAATTTTGGACGAAAATATTATCGACAGAACCAAGCATTATTTAGTTAAATAGGCAGGGTACGAAATTAAAAAAAGTATTTGGGAAAAAATGTTACAAACGGTTCTCTGCTCCTAGGGTAGGGTACGTTAGGAGAGGCGCTGAGCAGTAGATTTTTATAAGGTCGCTTATGCTGGGAATTGGGGTAATAACAAAGGTTTCGATTGTTTGCCCAAAAAAATGCCTTAAAGTTAATTTAAATTAACTAATACCAAAATTTTAATTAAAAGCTATCTAATATAATAAGAAACTTTTGCTTTATATACCCGTAAAAATCCTGCGTATAATTTTTAATCCGTTCCTGGACCATAGATCAACTAATCTGTAATCCGTTATAAAATTACAAATTATCGCCTTGATTTGTAATCTGTTATAAAATTACAGATTATGCTTTGCTTAGCTAACCGTTTTATTATATAACTCCCCTTTTATTTTAACCTTAATTTTGTAACCCTTGGCCATTCCGATTACAGGGTAAAAGCAAACTGCTGGGGGTTAATTCCAGCCCTTTTATCCTTTGCCAGCTATAATTATAATATCAGGTTTCCTTTTTTAGGCCAAATCCTTTTGGCCACACCTGTAATCCGTTTTTCCGTTAATAATAAATATTTTCCTTCCTTACTAATTTCCGTCCCTTTTTTTTTAACAAAATATTTGGTCGGGTGCAAAAGCGTAAACCGATTGCCTTGTTAATCTTTTGTTATAAAGATTTGCTTTTTGCAGTATTTGTTTCCGCTTTTCTTATGCCTTTTTGCTTGTACTGCCACAAAATCCTCAAACAGGAAAAATATTTTGCTTTTCTGCAGAACTTTTCTTGTTGCGTGAAATATTTTTGCACCAATCGTTCAAATTGCAACATTTTTGGCCCCAGCCCCGAAAAATTTCGCCGAATAACCTTGCAGTACGAAAAAATTAATAATAAAATAAAAGCTTTGAAAAAAAAAATTTTTTGATTGCGTAAATAACGGAAAATATGGGCGTAAAAAAAAATGCGCGCAATCCGCCGTGGGATTAATATTATGGAAAAATTGGAACGGGTTAAGCGAGAAAAGGCCGTTAAAATAGCCGTACAGGCCCCTGGCGCACCCCTAACCTTACTAGTTTCCGAACTTCCTTTATTATTTCCGAATTAGGCCAAATTTGGGGTTAACCCAAACCTTAATTTATTGGCCCTGCTTTAACCAAATAAATTATTTTGGTACGGGTATTTCTAACCGTAATCCAAATTTTGGCACCGGTATTAACTTTTTACCAAAAGCTTTTTATTAGTATTTTTTAAAAGCTTTTGGTACATTTTTTAGGTTTATTTCTTTTTTCTAAATATTTTTTTCGATTCTGTACCCTGCTTATTTAACCAAATAATACTTGGTTCTGTTAATAATATTTTTGTCCAAAATTTTTTTAATTTTGTACTTTTGTTTTGGATCGATTTTTATTAACTTATTACTTTTAAATCCTGGTAATACTGATTCAAACAAATCGATATAAAAAACCGGATAGTTATACATAATTGGTGGCAGTTAAAATTTATAATTAATATCGGAAATTTTCCTTAAAATTTTGAACGGTCCCAATTTTTTGTGGTTTAGCTTATTATTTGGTTATTTTGTTTTAATATTATATCGAAAAAGATAAACGTTATCCCCCTTTTTAAAAATCGGTCCCTTAATTCTTTTTTTGTTAACCTGTATAAATATATACTGTTGCAATTTTTTTAGCTTTGCCTGAAAATTTTTATACAGCTTGGTAAATTTTTTCACCTGTATTTCCGTTATTAAAATATATGGTTTTGCCCTAAGCTTTTTATACACCGTAAATATAAACCCGTAATTTGCATAAAACGGCATAATCCCTGTGCTTTTGTGCATTGAACTGTTATACGCGAACTAAATTATAAAAAATAATTGTACCCAATTATTTTATTTATAATTAACAAAATAATATAAATATTATTTTATAGTTTGGTTTGTTTGTTCCGTTTATTTATCCATTTGCGAATAATAAACTGTAAAAAAGGTATGTTTTGCGCTTAAATTAGCTATAAGCTATTTCCAAAATTTATTATTAAACAGTTTGTTTCGGTCCGTAATTATATATTTTAGCATTCCGTATTTTACAATTATGTTTCGGATAAAAACATAATCTAGCTTTATAATTTTTGCATTTTTTTTAAACGATAAATATATAGCATATTTGGTAAATTAATTAATTACCACCATAATATTATTATACTGAACATTTGTAAAGGATTTTTTTAATTTGGATAGCCCTGTAACAAAATTTATTATAATTTTTTACCAAACCTTGCTAAGCGCTAGTAAGGGCTAGAGCAATCCATAAAACTTATATTTGCTTGCTTTGTTTTTTGCGCAGCTTTTATAATCCTTAATTGCTTTTTATACCTTGGCGCAAATTTTTATAAACCCGTAATACTAACGAAATCTTTTCCAAATTTTAACAATCCTTTGATATCCATTAGCCATTTGGCTGTAAATTTGCTGGATTTTTTCTGGGGTCCAGCTTTTTTATCGGATTGTTTTGGCCAATGCCCGCTGCACCGGGATCAGGGATTTGTTTGGTCCTTTGGCCAAAATTGCGCGTATTTTTGGTGGTATATCCATCTAATGGTTTAATTAATAGCTTAAAACGTTTGTTCGGCCGTTTTTTAATCTTTTCCTAATTTCGATTCGGAAATTATAATTTTAAAAAAATTGGCTTTATTGGATTTATTTTTTATTCAGTGCCTGGCTGGTGGTAAACTGTGATAGGTTTTTGTGATTAGTGTATACCATAATTTAATGGTTAGCTTTGTACAGATATACCTTTTATTCCTCCAAAATTTTGATAATAATAAGAAACTTTTTATTATAAATTTGATAATTTAGCTTAGGTTCATTTAATTTTTGCAAAAAAAATGCGCAAAAATGCAATCTTTTTTAATCGTTTCGCTGCCCCAGTTATTCTCCAATGGTAAAATCCAATGCATCGATTTCAATTTTAAAGGATTTTTTTGGGTTTGGTATTGCTAGTACTGGTATTTGGATAATAGCTTTTTTTAGCAAATCGAAAGCTATTTATTTTTATATCCCCTAATAAAACTGGGTATTATTTTTGGTAAAATCCGTAAATAATATGGCTTTTTTGCTAAAATTTTGGATAAATTTTCGGTAAAAATTTAGAAACCCCAAAAAATTTCGCATTTTTTTAACTGTGGTGGGTACAGGCCAATTTTTTACCGCCTGTATTTTTTTGGGTTTTATCCGAATTTCCCCTTATTTAATAATAAACCCGAGGAAAATTACTTTTAAGGAATGTTATATGCATTTATCCGGGTTAACCAAAAGCTTTGCATCTTGCAATTTTTATAGCACCTTATGTACGTGCTATTTGTATTTTTTTAATATATTTGAAAAAATCAGGATATTATCCAAATATATAAGGACAAAAATATCGAGATATTTTTGTAATACGTGGTTAATTATTTGCTGGAATATAGCTGGTATATTAATAAGCCCGAAAATTATTACCAATAATTTGAAAATTCCAAATTTGGTTCGAAAAGCAGTTTTTTATTTATCCCTTTTTTTGATTTTTAGCAGGCCATAAGCTTTGTATAAATTTAGGGTTATAAACCACCGGCTTTTTCCGAGCCTATTTTTAAATTTATTAATTAGGGGTAAAAAATACCGATTTTTTATTATTTTTTAATTTAACAGATAATAATTGATATATATTTATTTTTTTCCGTTTTTTTTGGGAACAAACAAAATTTTATATCCTATAGGGAAATTGGAAAATCTGGTAAATTTTTTCCTGATTTCTTTTTTTAATTGTTTTTATAACAGCTTTTTTTGCCAAAGGTTTAATTAATACAGTTTTTGGTATTTAAGTTATATTTCCGGTTTAAGTTTAATTTTGTGGTTAAATGGTCCGTATTCCGGTAATACCGTTTCCAAATTTTTTTAAAACAATTTCCAGTATTTGTGGTATTTTTTAAGGATATTTTTAAATCCATTTTTGGTAATTTCCTGCTTATTGGGTTTATTTATATCCGTATTTATTGGCGTTTCGGTTGGTGCGGTTTGCCAGGGCTGATTGCTATATTTTGCCGTTATTGCGGCTATTTTTTTTGGCGTTCGATTTTTATTACCCGGGGCCTATAATTATTAGATTTCCCTGCTGGTTAATAATAACTCCCTTTATTAAATTTGTTCGGTAACCCAATTTATTAAAAGGTTATACTTTTTAAGCTATAAAATACCTAAAATCAGGTTTTCCTTTTTTATATTTATAATATTTAGGGTTATTTTGCAAATTTTTCCCAAAAATTAAAATTTAAAATGATCAGTTTTAATATCGATCTTTTTTTTATTAAATATAATTGGCTCCTATTTTATTATTATAAAATTATATGATTCTTTTTTTTAACGTATTAGAATGCCGTATTTTTTTACCGTTTTTGGTAAAAAATAATTTTTTTGGGCTTTATAATCGATTATAATTTTTATTTTTCGCCCTTTCCAGTATATTATTATTCTGATATGCTTATATTGGTCGGTGATTGTTACTGTTAGGGATTTTGTTAATTATTGTTTTATTTGTGCCCTATTTTTGGGTGAATTTTTTAATTTTTTGCCTGGGGTGCCTGTTTTTGGCCCCCAGCTATTCCTGCGGATCGGGCAAACCTATTTGTTCAGGTTTTTGCTTTTTTTTCCATATATATTTTATATTTTGGTTTTTTGTACATTTGGTATATAAGGATTTCTGCTAAATATATTATAAAATAAGCTAGTAATAGTATAAAGGTTATTACGAAACTTTTATAGCTTATTTTTGCTATTTACCATTTTGAAAACTAATATTTTTATTATAAATACCGTATTGGTTTTTCTTTTTTTTTTTGTAGAAAAAAATTGTGCTTTAGTTTTTTAGCCATATATTATTTGCAATTGTTATATAAATATTTGGCCCAAAAAAGCTTATTATAATAGCCCGCGTTAAAATTTATATTTTTGTAGTTTAGCATATATAGCTATGCTAGCCATTGGTTTAGGTTCGGAATATTTTCGAATAATATCCTGTAATAAATAACCGATTAATTATTTTTTAACTAATCCAGGGGCTTTTTTTTATCGTTTTGCACCGGTTTTTTGCATATTAAACCGCTAATGGATTTGGGCTGATCCTAAAATTATCGGTTTATTTCCAAAAATTTAAATAAAATATATACTTTTTGTATTTCTTTTTTGGTTATAAAGGGTTATTTTTTTATATTAATCAGTTATTAACCAAATTTTTGCTGGAGTTTTTTAAAATTAATTATTTATCGTTTTTTGCTGGGTTTTTTATTATTAAAATCCATTTTTGTGGTTTTCCAGTATTTTATTAGGCCCAGTTTTTTTTTCTGGGCTTATAATTAATATATTTGGCCCAAAAATAATTCCACCTTTATATTTATATTTAAACTTTTTTCGAAATTATTAACCGAAATATTTGATATGCTTTTGTATTGGGCTAATTTTTTAAATTTTCTGCTATTATTTTGGGATTGGCCAGCTTATTATAATATAACAAATTATTATTTGGGATAATACCCTATAGCATTTTTATTGGAATAATGGATTATATAATTCCTATCAAAATAATAGGTTTAATTAAATAATATTTCGGGGCACAGGCTTTTTTCTGCTGCTTATTTGGTTGTTTTGGAAAAATTTGGGGTTATGGGCTAATAATTTTTTAATGCGCTTTTTTGGCAAAAAATAACCGTTTATCGGTTTTTCTGCGGATAATTTTTTTTAATATGTTCCTTTTTTTTATATTTGAAATATTTTTTATTTTTTGGATCCTTAAATTTAATATATTTTTATTTTTTGTACTGATATATAATTTTTATACTAAAATTTATGGGTTTAAAATATGTATTATAAGCCATGGATTATTATTATTTTGCTTTTTTTTGGTTAATTTTATTATTTTGCGCTATTGGTTTGGTTTGTTAAGCTTTTTTCTCGAGGCAGCATTTATATAATTTATTATTAATATAAATGGTTATAATAATATAATTAACGAAATTTTCAGGTTGTTCCTGCTTGGATAATTTGTTTTTTATATTATTTTTTAGCCTTTGATAAAACTGGGTTATTTTGGTATTTTTTGTCCAATTAAATTTGTTAATCAGTTATTGGAATTTGGAAATATAGGTTAATGCAGGGCCTTTTTGCTAAAGTTAAAGCAATTTTTTTTCGGCCACCCGTTTTTTATCGATTTGCCCGAAAATTTTGGCGACCTTTTCACCAAACTTT
Organism: Magnaporthiopsis rhizophila; assembly: GCA_003049465.1. Classification (NCBI taxonomy): domain Eukaryota; kingdom Fungi; phylum Ascomycota; class Sordariomycetes; order Magnaporthales; family Magnaporthaceae; genus Magnaporthiopsis; species Magnaporthiopsis rhizophila. The sequence continues at coordinate 132,186 of PYSS01000103.1, forward strand.
TCGAAATTGGCAAATATTAGCTTGGTTTTTTCTTTGGATTTGTTATGCCCCTTTAAATAATCGGACCAGATAGGTTTGAACCAATTCTTAACCTTACTATTTAAGCGCGTGGCTGTATAGGCAATTTTTTGTTTTTCCTGCTAAAAATGGTTTTAATAAAACAAAAAATACCCTTTATATTTGGTTAGGAACATTTTAATTTTGCTTTTTTTCCTATTATATTTGTTAGGTGAGGGGAATTTGTAAAATTTAACGGTAATATAAAGCTCGGCTTAAGCTTTTTTAAATTTTTCGATTTCCGCGATAAATGCTTGTATGGCCGCCGAAAAATTATTATACATTTTGCTGGCGATAATAATGCCCTTGGATTTTTTGCCTGCAATTGATATAATTGTTACTGCTCGTTATTTTTAGTAAATACTGAACAGGATCAATTAAAATGTTACAAATAGTTTTTTGCTTTTAGGGTAAAATATGCTAAAAAAGGTGCTAAGCAGTAAATTTTTATAAGGTTATTTGTGCTGGAAACTGGGATAATAATAAAGGTTTCGATTGTTTGCCCAAAAAAATGCTTTGGAGCTAATTTAGATTAATTAATACCAAAGCTTTAATTAAAAGCTATCTAACACAATAAAAAACCTTTGCCTTATATATCTGTAAAAATCCTGCGTATAATTTTTGATCTGTCCCTGAACCATAAATTAACTGATTTGTGATCCGTTATAAAATTATAAATTATTGCCTTAATTTATAATCTGTTATAAGATTATAAATCACGTTTTGTTTAGTTAACCGTTTTATTACGTAACTCCCCTTTTATCCTGGCCTTAGTTTCGTGGCCTTTGGCCATTCCGATTGCGGGGTAAAAGCGAACTGCTGGGGGTTAGCCCCAGCCCTTCTGTCCCCTGCCAGCTGTGGTCGTAACAAGAAAAAACAAACCTAAAGGGTGCGCCAAAGGCTTTTGAGGAGTACCGGCGGAAGGTTTTTGGGAGGGAGTTAATACCAATGCCAAAACTCGGGCTTTGGCTTGGAACGCCAGTACCAGAATAACTTATCTGGTTAAAGCAGGGCTAACAGATTAAGGTTAGGATCGACCCCATGATCGGCCCAGCTCGGAGATAATGGAGGGAAATCGGGGGCCAGCAGGTTTAAAGGTACAATAGGGGCCTGTGCGGCCATTTTTTCGGCTTTCTCCCGCTTAACCCGCTTTAATTCCTTAATATTATCCAAACTACAACGAACTATTCGAGCGTACTTTTTACGCCAGGATTTTTTCTGTTTGCGCAAATGCTCCCGCTTATTTTCGAAACAACGGATTTCGTTGGAGATCGAGTCCATCTCGTTCCGGAATTTGGAAAATTAAAAAGCGGCGTGGAGAAGTTGGGTCCGAAAGGGACCCAAAATATTGCAACTTACTCGGTTGGAACGAATATATTCCAGATAACGGGAAAAATCGGAAAGAGACGCGTGGCAAACGAGGACACCACGGGACTCGCAATTGGAACAGGAAGGTATTTTGACGCCGGACAAAAAAAATAATTCAAAAATGTCGGTGCGACGAACCGTGGAAAATCGCGCGGAAGAAGTTTTTTTTTGCACCCGACCGGATATTTTGTTAAAACAGGAAGGAGGTGAGTGAGGAAAAAAAGGAAAATATTTACCGACCAACAAAAGCAGGGACAGCAGGTTTTGGCCAAAAAAACTTGGCCTAGGAGAGGAGACCTGATGTTACGACCACACTACAACGTACGGGGGCAGAAGGGCTGGCACCAAACCCCAGCGCAACACCTTAACCCCACGATCGGAAATAAGGGGTCAGAATCACGTGACTAGGTCACGTGAGGACAAAAGCGATACGTCGGGCACTGGACGTATCAAAAGTGTTATTAGGGACACCTTCGATACTTAGGAAGACCAACGTATCACCCGTGTCACCAGTCGCCAAGTGGAAGACAGCACGGGTATATAAGGCGAAGGTTTCCTACTGTGTTAGATAGCTCTTGACTGAAGCTTCGGCATCAGTCAACCTAAGTTAGCTCCAAGGCATCCCCTTGGGCAAACAATCGAGACCTTTGTTACTACCCCAGTTCCCAGCACAAGCGACCTTGTGGAGACCTACTGCTCAGCGCCTCTCCTAGCGTACCCTACCCTAGGAGCAGAGAACCGTTTGTAACAGGCTGGAGGCCCGTACGCCCCTGAATCGGGTACCGTGCCCGAGCTGGGGTACGCATCCCGAGGGCGCGTCTCCTAACTGCGGGGTCAGGCGCCTATCTACTGCGGGGTTCTTGTGTCTCTGTTGGGGCCTCTGTAGGCGCCCCAATGGTTGTCAAGGCTATATCCGTGTGACAGCGAGCCTGCCTCGCGTCCGCATCACTGCACGTACGCGTGCGGGAGCCCGGACATCTTGTTCCAGATCGGGCCCGGAAACCGGCTCATGGGACCCCAAAAGACGTCGTAAACGATGTACAGGACGTGGGCCGGGAGGGCGAGAGGGATAAGCGTCTGGGGCCGCAGCCCCATGAGGCCTCTGGCTATCAAGCCGACCACTATGCCGTCATGAGACGACGTTGACGATGCGAAATCGAGCATGGTAGATAGGTGTAGTTATACGGCATAGAAACGTGCTACAAGGACCATAGGCGGGGTGGTGGTCGACTTTGGGCAATGCTTGATACTGCCTCCAGTGTTTCGTCTTTGCACTTGGACAGCAGCGACGAAGGGTTTAAAGTATGTCCTCTGATTTCCCTACGTGCTTTCTCCGCGCCTCGTTGTATCAACCATAATTAATAGGCACCGATGAGCAAGGGCCGAGGGAAATGGTCCGATGGCATCCGAAATCACCATCCATTCGGAGCAGGAATTCGAATACAGAGATGTTATTCATCACTTTTGGAGCTTTCCGCGCCGTTCGTAACAAGAGTACAAACTCCTACCAATAATTAATATAATAAATTTTATAATTAATTTTTTTTTTATTTTTTTTTACAGAATTGGTAGGAAAAGTTAAAAATAAAAAACATTTGGCTTATATAATAGGCTGGGCTAAAAGTTGGTCGTTTGTAAGAGCTAAAGTGATGTTATTTGCTAGATAGGGAGGAAAGAGAAGGAAAGGGGTAGCTCCCGTTGTGGGAGTTGTTCCTGGTTATATAAGCCTATGTTACTACCACGCTACGCCCGGAGGGGACAGGAGGGCTGGGAGGCTAAGCCCCAGTGTTACGCCTCAACCCCGCGGCGGGGTAGTACGGTCGCAGCAGCAGACAGAGGTTACGTAAAAAGGAGCACGTAACCTGGTGATTTGTAATCTGCCTCACAGATCACAGATCAAAGAAGTGCTTTGTGATCTGCCTTGCAGATTACAAAGTCTATGAAATACACTGCGAGCAGTTGTTTCTGGAGTCTTGCGAGACAGTTTCCTTTCCTTGGTTACACCTCATTGGCATTTGACTTTATCATTACTTTGCTCTTCTATCTTTATGGCGGAGGGAAAGCAGTGGCGTTTGTTCAATTTTGCTTGTACTGTTTTCCGTCCTTTTTTTTTTAGCACTGTTTCGTCGGTTTTTTTTTTTCAAAACGGTTCGCTCAAATCATATATGTATTTCCTGTTCTAGTATTGCCTCCTCACCTGCCCGTCCGTTAAACTTGAAGGTGCACAAGACATGCAACTCGCATGCATGTGGATGAAACATCTCTTTAACCAAAACGCCACCTCAGGACACAAAAGAAAAGGCCGTCGTGTATGTCGTACTATATATAATTACAGATGGTCATATTGGGTCAATCTGGACCTCCGCCGGAAATAGCAAGTCAAAATCTGGTTGGTCTCTCTCTCTCAGTTCACACAGTGGCCGACCTTGATATTCCGGGACGACGCCGCAACGTTGATGGACCCGCACTTGACCTCAAAGATGACGCCGGTCGGGTGCTTCTGAGCCTGGGCCAGGAAGTCGCTGCTGAAGCCCATGACGGCGTTGTTCTCGCCGGCGATGGTGATGCTCGCGTACTCCAGCTTGATGTGCACACCCGGACTCCCGGTTGCAGGGTCGTGCGTGACCATGTGGGACTCGCTGATCCTGTCGTTGCCCTTTGCCTTTGCCTCCTGCTGTTCTTGTTCTTGTTGTCGTTGTTGTTGTTGTGCTTGTTGTTCCAGCGGCTCCTCTTCATGTTGCTCTGTTTCGGTTTCTGCTGGCGGTGGTGCTATCGTAGGCGGGCGGCTGTGAGGCGCGGCAGGCTGCGCGTCGGGTGCTTCGTCGGTGCCCGTCTCGAACCTGCTGGCGTCGCCCGCGATGACCAGGATGCCGTTGACCTCGGGGTCGTAGGTGCCGGTCTCGTCGTCCCCTACGCAGAGGATGGAGCTGGCACCCTTGACGGAGCCGCGGTCGGCGACCGGCTCGAGCTCGGTGCGGACCGGGGTCTTGAGCATGACCTCTGGGCGCGGAGGAAGGCTGCTGCTCGCCTGTGGCCTGAGGTGTCTTGTCTCCACCACCTGGCGTCGAGAGGCCACGATGCGGCCCAGGTCCGAGCTATGCGTCTGCGCGTTGCGTGAGTGTGAGAAACACTGTTCCCATGTCAAGCCGCCGTTCTCTCAAGCGCGTTGCACAAGTAAATAAAGAAGTACGAGGGGCCAGCTTACATTCCCCATGGTGGGGTTTTTTGTTTGCATCCGGCCAAACCTTGTGTGACCGGTTTGGCACGTGCGTTTCTGGGTAATATGGGGACGCTATGGACGATTGTGTGGGAGCGGTCTGGCGTGGTGCTCCAGACGAACCTGGAGATCCATGAAATGGCATCCCATCGTCTGGCTTTGTACGTTTGACCGACGCCGACATTTGCCCCAAGCGGTGATGGGCCGTCCAATCAGGCTCTGCCACAGCTCGCGTGGCCACCTTGGTGGGGGATCGAGGTGTCATGTCGGCCCAACCAGGGCTTCTGGCGTGGATTCGTGGCAGGCCATCAACCTGCCAAAGACGACTGAGGGGCCCAAATTGCCAGCGTGCAGCGATTTGGGCATTGGAACCCAATGCATGCAGCAAGCCCAGGCGCAAACGTCATGCGCAGAACCGCAGCCTGGAGGCGCGATGCGTGACAGCGAGGGCGGGACGACGAGGCGCAAGCAGCGGAAATGGTTGGACACGGAGGCAGCAACGTCGGCAGTGCATAACGGCCGATGCAGGCACCCGATGCGTCAGAGCCGCCTCGGCGAGATTCCGACTTTTGGGTCGAAACGGCACCACCAGTTGGGTGTGGTGCTCTCAATGCCACGCCGCCTGCTGGCGGAGCTAACCCCCGCCTTGGCACCCAGCAACCAGCAAAGCGCGGGGAGGGCCCGCCTCCCAATGCTAGGGAGCCTCGAGTTTGTCAAAAGACCATTCTGTTGCCGGCCGAGAACAAGGGGCGACCTATCGCACCTCTTTGGAGGGAATGGCTGGGCTCTCGACTACGGGGTTGAATGGCAGTCGAATACGGGAAACACTGTCTATGGGCACCGTCGCATCGCTGATCCCTTTGAACTGGCTGTAGAACCTCAATGGCACTCTGTTTTTTTTTTTTTTTCTTTCGTCTCCTTTTCTTTCCCACTTGCATCGGCGATGCGGTGGAAATGCGCTTGGCTAGCGCGGCTGGGGCAATGTTCCCATGTTCCCCCATTTCTCATCTTTTTCCACCGTTCGCTTCCCTGATCTTCCCCGGCGCCATCCTTAGATCAGAGCAAAAAAAAAAAAAAAAAACGCCTAACGAGACTAGGCTGGGCGTCCCCAATATCCCATCAAACAAGTTCCAGTGTCAGCTGCCAGCCAGCAGCATTCCAGCATTTCGGTCTTCGGTCTAGCCCCGTGCGGCTGAGGCCTGTTTTGGAAAAGTCTAACAGCGCCTGCGGTTTCCGCTACCACGATCTAGGTAAAGCTCAGGGGCGTCAAGCCCTGGCGAGACATGGGGTAGCAGGCATCGACTGGTCGCGGCAAATTAAACCACAAAGAAAGAGGGCATCGCGGTGGAATGTAGCGTTGTCGATCGGGGGACCTAGGCAGGTATATCATAAACAAAGGGCCTACGGTCGTTGGAGCTGCTTTCGGCCATTCTTTATTCTCTGCTCCATCCATCATAACCACTGCTCTCCATCTCTCCGCCTGCTTGCTTCCTCCAAGTCCGCACCTCCTATCTTCTCCACAACCAAGGCGCAAGCACAGCAACCAGACGCACCCATACACACACCCATCCTCTCCAGCTACCAATCAAGATGAAGGCCCAGTTCAACAACGCCCTCGCCTGCGCCCTGGCGGCGCTCGCCACCTCGGTCATGGCCGAGCCCGTGCCAGTCGAGGCGCCCGCGGCCGTGGCGCCGAGGGCGGCGACCATGACCCCCATGCAGTGCTACACCGAGGGGTAAGCCAGCCAGCCAGCTAGCGGATAAAATAACCCAAAGAAAAAAGGGTCAAAAAAGCTAACAAATAGCAATTTACCACAAAAGCCCCTTCCTCGACTGCATCAAGCCCCTGACGGCAGCGACCACGTGCGCGGACCAGGCGGACCCGACGGCCATCCTGAGCTGCGCCTGCGCCCAGGGCAGCGCCCTGTACAGCTGCTACACCAACAACTGCGCGTCTGACCAGTTCTTCTCCAGCTACAAGGCCGGCCTGGACGCCTGCTCGTCCGTCGGCGCCGGCAACGGCGGCGCCCCGCCCCCGGCCGCCGCCACCCCCACCGGCGGGTCTGGAGCCGGCGGCAGCGGCGGCGGTGCCGGTGCCGCCAAGACCACTTCCTCGCCCGCCGCCACCGGCACGGGTGCCGCCAAGAACGCGGCTGCCGGGCCCTCTGTCCCGGCCTCTGGCCTGGCCGGTATGGGCGCCTCGCTGGCCCTGGTGCTCGGCGTGGTCGCGTGGTTGTGAATCTCGGAGGCGATGGCGCGGGACTGGAGGTTGATCACGGTTGTTGTGTGAATCAGAAATACAAGGCCAGGGGACTGTTGGTATCGTATTCCGAGAGAGGGAAAAAAGCGACCCGAAACTCGGGCGGCTAGTAATAAGTGTGACAATTCTGCTAAATCTTAATGAACAAGTTGGGCTTGTATCTGGCCTGCCTGAACGCCCTGTACCCCATCCCTGTGTGGCCCAAAACCCCGTCAGCCCTGTCCAGTTCCGAGAAAACCCGCGCTAGGTAAACACCCAGTAATCTACCAAGCCAAAATCAACACACGATGACCGTGATGAAGTCGTTCGTGCCTCTCTATCCAAACATAATGTCCCAATGCGAAACCCGAACCCGAAGCCCAAAACGGAAAGCGCCAGAAACAAAGACCAAAGGGGAAAATAGTCATGAACAGCTTAGCTACCTTATCACTCCAGACCCATCCGGAGCTCGTCTCCGACGCCCCATTGGTCCCGCTCCATGGAGGCGCCCTGTATCTCCAAGCCGAGACTGGTGCCCAGCGACGCGGCCGCGTCCTCGCGCTCCTCCTCGAGGCTGCTGGCCGCCGCGCTGCTGGTGCGTCTGCCCCGCCGCGTCGTAGACGTGTCCGTCGTCCGTCGCCGGAGTGACGGCGCCCTAAACCCAGACGTCCACCCTCCGCCGGTGGTAGAGGTTGTTGCTGCTGGTGCTGCCGAGCGCGACGACGACGACGACAGCAGCGACGACGCGTCCTCACGATCGTTGCCGCTATGCTTGCCATTTGTTTTGGCCGCTGCTTCCGCTGCCCCTTTTAGGCCGTCTACAGCGGGAGATGGAGCGGCAGAATCACCCGGGAGCTCAGACGGCGGCATGTCCGTATCGTCGACCTCGACAAGCTCGGCATCGCGGTACCATTTCCTGCGTCTTGTCCAACGACCCCAGCTGTCCTGCCCTCGGCGGCCATTTTGCCACTGGTGCACAAACGTTAGCTAGGGGCCTTTGTTCAACAGAGTGCCGGGAGTCTTAATCACGCGGTTATCGCCATACCTTGTTGTCGTAATACACCCACCCCATCTTGCCACCCTCCCCGTCGTAGTTCCACTCGACATCCCCTCCTCCGCCCTGCTTGGCAGCCGCCCGGACGGCGTCGTCAGGGACACCGTCGACCTTCCAGCGACTTCCTTCGACCCACCGCCAGCGCATGCGGCTGCCGTCCTCAACCTCGGGCAGCTCGAACTGGTCCCGCGGCGGGACCGCGTTGTTACGCTCATCTGTCCATGCCGCTCGCTCGTACGTGAACAGGCTCGACGTCCAGCCCAGCCCGACCCAGCGCCGTTGGTTCTCGTAGATTATAAACGTGAATCGCACCCCGGTCTCGTTGCCGCCCCCACCCCGCGCCGCCCGCCGTATGGCCTTTGTTAGCTCCGATTCGCGTCGGCGGTAGATGGATCCCTCCGCGGTGGCCGACTCCTTGGTGGAGGCGGAAAACGCGTCGCGGCCGCCCGCTCGGCCTGGCGGCGGCCTTTCGAGGCCCTCGAATTGTAGCCCCGTCACGAGGGCGGCCAGCCTGCGAACGGATCGCGAGCGCCAGAGCAGCGTGCGGCCGACACAGCAGACCCTGGCGTGCCAGGTCAGGGCGACAGTGCCTGCCACCAGGACGACGCGGCGGGCCGTAACCAGGCGCCAGGGAGGCAGCGTCAGGGCAAACCAGAAGGGGGTGCAGAGGAGAATCCGGATAAGCAGGGCGGTGAGGGCGGGGCGGGTCGTTGCCGACGTCGGGGTCCGCTGGGTGCTCAAGAAGTCGGTCAGCTCCAGCAGCGGCTCGAGCAGGATGTTGCAGCGGGAAGTGAACTCGCGCAGCGTCTCCACCATCTCGTCCAGGGTCTTGCGGTGGCGAGTGCTAGTCGTCTCAGCCGTCGAGCCCACGCGCTGATGTCCCTGCCCGGTGCCGCCGCCGCCGCCGCCGCCAGTGTTACCGCCGCCCGCTCCAGGACCGCCGGGGGTGGACGTGCCGTCAGTCTTGGACGCTCCACCTCCGGTCCCTCCAGCTGCGGCCGCGCTGCCGTTGCTTGTCGTGGTGGGTTTGCCAGCCCTCTTGGCCTTGGCAATCTGGTCCGCATTCCCGGCGGCCCCTTCTTTCGACCCAGGCTCGGTCCAGCTGCTACTGCTCAGGGGGCTGAAGCGGCGGCCATACATGCCGGCAATCAAACCCACAACCAGCAGCAGCGGCCCCACAACGCGGACCAGGACGTCGCCGTATAGCACAGTGGTCCAGAAGGCGACGACGAGCAGGAAGCTCTCCCACTGGTCCTCTGTCGTCCATGTCAAGAGGCCGACAAGCTTGTTCAGGGGCAGCAGGAAAGGATGGCTGTAGGCGAGGGCGCGCGTGATCTGTGGCGGGGTGGCCAGCAGCAGGGGGGACTTTTGGTGGACTAGGATGGTGCTGCGACGCTTGGCGGCCGAGGTGGTGCTGCCGGATAGGGTGGCGGGCGAGAAAGCAGCGTAAGTCGGGCTCGGGCCGGGCGCGGAGAAGGTGGCGGTAAAGCCGTCGGAGGAGGCAGGATGTCGCGAGGGCGGCGTCGTCGTCGTCGTCGGGGTGAGGAACTTGGCGGTCGAGGAGGCGACGTCGTGCGGATCTCGCCGCTGGGGCCTGGGTGTTGCCATCTGGACCATCCAGGGAGTGTCCTGTATTTTTATGCGGGGACAATAAGGATCGTCGACTGTCAGTTAGGCAAGAGTCGACGGGATCCCGAGGTCGGGGCGGCTGGTCCTGGTGCGTGCAGGGAGCGCATTTGCGCGGCGCGACGGGTGCGATCGAGCAGCGAGGCTCCCGCCGGTCCGCGAGGGCAACAGCCGGGCCGAGGACGAAGATGGCGACGAGAGGTCATGCGACCAAACAAAGCCAGCAGCCAGTAGCACGCAGCCAGCAGAGCGCAGTACGCAGCGAACACGCGGACCAGGCAACCTTGCTAGCCTGGGTGCGGAGATTGGCAAAATGGCCCAAGAGACTGCTCGCTGCTGGATAGAGGAACAATGCAAATGATGGTGGACTCACGATGGCTGCCATCAAGAAGCTTCGTGGTTGGAAGGCGCTCCAGCGGTCCACCACGTCATCGGTTCTCCTGTGGTGCGCCGTCGATTCTGCCAGTGCATGGCTCACCCGCCACCACGGTCCTGTCGAATGGAGCACCAGCCCAGGAGCAGGGGTGTTCTTGGCCGTCGGGTTGGGCGTCAAATGGGGGCGGTCGTCCGAACCAGGAAGGCAGCACGAGGAGACTGAGGCAAAAAGACGAGTACCTAGGTTTGGCTCAGCTCCTGTCCTTGCAGGTGTATTGGCATGGCAAACAAACAAACTTCGAGTCCGGATTCTTCGGCGGCTGTTCTGGCACACGTGAGGCCGGCACCAGTGGACTCATTGAGAGACACCACCCAGCTGGCTGGGTCACTGGCCCCAGTGCTGGGCAGGCACACAGCGGCGCAGCTGCCGCTAGAACAGGGCCCCCGCTCGGACCTGGCCAGCCACCTCGGCTCTAACCCACAGGAGCTCCACGAGCCAAGACGAAGCAACGGCGCGATCACATGCAAGATTTGAAGCCAAACTGCACGCTTGTCAGCCTGCCGAGCTGGGATTGCGTATTAGTTGTAGACAGCACCAGACAAGATGCTGCCCAGCAAGGGACCAAGGAATGTCGTTATTTGACCAAACGATGCGAAACTGTCAGGCGACAGCGTGCAAATAGCCCCGTGCAGTCCCACCACCGCGGGCTAGCATGGAACTTATCTCGAGCTAACCCCAGCAGGTCCCCCTGAACCATGTTGGAATAGGCCAGTGCTTCTGTAACATGGACATAGGTTGTCAACCACGGTCTAGAACCTCTAATTAACACAACGTTAATATATATAGGCAGAGGGTAATCAGCTGCCCCCCCCCCCCCCTTTTTTTTTTCTAACTAATTACCATCTCTTGCGTAGCCATCCAATCAGAGAACTGTTAAGTAGAACGGGCATGCTCCCATGTCGAGGAGGCGTGCGGAGCTCCTGTCGGTGGCAGGGTAGAAATGGACGGCACGATTCCGAGCTCCAAGTAGGGCGGATACATAGGAAGGCCTGTATCCAAATGTACTTGGAAATATTTGTATCGATAGCGCAGGATGGCTCTGGCTCAGAGGGTTTACACAGCACGAATTCTCAAACGTTTCGATATAGGCTTTCGCCTACAGCAGCAACCACAAAGCGTACCCTGACATCACCTGGGCTGTCCTGTGCTGCCACCGTCTCCCCCGCGTGAGAAAAAGATTGGTAGCGCAAAGCGGGCGCCATTATAGCCGGAATGCATCTTCAACACCCCTCGTTTTCTTCGCACAAGCGAGGCTACTCCCGCATCCGCGTGTGGGCTGGTTGGTGTCTGTCATGCGTCCTCAAGGCTATGCGATCATCACCAGTACAATGCCGGAAGCTCAAGCCCACAGCTTCTTGGATAATTAATTACACCTGATCTGGATCTGCGGCTACCACAAGCGGTTCGCATCAGACGCTCAACGGTCCAGTTCCACTTTCGCGCACGGGATCCCTGGCGTCCGTCCAGGCCGTCGGCCAAGCAGCCCATCCCTGTGCCGGCGATGGACACGACCACATCCCACCCGAGGGCCACCCGAGGGCCACCCGAGGGCCACCCGAGGGCCACCCAAGAGCCCCGCCCGCACACGACCCTTCAGGCCACACATGCCGGGGCAGCGGCACCGCGACCGAATCACGAGCGTGCTGGTCCTGGCGGCCGGACGCCGCGAGGGCGATGACCGCCTGCCCGAGTCGGTCGAGTTCCGCGCCATGCTGGACTTGTACCTCTCAAGTCCGCGGCCCAGCGTGCGCCAGGGCAACGCTATCCTCGACGTCGTCTCGGCCCGGCTAACTGCCCCGGACCGTGTCGACGACGCCGTGACCGCCCTGCACTCCCCGCTCCCCGGCGGTGTCTACTGCGATGAGTGGGACGAGGCCGCGTGGTTCCGCGCAGCGCGCAACCTGGCGCCCGACGGCGACGGCGACGGCATGCCCGAGCACTACCGCGACTGGCGAGTCGTGCTGGCCACGGCGGAGCTGGTCTTCCACACACGCCCTGCGCACAGCGATGCGCTGCCGCCCAGCTCGACGACTACAACAACAACAGCAACCACAGCGATAGCGGCAGCACCCGCCCGTGTTCGGGCCGTGGCGGTCGAGTTCACGCGCCCGCTGCGCTTCGTGGTGACGTCACCGCCCTATTGCGGCGTGCCGGCGTGGGGTCCCGAGGCCCAGGCCGTGGTCCCGGAGCTGCGCCAGGTGACGCGTGACGCTCAGCTACCTGCACCGCGAGCTGGCGTTTGCTGCCGTTGCCGGGTTGGGCGGAGGGCCCCTCCATCTAATTTGTCGTTGGGCCGGCGACGTTGATCTGGGCTACCTACCTTGCCTATATGTAGGTAGGTGGTAGGTCTACTAATCACATCGTCCATTGTTCGATCGCGGTGCGGGTTTTCCAGCCCTCTTTTACGCTGCAGACCGCGGGATCCAGGGGCTCGTGTGCGCCAAATCGATCGTTGCGTACGGTTGATGACACGATTGATGGGCCTTGGCCACAGCGCTCAAAGTGCTGTATTCGGCACAGAGGCTGGGCCCATCCAGCGCGTCAATATCGGCGAAGTACACCACCAGACTTATTGGACCCGCAGAGAAGCACTAGCGACAATCCTACCTAATTATCAATAATAGCGGACATTGCAAATCGGGGCATGACAGGCCTTGTCGACGTCTAATACGAAGCACAGCTGCCCGTGCTTTGAAACAGCCATTTCCCAATATCTGCCCATTACTAAAACTGCTTATTAGAGGGACCGCCTGTTGATTGTCTAAGTGCGCGATCGCGACTACATCCATTAAATTAGGCAGGGGTACGCGACGGGCATTTAAGGGGAATGGCCCGACACTGTGGCCCACTGTTCGCC